>JAJGOT010000366.1:687500-875672 GCA_022457155.1 Cladopsammia gracilis
GTTGTGTTATGGTGTGGGTATTATTTATTGTCTATTGTTGGTTAGCTATTGTGTTGTGGTGTGGATATTGTTTATTGTCTATTGTTGTTTAGCTATTGTGTTGTGGGTATTGTTTATTGTCTATTGTTGGTTAGCTATTGTGTTGTGGTGTGGGTATTGTTTATTGTCTATTGTCGGTTAGCTATTGTGTTGTGTTATGGGTATTGTTTAGTGTCGATTGTTGGTTAGCTATTGTGTTGTGTTATGGGTATTGTTTAGTGTCGATTGTTGGTTAGCTATTGTGTTATACCATGCCCGATATATTTTCTTTTGTTAAAACAATAGAATATTAGAACACAAAAGAACGACAATACAATAGAATGCAATGCCATAGAATGTTTGAGGATACATAATTTTACCTAATACAATGGTAGTGTACAATGTACAATGGAGCTGATAAATATATCGGGCATCATAGAGTAATTTTATTTAGACCATGAAACAGTATCTAGTAATTAATCAAAATTAGCCAAAATTACTTAAAACTGAACAAAAGAAAACAATGAAATTAGTGTCTAATAGTGTCTACTAGTGCCTACCAGCTTAAGGCTGGTTCTCATATAATCGTCCCGGTCGTCCCGGTCGTCCGAGTTGTTTCAAAAAGTGCACGGACGACCGGGACGATTATATGAGAACACTTCTGAGACGACCCGGGACGATCGCAAACGACCCGGACGACTGGGACGATCACGGTCGCTTGGATAGAACTGTGTTCTATCCGGACGACTGGACGATCGTGAATAATCGGGGACGATCATATGAGAACTACTCTCAGGCGACCGGGACGACTGCAGTATTATTGCCCAAAACATGTTGTCGGACACAGTTTACGACTGCGCTATAGACGTTCGAGACGACCGGGACGATCATATGAGAACCCAAATCGCTTGAGTCGTCCCGATCGTCTGAGTCGTTTGCAAAAAAGTTTTGAAACGACTCGGACGACCGGGACGACCGGGACGATTATATGAGAACCAGCCTTTAGTAACTATTTCACGGTTTAAAGAAAATCATTCTATGTATAGGTGGTTTGCAATCAATCTCTAGAGACATAGATAACAATAGTGAAACGAACAAATGCTGGTGGACGAACAAAAGGAGCTAATGAGAGAACTATTGTTTATGTCCACCAGCATGGCGGCGATGACGTAACGTGAAAACCACCTATTGTGTTGTGGTTTGGGTATTGTTTAGTGTCTATTATTGGTTAGCTATTTCTGTTGTTTTTTGGGTATTGTTTAGTGTCTATTGTTGGTTAGCTATTGTATTGTGGTTTTGGTATTGTTTGTAGTATATCCAAATTGGCCTTTGTTTCTCGGATCGCTGATTAAGAATTGGACAAGAATTGGACGGTTGTTCTGTATATGAACAATGAGATGGATCACTCCGCAAGGCACGTGGATCGTAGTCCCGCTGCTTCCTCCCACCCAAGCGACCCATTTTCCCATATCTCACTATCCTTCCCCAAATCTTACTCCCAAAATTAACATTGTATTCCTAGCTGTTCCATGTGGACCCCTTTGGATCACGTACCCATAGGGGGAGGGATGGTGGGAAGGGGGGGGGGGGGGGGGGGAGGGTCGTGCCTGATGCAGCACAAAGCTGTTCCCTCACAACGATACGTTCATTATCCGGGATTGATGCCTCATCACAGGTCCGCAGGAGGGTTGTCAATTGGATAACCATTCGTGAAATGATGCGACTGCTACCATCGGATTTAAATTGGGTACAATCTCCCATTCAGGCACTAGATACTGCTCACAACGTTGACGCTTGGATTGCGGCTAAAAGAAACCGAAGAGAAGACGGGTGAGAGCTGAGATCCCCTTCCGGGGACCAGTAGAGGGCAAGAGTCCCGGCGCAACTGCAAGGGTCGGGCACAAAGGGCTTTAGCTAGCCCCGGGACAATTAACCTCAATGGCGGAAAAAGGTGGGGAGCCCCCCTGCGTGTGTGGTCCATAAAAGAAAGAAAACAAAACAAATGAATCCAATAGAGGATAAACACTGAGTTCAGCTACCGCCAAACACACCTAATTAACACCAGAACCTAATCCAGAATTCGTCCTCGGCCAGAGAGGCCCAAAGAGTGAGCAAGTTTCCACTGAACACTGAGTTCAGACTATCACCAAACACACCTAGTAGACACCTGAACATAGATCAGTATTCGTTGCCCGATCAGAGAGGCCCAAACCTAAATACATTTCCACCGAACACTGAGCTCAACTATTGCCAAAGACCCTAATTGACACCTGAACGTAGTTCAGTATTCGTGCACGGCTGGGTATATAAATTTCCACCGAATGTCAAGTTCAGATGTTGCCAAACACACTAAATTGACATTGGTCAGGTAGGGCCCAAACGTAAATAACTTTACAACGACACCAAGTTTACCTATTGCCAAACACACCTAATTGGCACGTGAGCTTAGTTCAGTATTCGTGCCCGGCCAGAGAGGCTGAAAGTAAATAAATTTCCTCCGAACACTGAGTTCAGCTATTGCCAAACGCACCTTATTGACACCTGAACCTAGTTCAGTATTGGTGCCCGGCCAGAGACGACCAAAGTAAATAAATTTCCACCGAACACAGAAGTGAGCTATTGCCAAACACACCTTATTGACACCTTAACTCAGTTCAGTATTCGTGCCCGGTCAGAGAGGCCAAAAGTAAATAAATTTCCACCGAACACTGAGTTCAGCTATGGCCAAACACACCTTATTGACACCTGAACCCAGTTCAGTATTCGTGTCCGGCCAGAGAGGCCCAAAGTAAATAAATTAACACCGAACGCTGAGTTCAGCTATGGTTAAACACACCTTATTGACACCTGAACCCAGTTCAAAAAAAATCAGTTGTGCTCTTTGGATTACTTAATTACCGAAAATGAAATACTTGTAGCTGCGAAAAGATTAAAAAATGATAAATCGTCTTTTTCAGACAAAATAAAAAATGAAATGATTAAAGCTAGCCTTCACGACATGATGCCTGTATATCAAAAACTTTTTAATACAATTCTCAATCTAGGAACAATGCCTCAAACTTGGTGTGGCGGCCTTATTACACCAATATATAAATCAGGAGGAAAAAGTGATCCATCAAATTATCGAGGAATTTGTGTTTCAAGCTGTTTGGGAAAATTGTTCTGTTCTATCCTTAACCAAAGACTCCTTGAGCATGTTTACTCTCATAATATACTCCACAATTCTCAGATTGGATTTTTGCCCAAAAATCGTACAGCAGATCATGTCCTCACACTGAGAACCTTAGTAGATAAATATGTGCATCAACATAATGAAAAAATATATGCTTGTTTTGTAGATTTCAAAAAAGCTTTTGACTCGGTCTGGCATGACGGACTCTTATACAAGCTATTACAAATTAATGTGGGAGGCCGCTTTTACAATTTAATAAAAAATTTGTACTCAAACTCTACATGTTCCGTAAAAATTGGAAAAAGCCAAACATTACCCTTTCAATACGCAAGAGGTGTACGCCAAGGTTGTATTTTAAGCCCGTTGCTATTTAACCTCTATGTTAACAACATACCACATTCGTTCGAAAATATTTTATCGGATCCTTTTGTTCTACCAAATGGCACAAAATTAAATTCACTTTTATATGCAGATGATTTAGTCATACTTTCAAGATCCAAAACAGGACTGCAAACTTGTCTTGATAAGCTATCTTCCTATTGCAACTCGTGGATGTTAAGTATCAATCCAAAAAAGACCAAAGTTATGATCTTTCAGAAACGTGCTAAGAAATGTACTGAGTCTAGTTTTCACATAGGCAATAAAATGATTGAAATCGTCCAAAACTACACTTATCTAGGGTCTGTAATCTCTTCAACGGGTAACTTTTCAATGGCACTTGACCAGTTAAAAGAGAAGGCCCTTCACGCTCTTTTCTGTCTAAGAAAACATACAAATTTCAGTAAATTGTCCCCATTCCTGGCAAGTAAAATCTTTGACACGATGATCTCCCCAATTTTGACATATAACAGCGAAGTCTGGGGTGTGTACGCAAAACCGGATTTTAAGTCTTGGGACAGTTCGCAGATTGAAAAAATCCATTTACAATTCTGCAAGCGTTATCTAGAAGTAAGCAATAAGACATCAAATGTGGCATGTAGAGCTGAACTTGGAAGGGTTCCTCTCATTATAGCCATTAATCAGAAAATAATTAATTATACCTTATACCTTCAAAGTAAGGACAATAACTCTATTGTTTAACAGATCTTTTTAATGTCAGCAGATCTTTACTCTTCTGGTAAAAATAGTTTCTACTCTAATCTAATAAGGATATCCGAATTCTATAATTTGCCTGATTTTGACCCTATTTTCTTAACTGACACTAAAATCAAACATTATGTAAACTTAATGCAACAAAAATATATCCTATATTGGCGACACACCATTCAACACTCTAAGAAACTCGAATTCTATAATATCTTTAAGAACAAATATATGCCTTCTCATTACTTAGACCTTACAAGGAAATCAAATGACAGAAAACAATTAGTAAAATTTCGTATAAGTAATCATAAATTAATGATTGAAATTGGTAGATATGAACAAATCACAAGAGATGATAGGTTGTGCCCTACTTGTGGAGGTAATGAAATTGAAGATGAAATTCACTTCCTTTTTCATTGTCCTAAATACTCAATTCTTAGGGACGGATTTTATAGGAAAATAGGGTATCACCTACGAAATATAAAACAGTTATCTCCTTCAGAAGTAACCAATGAATTAATGAACTCTCCTAATTATTTTGTAAATATTCAATTATTGAAATTCATTTTTTCATGCTTAGATTTCCGCAATAATCAAATTATCAATCCAGACTGATGTATCTTAATTGTATTTTACCTTTCTTTGTTATACTATTGTATTTTTTTTTTGTTATGTTGTAATGCTTTGCAATACTGTAAGGATTTATAGTCATGCAAATAAAGCTAATTGTTGTAGTTCAGTATTCGTGCCCGGCCCGAGGGGCCCAAAGTAAAAAATTTACACCGAACGCTGAGTTCAGCTATGGCCAAACACACCTTATATATATTGACACCTGAACCTAGTTCAGTATTCGTGCCAGGCCAAAAGGCTCAAACGTAAACAAAATTCCACCGAACATCGAGTCCAGCTATCGCCAAACACACCAAATTAGGACTTAAACCTTGTTCAGTATTCGTGCCCGGCAAGAGGGACCCAAACGTAAATAAAAATTATACCGAACACTGAGTTCAACTATTTCCAAACACACCTTATTGACACCTGAATCTAGTTTAGTATTCGTGCCCGGCCAGAGGGGCCAAAGGAAATAAATTTACACCGAACGCTGAGTTCAGCTATTCTCTATTTTCGAATTGCCCATAATACACTTTGTTTGCCCCCCAAATTTTGCATAAACTATTGTTTGTAAATGCTCTTGGGAGGACTGCATATCCCCAAGAGCATTTCAAAACAATAGTTTATGCAAAATTTGGGGGGCAAACAAAGTGTATTATGGGCAATTCGAAAATAGAGAATGGCCAAACACACCTTATATATATATTGACACCTGAACCTAGTTCAGTATTCGTGCAAACGTAAATAACATTCTCCGAACATCGAGTCCAGCTATCGCCAAGCACACCAATTAGCACCTGAACTTAGTTCAGTATATTGGTGCCCGGCCAGAGAGGCCCAGAGTAAATAAATTTCCACCGAACACTGAGTTCAGCTATTGCCAAACGCACCTTATTGACACCTGAACCTAGTTCAGTATTGGTGCCCGGCCAGAGAGGCCCAAAGTAAATAAATTTCCACCGAACACTGAGTTCAGCTATTGCCAAACACACCTTATTGACACCTGAACATAGTTCAGTATTTGTACCTGGCCAGAGAGGCCCAAAGTAAATAAATTTCTACCGAACACGGAGTTCAGGCATTGCTAAACACACCTTACTGACACCTGAACCTAGCGCAGTATTCATGCTCGACCAGAGAGGCCCAAACTTAACTAAATAATTTCAAAAATGCACAAAGCAACACCTAACCTACAAACGCGAAAACTAGTCGATGTGACCCCAACTGAATAGCGAAAAATATATTTGCCTCTATGTTCGTAGCTTGAGGATGAGCTTGTGGAGCTTGTTGCCGTAACATGAGCAAATTTCATTGATGCTCAAATTTTCTTTGGTTTAAATTATGGAATAAAAACATTTTGTGAAAGGAGTTTTTCTGCTGGAGCATTATATGGTTGAGGTGTGTAGATAATAAGCAAGCTTTGTTTTTCCGTGACTTTTTTGTTTTAAATTAACATTTCGTATTTCTTCGATTCATTGAAGTAAAGGTGATGGGTTACAAATTTCTTTTTTGATGTCTTGCTTGTATAATTGCATTGAACAATGAAATAGTTATAAACTTTTAATTTAGTTTAGTACTTAATTATTTCTCTACTTTTGCATTTGTAGATTTTAGAATTATACAGGATTCCTATCGATATAACAATTGTTTTTCTGTTGAAAGGAGTACGATGATTAAACATAGTTGTTGCTTATTGTAGCGCATTCCGTCGTATCGTACGTAAAGAGACTAAGACAGGCCGTGGTTAAGTTTATTCTGAGTGTCAAAATAACAACTAAACTAACTGATGACCAGAAAACATCTCGTGTAAGAGCGACGCTACATGTAAATTATGCTACCGAACGAGTAGACAGATAGACAAGTCGTTTATTAAAAACTCCTCATTTGCAGCAGAAAATTAGGGTGCGTTCGATTGACCTTATTCCGGAAAAAGAATAAACGGAATAACCCTGAATGCCGGTTCGATTGAGTCGCTATTCCGATTCCAGAATACATGGAATGTATTCCAAGCATTCTGCACTAGGGAGCAGAATGCTCGGAATAATCCCGAATAATGACGTCACCGTCGTCCTCGCCTCGCGGCCTTTTCAAAACAACAAACAAAATGGCTACCGCCGGCGACCGTGAGTCGCCTACCATGTGGGAAGAAAATGAGTTGTTACTCAATAAAGGATACTCCTGGAGTCGAGAAGAGATGCTTCTCCTCATTTCCTTGTACGAAGAAATGAAAGAGATGTTTTAAAACGTCAATAACAAAAAGAAACAAGCCTGGGATTAGATCGCGGCATTATTCAAGAAACAGAATAATCGTTTTATTGACCTACGAAAGGAATGGCTATTCTGGAATAATCCGGAATATATTCTTCTTCCAGAATAAGGTCAATCGAACGCAACCTTAATTACAAAGCCTACATTATAATAACAATACAAATAAGTAATACTAAACACTTGATGACTGCTTCCGAGGAAAACAGTGAATTTTGTTTTCCGAGAATCTCGATCGATGTTTCTCTCGACTTCGTCTCGGGCAACATAACATAACTTTAATATTTAAAGAGGAAGCCTTCGTCACTTACACGTGGTTTACAAAAGGGTCCTCAAAAACTTACAATAAAATAAAAAATAAAAACATCTATATAGTATATAATCAATCTAAGAAAATCATATGAGAAAACAAGTTAAAAATGTACTTAGCCATTTAAAAATTTACTCGAAGCATTAAATGACTAAAACTAATTATCAATAAATAAAAATAAGTTAAGTAGTATGGAATACTAGGATTAAAATATGGTCTTAGATAAGCCATTTTTATAAAGTACATCAAGATTCGAGGGAAACAAAATTCACTGTTAATTTCCCAAGGGATCAGTCCCTAAATGATCTGTTATATAGCAACCAAAAAAAAAAACACAATACAGTTTGAAAAACGCGCCGAGCACTCGAGGTAAACATAAATCGCATCATAATCATGCCACCTTTTGTCACGGTCTGATCACGTGCGCTAGCGGGCAATAGTGCAATGTTACCCTTTGACGTCAAAATTGTCGCCCGCTTTCGCAAAGTTGCCCGCTTGGGACAATTGAATCAACCAATCAACGCGCGCGTTGTGTTGAGAAATATTCCAGCTATATAACAAATCCTACTTATTAACCACATTAATTGTATTATTGATTATCTAAAGATGTGTATAAAAAAAAAAAGACCTCGGTGTATTTACATCAAATCATGATCGTTTTTAATAAATGTTTCATGAATTTGCATCCGATATTACGAAGGTGTTCCTGTGTCTGTCATTTTTATATAACATGGTACACCTAGAGTTCCTGTTCCTTAAGTAACAGACGGGTGATTTTAAAGTGCCTATGAAATGAAATTTTCGACCCATTTTTTATACTAAACAATTGAAGACCATGTTCCACTGATTCATAATTTTCCGATTTAAGTTGTTATGGTGAAGCGCGCAATCTATATTTTTCTTTCCTAAAAGTTGGCCTATTTGAGCCAAAAATATGGGACAACCAGCGTGTGGCCAAAATATACAAATTAGGACTTGTGACGTCAACAGTTGTACAGACCTTCGTAGTCAACATGGTAGTCAAAACTCATCGTCGGAGGACATATCCAACTGACCAAAACTGCAAAACTATAGCTAAAAAAGTGGTTTGTTTACGATTAATACTGAAAAGTACGATAGCCGAGGAGGGACTTCAGACTTCGGACTTCAGACTTCGGACTTCAGACTTCGGACTTCAGACTTCGGACTTCAGACTTCGGACTTCAGACTTCGCCCACTTCCTTTTCGTATAGTGATTTTAGATGTAAAACGCATGTAAATTGCTTATCCAATTACGTAACCAACATGTTCGCATACACAAAGCCCACAACGCTGTTAGTTGAAATCGATTACCTTGTCCACTTTTAATCTAAAAATAGTAGATTTGCATTGTACTCTCCTGTATACAGTTGTGGTGGCTTGAAACTGATCTACAAATGCTTACAACTTTAAATGTACCATTTTTTTAGATTAAAAGTGGACATATTAAAAGTGGACACATTTAAAATTAATTAATGTTTAAAATTCTGGAAAATAGCGAGTCTGGAATAGATCTAGGATGGGGTAATTTTTTTCGGTGTTTAGTCTAGAATAGGGTTGCAAAATGAAGCTAAAATGGTCTAGTATAGGTTAAGGTTCTCAGAGTCCCAGCGGCACACCCCGCCCAAAAATTTGCAGAGTACCCCCCCCCCCCCCCCCGGGCTCTAACTCCAGTTGCTGTCAGATGTTTTGCAGCATCCCAAGCTTCAATGGCTGCCGGGACCCAGTCGACTGGCTTGAGCGCGCAAGTCTCTCACCCAATGTCGAATTTTTCGGCCTTCTTCGATTTGCTTCTTGAAGGATTCATCCAAAAATATGGACTGTTCTGCAGTCTGGAATCTTTATTCGCCATAAATGGTTACGCTTTTTTCGAATAGTCCGCAATTCGTCATCTTTGAAAAACCACTGTTCGCATGTGCAGTCTAGAGTCTCATGTCTCATAGGGGTGGGGTGGTGGCAGAGTGGGAGGAGAGGGGGGTGCAGTTAAACTCAAAAATAAAAGCTGTTTCGTTAGGAGAGGCGGGACGTAAACCCCTTGATGAAGATGGGAAAAATGACGACAACTCCGAAGAACATCTTGCAAACTTAAAATATAAGTATAAGCAAGAAAACTACAAACAAGAGTAAACGTAATATTTCGGTTCTTATATCAAACGTAACGGAGATATGATAATGCGCTAACATATAGAGGGCCGCTAAGTGACAAAGAATATTAATAAGCTAATAGTTGCAACAAATAATAAGAACCGAAATATTAGTTTGCAAGCTGTTCTTCGGAGTTGTCATCATTTTATATTTCTTACATCTGTCGGCGGGAAAAGATCTGAAAAAGGTTGGCCTGTTTCAGAAGACCAGCAGCGAGAGTAGGCTCGACTAACAGTATAACAGTATAAAAAGATTTTGAAGCGATTACGTGACACTCATTACGAATAGCGCTACGCACAACTGACGTCACAAAAATTAGAGACCCCCTGCGTGACTCAAACAAACAAACTGTTCCATGTGCCATTTTTAAGCGATGACGAAGTCATCGTATTATTGCCGTCGTGCCGTGGTGTCCGGCTGTCCGGATGTCCGGATGTCCGGATTACACCCGAGGAACACTGGGAACTAGCCTTGGAGGATAAGAAAAACACTGGGAACTAGGTCACTCGTCGTTTGCTCCGCCATTTTGTTTCGAAGTGTGGAGAAAGCTACAATAGGTTTGTTTGTCTGTTTCAAATTTTACACCGTCATGCTTTATTTACCGTGAATATATTTGCGCTCACTTGCAGACAAACAGACACGAAGTGATGTACATTCATCAGTAGTACATACTCGCACTCGCAATAGGCAAAAGGTCTCCACTAAATTATCGAGTCTGGGCGCTGTTTCGGAGCGGATCTTTGCCTGTCTCAGAAAGAACTTATCAGAACTGAAGTCCAGAAATAGCTCTGAAATAGAATTGATTTAAGCTTACTGAACTTGACTTATAACTGAGTATCCTACGAGAGCTGTTACCTGAAAACGAAGCCGTGTGCGGTGATTCACGATCAGTTGTGTACAGAATATCGGAGCAACTTCATTGTATTGAAGAAAGAGAGGGAAATTAAACAGTTTATCTCGGATTCAAGCTATTAATAAAGGTGAGCCATCATTACCAGCATATTGTGTATACAGTTATGGTATCTTATAATGCAATATATAGCCGCTGTGGGGTTGTATAATGCTCATTTCAAAGCCAGAGAATGTTTAAATCGTGTCAAAGGAAAATTCTGGTCTACATTGTTATTTCTGTTTTATGTTGTTTATGCGTGGCAAATGAGTTACTACACTAATTGGTTCACACAAATCTGCATGTATCGTTGTATTCCACTTTTGATTCGTCCTTCTAACGATGTAGAAATGAATCCTTGTTCCTTGCCATCTTGTAGATACCTCAAAGATAGTTACAGCTGATTTTCATCAGGGCAATGTCTCGCTGTTTGGAAGTAATTCTGGTAAACAGTGGCTACAAAATTGGAACATGTGTTCAGTTGGAATTTAACAGTGTAGGGGAAGTGGTGCAATATCTTCAGAATTTCTACCAAAGTGTTTTCCTCGTGCATTTTTCATGAAGCACATTACTGAAACTTGAGAAAGGGTGAGAACATTATCTTGTTCATATTGGGTTAAGGGATGGACTATTTTAATTTTGAAGGTGGGGGAGGGGGGCATTGGGCAATTTTTCTGTGCGTTTTTTTTTTTAATTTTCTTTCTGTCTTCACCTGTTATTACATGTGACTAGCCACATGTAATAGTTTTTTCAATATATACAATGAAACTCTCAGCTCCCAAATTGAATTCTTCACCATCCATTGTATCTCTAAATGAAACACTTTAATTCCGCTTTTAAGTCCCCATAAAGCCATTTTGGTTTTAAACTTTAGTATGACAAAACACTTAAAAAAATGAACAGAATCTCAAGGTATTCATTTATTTTCTTTTAAAGGTACTCAATCACCTCCAGTCAATTCATCTGCAAACATTTAGCACATCAACTAATGCTGGTGACAATGACAAAAAGTCTCAAGTGCTGAAGAAACTGGTGACCTGCTGTTCATGCGTTAATGAAACCACAAAATGTCAAACTACCAATAATCTCTGAAAACATGTTCAGAACTGACAAAGTCTTTTCAATTTGTGAAGCACAAACATGGAAACAATTTCCAGTTGTTGTCATTTAGCAATTGTAATAGTTTTAATCATGTACATTGCACAGTTCAAATTGTGCTTCCTATATTAACACTTCATAGTAACGCTGTAAGGAATCAGAAAAACAGCTATCCGGACAACAATGGACTGATTATCAATTGTAACTTGCAAGATGTACAAATATTGAATTGCACATAAGTAAAACAAACTCAGATGTAATTTTAATCTCAAATAATTTGAAAATGAAAATGTTACTTGTTCTTGATGCGTCTGTGACCTATATTAAGCCTAATCAGCATAGAGTTATACCAACTAAGTATGGCAAAATAAATTCCAATCCATATTTGTCACAAATATGAAGGAAAAACGATGAATTGTTTTGATTTTGCACATGATAAAATGTGCAATTACCAATGCAGCAACCACAATTGTGTAATAAATCTTCACATGCATATCATGATCACAAGTATCGGTGACAGCCAGGACCTTAAAGGCCCAGTAATAACCATTACGCTCCACGCGCCTCTGTTATTGTTATTTATTTCCTGGGATCGAGACTTACATTGTTTTTATCACGCAATGCATAATGGTCACTACTGGGTCTTCAGCAGGAAGTTCTGGTATAAAAAGGGCTTACCTGGCCATTCACACCTTTGGTTTTTAATCAAACACAAAACAATCAACAACTGACAAACATATGTTATTCCTACGACCATAAGTACAAAAATTGAAAATGTTTGGAAAAAAGTCATTTTACCAATGAAAGTTCTATTACAAGTCCTTGGCTACTTCTGGTATTATATGAGCATTTTTAAGCAAATTTTATTTACAGGACGCTCTGCACCGACTAAAAGTCGCCGAAATTTGCATTTCACATCGACCCTTTTCTAGTGGAGCCACCCCAGACCTATTGATTTAACGCCAAGTTGAAACTCGTCGTCGCTTCTGTACGCATTGCGTACCTATTTTTTGTAGAGCGATAGGTGAGATCATGTCTTTCGCGAGCACTTCAATTCGATCTTTTACGGTGTTTACCGAAGATGACGGCGTTCTGGGCTCGAAATTTGAGAGAGAACGATAATATTATACTGTGGATCAGCTAAAAAGGTAGTTGAAGTGCAGGGGATTGAAACAGGGAGGAAAACGCGAGGAACTTTTGGCTGTTTTGAGGAGCACGAAATATTGCATATTTAGTAGGGGTCATCGTAGTCTAGATTCAAACATTGATGATGGAAAATGGTTCGCCTTAAAAGCCATAAAAGAAAATAGTGAGTTGAAAGGAAACAACAGTGTGGTTTTGCTTGGCTTGATTGCCTGAATGAAATAGTGGCATAAACGAATCAGTCGCTAGACTGTCAAAATTGCCAACGGAGGTTTTAGAATAACGCAGTGGCTATTATCGTACGGCACCCGTTCGCGGACTTTGATTTTGTGGATCAATAACATCGAAAATTGTCGAAAGTTTTTGGACTCCGTACGAATAGCAAATCGAAGTTGGCCGTACGAGAGTATTCTTTGGCGCGAAAAATTTCTTAAGTGTCACGAAATGAGTCGCTCGCGTAGTATACAGACTCAGCAAATTAGTCTGAGCCAAATCAACATCGCTTACCAGTAGCGCTTCGTACAGCTAAACAAACATTTAATATTGTGGACCAACAAAAGTGAAGAATAACATCGAAAATTGTCGAAAGTTTTGGACTCCCGTACGAATAGCAAATCGAAGTCCGCGTACGGATGCCGCACGAATGCGTAGCGGATGGAAGCTTTATGAAAATTACAGCCTTGGCTGAGACAAACTTCAACTCTCTACAAGTTGAATAGCTTATTAAGCTACAATTCTCTCTGCTATAAAGCTTGGATCCTGAAAATTAAAATTCTGCAAAGACAAAACATTAATTTTGATTAATAGCAAGAAAGAACGTGGAAAGATATCCACGGCCAACAGATCATTTCAGATCGTATCCGATATTTCAGAGAGAAAAGTTAGAGAAATTCAAACGTTTCCTACATAAAAATCTACATGCCAATATTAATGGCGAAAACAACACACCAACCGCCAGGCAAAAAAAGGACGCTAAAATGAGGTCAAAATCAACAAGCGCAACAACACGGGAAACCACAACCGACAGATTTGACCTCTGGTCCTTTGCACGCGGATTTTGAGAGTTTCATTACTCAGTCTTCACTAAAATCCTCTTTAACAAACGGCTAAATGTAGAATAGCCGTTCAAAACATATTAATGAAGGAGCAAATGGCATTAAAAACCCGAGGTAAGAGTCGTGCAGAACTGCCGAGAACAGGAAACGATCCACCACTTGCACTTTTCGATACCTTGCGAAGGCTTCGGGAATTAACACTTTCTTCCCAGATTTCTCCACCTCCTTTCGCGATTTTGGCCATTTATCCGGATGTCTTGAGTCGGTTTTACACTCACCCCAAAAGCAATGCTTAGTGCTAACCATTTTCACTCTTTTGGGAAGCGTAAACTGTGTTATTTCTGATTTATATGTATCTTTGTGTGTGCACTATGGCTTTCCCGCATATATTTTCCTTTAGCGAGCTCCAATGTTTGTCTGTTGGGGTGAGTGCATGAAGGACTAGCTCGCGGGCGCGTATGACGTCGCAAAACATGCGCGTATGACGCCACACAACATCCGAGATCTTTGAGGCTTTGTTTTTCGCGCGGCTACACAACCGTCAGCTCGGTAAATGTATTTATCATTGGTTACGTAACCTCATTTTTGGGCGTTTGTGACACTTTGTCACAATGCTTCATTAGCGGGGTGTCGGGTATATATACGGCGAGGCCTTCATTTGTATTCATTCGAGTCATACGACCGCACTCTGTTAGCCTCTAAATTATGTCCGACACTGGAAACGGTGTAGAATCAAATCTTGAGGTTCCTTTTGACGACTCTTCACAACGGACTCCTATTCCGCCTTCTTCGTCTCCGCTACAACAGTCTCCTGACTTAGCATCGACGTTTTCTCTCTTTAAGGATAATTTCGACAAGAAATTGACCGCGTTGAAGCACGACATCCAGGAAGACTCCTTAAGCTACAGTGATTCTATTACTAAGAAGTTGAAAGAGGAATCCAAAATATCCTTCAAGTTTGAGGGGAACAAAAGGCAGTTCTACTTCAATTCCGGCCTTGCAGAGAAGGTTCAATCGGCTTCCACCGCTCTCGCTATTAAAAGGAAATGTGAAGTCGCCCGCTCTTATCTAGAAGAGCTAGACGCTGATATAAAGAAACGCAACAAACTTGTCAGATTGGCCGATAAATCCGCTGGCGGTTGGGACTTGGTCAACGAATATTTATCTGACGAATTGGGTAGCGGATCGGAGGACGAAAAGCGAATTCGACGCGCAGAGCAGAGGGCCCTTCGCAAACGAAAAGATCGGCAGCAGCAGAAAACGAAGTCCGCAGCCAGGCAGAGTCAACCATCTGCAACCACCACTTCTTTTGCTGGCCAGCGTCAGTTCAATTTTGCTTTCGCTTCTCGTTCCTTTGCACCCGCTAGTAAAGCAAAGCCTGGCGATTTCTGCTTCGCTTGTGGTCGGCAAGGTCATTGGAGATCCGAGTGTCCTGGACATTCCCAACCCAGACCTTCAAGTTCCAGCCAGTTGAATTCCGGTTTCTCCTCAAACCTTGGAGGTAAATAAAAACCTTCCCAAGAACTTGGAGTAAAAGTTAAGTATTTATTTTGTGATTATGGATTTTTCCAGCTTAGAGTTTTTCAGAGAAAGAGACTCTAGTTCTTTAGTCGATTTCGATTACGATCGAAATCTATTCGAATATGAACAGAACTCTGTTTTGCCTGTACTGAAAGGCAGGCTTAAGGCCGCGCTCCATTATTGGTATTCTATTGGTGCCAATAGCTTTGTTACTGATACTATCAAGTTCGGTTATCGTATCCCTTTTCTCAGTACCCCTAGCAGGGCGCTTTTTCGTAACAATAGGTCAGCTTTGGACAATGCGTTGTTTGTCGAGTCGGCTATATCTGAATTAGTTTGCAATCACTCGGTGGTTGAGGTACCCTTTGTCCCACTTGTGTTAACCCGCTTTCTGTGGGCACCGCGGAAATACGTTTTAGAGGGCGCGATACAGTATTTTGCTGGTCAGCGTACATCTTAACAAAAAATACAAAACGCCGGCAATTTCAATTCACTTCGCCGTGAGTCTTGTCGAGAACCATAAAAACCTAAAACTTAGAGCCCACACGGGAAACTTAGCTTCCAAACTCGGCTTATCTTTCGTATAGTCCTCATTTTATATTATATATTGTGCCAGAGCCAAACTGACCTTGCACACAATGTGAAATTGTCGTGGTTTGGCGTAGTCATGTAGCGGCCGGTTTGTTTTGCAAAAGATGTTATATATGTGCCAAGGCCAAAACCAGGCGGCTTTTGTATGGGTGTAGCGGTGGTTTGAGGACACCATCTGCTCTGGTATACAGGGCTAGTGGGCTTGAGCCGTATGAATTGGTCTGTTAACGGCATTTTGACAAAATTCGTCAGGGGAATGACAAAACATGCTCGTGTCCGTCCACTTGGGGGCACTCGCCAGTTGCACAGCGATCCCATTTCCACTCGATATTATCCAATTCTGCATTATGTTGGCTGCTTCTGTGATTCTTACAAACCTGGGACACGCTGGTGTAACAAGTGCAGGACCAAAGCTCCAAATAAGTAAAAAAAAAAACTGGCCTCAAATCGAGGAAGAATTCGCTTGCGAACGACGCAAGGAAAACTCAGCCACTGAAGTAAATTTTATAAAATGTCCTTTCATGAAAGAAAGCCGGGCTAAATTGTGACATAAAGCTTATGTATTTTTTGTTACGTATTTCTGTACAACAGTTACTTTACTTTCCGAACGAGTCTCTTTTTCCTTGTCTTAAATTGTGTCTGAGTGTCTTAATTTTTTTATTTACTGCCTCAAGTGTGAAAATTGTGGTTTGAAACCATTTTCATGAGACAAAAAAATTGAAATTGCCTGTCATAACTGGCCTAAAAATAAATGTAGTGTTAACATCCAACACGTTTGTAAAGAGAAGAAGGCTAATACTTCTGGAAACCAAGATGGACAAGAATTATCAATAGTATTTAGTCAACTTTGTGATAAACAAAACTACAACAGTAGAGGTTCTACAGATTTCCAAGAAATAAATATTTTAATTTTGTTTGTGGTCCACTCAGGGTATACAAAATACAATATACATTTGTAAAACAAAGTTTTAATATCCACTTTTTTATAATATTCTTAGGATTTAATTTAAATTTAGCATTTTATTAGATTTTAATACAGTAAACATGTAACATACAAGGCTGCATAGAAGGGAGGTCTCGATAATGCAGCATAAAGGACAAAACAACAACAGAAACAAGGTAATAGTTCAATAAAGATAGACAACGGTTACCCTTTTAATTTTATTACTGGATGCCAAGTAATAATGATGAGATATTGCTAATACAAAGCTATAATGAACAAAAAGGGGGTGGGATTGGTTTGTGCTGCTATGCAAAACAGGATAAGAAACAACAAAGATGAGACAGTAGTTCAGTAAAAGACAGTCAGCTGCGATTATATTGGCTTTAATTTCATGGATGCTGAGTGATAATTATTTGAAGAAAGTGGTAAATATAAATTAGAAATCTATAAGCACAACACATACAACAGGAGCCATGGACTGTCAATTAAAAATAATAACTTAGGCAGTGTTTTCTCCAGAACTCATTCAAAATTATTCTTGAAAATGTATCATTGTAGAAATAGTAGATAAATCAGTGGTCTCTTGAAATACATTTCACTCCCCCTGCATGTCTGATGAGGGTGGCAACAGCCTTGGATGTATCATCTGTCTTTCCAACTTGATTTCTGATATCCAGAAGCTGTCTCAGTCCTGGAACAAAAAGACTCTTGTCTGGTTTTAATGAAGACGATAATGAAGATGGCGAAGAACATGATGATGGTGATGACTCTTCTAAGCTAGAAAAGCCTAAGGAAAAAGATCACAAGTGCTTCAAGTCACCCCTGTTTGATAAATACATTCAAGAGAAAGTTGACACGATTAAGGCAGCTATCAATGTCAATAAGTCATGAGGAGTAGCCACATGCTTGTTATCAAGTAAACATTCTTAGTTTCAGTAATATAACTTACTGCTATCAGGAGCTATAATGTCTTGTAATAAAATGGTTACAACTCAAGAAAGAATGAATCTTAGGGAAAGTTCATTTAATATGACAAGGTGGGGGGGGGGGGTGAAGATATTGAAGGGGGGGGTCCAAAAATTTTTAGACACCCGAAAAGGGGGCGGGGGAGGGCTCTGAAAAAATTGTTGGGCTAGGAGGGGCGCTAGGAGGGGGGGGGGGGGGGGTCTGAAATTTTTTCGACTACCAAAGGGGGGCAGTGGGGGTGGGGAGGGGGGTGGTCCTAAAAAATTGAACCGCTAGCGAGGGGGGCTGCTAAAATTTCAAGCTTCGAGTTTCAAAATCTTCATCATAATAAATGAACATAATAAATGAACTTTCCCTTACAGAAAATAAATGACAATGTTATTTGGGGGGGGGGGGGGTATGAGGCAATGATAATAGGGATCAACAATTTTTGCACATTGATTAAAAAATTGTAACGAGTACATGTATGAATCATTGAGCACATAAAAATTATTGTGTAATTATTGAGTGAAGCCAATCTGAATGATTAAATGAATACAAGAAGAACAACAATAATTCTAACTTACTGAAAGTGAGTTAATTACTATAAGTTGATACAATGTACATGTAAGATAGTAGAAATGGAAATCGAGTAGACTGCTACTTCCCTGAACTCTTGCCTGTTTTTTAGCGCCAAAAGAAGTGAAAATTGACCACATCCAAGTTTTGGATAATTGCAAAAAGCGACAATGTATTTCAAAATTATCGTGTTTATAAACAAGCGGTCTTGAATCTTTTGTGATAACTTATCATCTTGAATCTTTTGTGATGACTTATCATCTACAAGTTATCGAGATTTAAAACTGCTTGTTAACAAAAACGACTTTATGAACTGAGCTTACAAGGAAAAATTGTCAATGAACCGAACATATCATCGAGCGTTCTTTTAAAATATTTTCAATTTACAAGCGTCCTTGAATAATTTTTATCCAGCCGTCAAAAGGCAGCGGCCAATGAATTGTGATATTTTCGATTCCTGCTCGCTTCGCAACCATCGCCAATATCATCAACAAGTGTCCTTCAATCTTTCATCATGATAACTTGTTGACAAATCGAGATTTAAAACTGCTGCGCGGAACGATGTTTTGTTTTGACGGCGATCGTAATTACCACAATTTATTGTCTTCTTCAGCCTCGAGGCGGGCGGCAGGCACAAAAAATTGATTTCACCCGCTATAAAAAGGCACAGAGAGGTGAATGAAACGGCAAACAAGTCAATCTTTGAAGGCAAACTTTCTTATCAATGTTTCTTTGGCGCGATAGTCATTGCGAGCGAAATGAACAAGCGCCACATTCGGCACAGCGAGCGTGGATTTCACAACACAATGATAACAGTATTTTCTAACTTACCTCTATCGCATGATGCAAATTACACTTAAATCCACCAAGTCTTCAAACTCCTTGCAAAAGCTACATACAACACCAGTCTTCTGCTTTTCCTCGATCCCCATCTTAGTTATTCGACAATTTCCAGGGCGATTCATGATCAATCAACACGAGGCATCGTCAGAGAAACATTACTCCACAAAAAATGATTCCCCTGAACTGCTATTCGTTATGGTCGTGGTTTGAGTATCAAAAGACCCATTTGAGGGGATCAAACTCACAAAAAACGAGAAGTATCAAGGATATTTTCCGCCTTAAAACCACGCAAAACACCCAACCCTTCATCGAACTCGAAGCGAATTAAAAACTCGAAGTACCCTGATGGCAATGACCACTGACCAGTTACTGTGACGTCATAAAAACGTATTTCCGCGGTGCCCTTTCTGTGTCGATTCAATCGTCAGGCAAGAAAAGGCTTATTCTCGATTTGAGGCATGTCAACCAGTCTATTTGGAAGCAGAAGTTTAAGAGCGAAGATTGGAGGGTCTTGTTATCATATGTAAACAAGGGTGGTTTCCTTTTCAGTTTTGATCTCAAGTCTGGCTATCATCATTTTGATATTTTTCCAGATCATCAAACTTTTTTGGGGTTTTCCTGGAATTTTTCTAGAACTGTCAGATATTTTTGTTTCACAGTTCTCCCTTTCGGCCTTAGTTCCGCCCCGTACATTTTTACCAAATGTCTCAGGCCGCTTGTTAAGTTTTGGAGAATTAGTGGCATCAAAATAGTCGTGTTTCTCGACGACGGGTGTGGTGAGGGTGATTCATTGCGAATTGCTAAGGATCATTCATTGCTCGTTCGGACATCGCTGGGTTATGCAGGTTTTGTCGCTAATTCCGCTAAGTTTACTTGGGAACCTACGCAGTCACTTGTTTGGTTGGGTTTGAACTGGAATCTTGTTTCTGGTTCGTTTTCTATCTCTGATAGGCGTATTTCCAATTTTATTGGTTTTTTTAGAGAAATTCCTTCAATCGGCTTCGTACGTCACTGCTCGGGATTGCGCCTCGATCGCAGGCCATGTTATGTCAATGTCACCAGTCTTGGGTAATTTGACTCGTCTTAAGACCCGTTTTTTGTACAAGGTCATAGACTCCAGGTCTTCGTGGGATTCTCGGTTCAATATCGGGCTTCATAACGATTGTCTTTCGGAAATATTTTTCTGGAAAAACAATATCGCGAGCCTTAATTCTAGACTTATAGTGCCTTATCAGGCGCCTTGTTTTCTTAGTTTTTCAGATGCTAGTAACGTAGCCTGTGGCGCTTACCTTGTCGGTGCTAGCCAAGTATGCCACCGTATGTGGAGTCCATGTGAGGCTATGAAGAGCTCTACATGGAGAGAACTTAAAGCCGTGTTTTTTGCTTTAACATCGTTTAAGGATTCAGTTCAGGGCAAGTCCGTTAAATGGTACTCTGACAATCAAGGGGCGGTCCGTATAGTTGACATAGGGTGTCCTAAAGCAGAATTGCATTCTATTGCGCTTGTGATTTTTGATTTCTGTAGGATTTTTAATGTTCGTCTTGTTCCTCAATGGGTTCCCAGAGAGCTTAATGTTTGTGCTAATGAAATTAGCAACATTATCGATTACGACGACTGGTATACTACCCAGGGGTTTTTTGCCCATTTAGATTCTATCTGGGGTCCCCATACCGTTGATAGGTTTGCTAACGCGTCCAATGCCCATCTCCCTAGATTCAATTCTAGGTTTTGTGTATCAGGCTCAGAAGCTGTTGACGCTTTTTCAGTCTCTTGGACGGCAGAGAATAATTGGCTCGTTCCGCCAGTACATTGTATCACAAGGGTGATCCATGTTTCATGTGGCGCCTTTGGGACTTTAGTGGTCCCTTATTGGCCGTCTAACGTTTTTTTTTTTTTTGGCCTTTTCTATTTGCGAGCTCGCTTGATTTTCAACCATACGTTGTTGGGTCCATTTACTTCCCAGATCCCTCGGGGATATTTGCTCTTGGGTGTTATAAGGATTCGCTCATAGGCTCTGATAAGTTCAATAGTGCGGTTCTAGCTGTCAGAATTGACGCTAGGGGTCACAGTTCTTAGGCATGGCGTTTTTTCTTTTATGCCGAGTGGTTTTTTGACTGCAGTGACGTTCGCACTGGTCAGTGGTTATGTTCGTGAGTTCAAGAAGTTTCGTCTGCTTGTTGTTCCTTGACTGTGCTTCGAATGAAACTAGTTTGCCGAGTGGCTTGATTCTCGCCTAGTGGCGTTGTGCAGATTTGTACAGGGTTGTACAGGGTTGTTTTTTGCGTTGTAAATTAGTTTCACGTTTGTTATGATATTTATTTTTGCAATGCTAACGTTGTTCCCATAGATTTTGTCAGAGGGGCTTTACAGCCTGGTTTTCAACATGTTGAAGACAGCCGCCTCAAGGTATTAGCTCAGGAGCTCCCTGAAGTTCTTCTCAAGAGCAAAAACGAAAATACAGCTAAGAAGTATGAAAGAGGTTTTAATGCATGGAGAAAATGGGCTTCACAGTTCAAGGAGATTGTAATTTTTCCTGCTTCTAGCGTTTATGTTTCTTTATTTTTTTCTTAGTTTGATACAAGAATCGGTTTCTTGTAACATTATTGACGAAGTCCATTACGGGCGTAGGTGGTTTCATGATTTAGCAGGTCATCCCGACCCATGTAATTCACCTGTTGTTAATCCATTATTGGAATCTGCCAAAAGGCTTCTTAGTGTTCCGATTAGAAAGAAAGAACCAGTTACTCCTGAAGTTGTTCAGCGCTTGTTTGCGCATTATGGCTCCGCTTCCGCTAGTTTATCTGATTTACGTTTGCTCAGTTTGTGTGTTTTGGGTTATGCGGGATTTTTCCGTTTCAACGAGTTAGTTCAATTGCGCAGGTGTGATTTTCTATTTGAAGATTCTTTCATGAGAATTTTTATTCAGCGTAGCAAGACGGACATTTATAGGGATGGAGCTTGGGTTGTCATTGCTAAATCCCTAAAGCCTACTTGTCCTGTTATGTTAACCCTTCGTTATTTTTCAGTTGCTTCTTTTTCAGAAGACAGTAAAGTTTTCACTTTCCGTCCACTTGTTTTCTGCAGCAGCAATGGATCTTATCGTTTTCGTGGGTCTGCCCCATTGTCCTACTCTAGGGCGCGCGAGATAGTGCTTTCCGCTTTTGAGGCCGTTGGCTTCTCCGAACAAGATTATGGGCTTCACAGCCTTAGAGCTGGAGGCGCCTCCGCCGCGGCAAATGCCCAGATTTCTGATCGTTTGTTTAAGAGACACGGACGTTGGAAATCAGACAAGGCTAAGGATGGCTACATAAAGGATAACACTCTTGCTTTGTTGTCGGTTTCATTGTCATTGGGTATTTAATTTACTTCCCGTTCTTTTAGTTCGCCCGTACACGGCTCGTGTTGACACACCCCATAAGTGGTTGCTTATTACATGGTAAATGATTTATATTCGGTTGAGCGGGGGAGCGTATTAGAATATAAATGTATTTATCATGGGTTACGTAACCTCATTTTTGGGCGTTTGTGACACTTTGTCACAATGCTTCATTAGCGGGGTGTCGGGTACATATACGGCGAGGCCTTCATTTGTATTCATTCGAGTCATACGACCGCACTCTGTTCGCCTCTAAATTAAATACCCAATGGCTATATTAGCATTCAGGAGGTTTATTTTTTCTATTCTTGGCTTGCCATGTTTTGTTTTGTTTTTTCACATTATACTAGATTATGTTGTGATCGTAATCTTCATGCTAGACATTACAGTTACTGCTCTGCTATTATTTTGCGCCACATTGGTTATTGACATATATCTTGTAATTTAATTGACATGGAGGACATAATAAAGAGGCCCGTACACGGCTCGTGTTGACACACCCCATAAGTGGTTGCTTATTACATGGTAAATGATTTATATTCGGTTGAGCGGGGGAGCGTATTAGAATATAAACACTTTTATGGTTTGGATCTTTCGCTGTGTTTAGCGGAGAAGTAAAGTCGTTATTTCCCTGCATTTTTTCGCGGTTTGCTACTCAAGACAGGGATACTAATTAAGGGATACTCTGAAGCCGCTTTAGTGGAAAAAAGAAGAGCTTTCTGGGATAAAATCTTGCTTCGAGGAACTTCATATGTTTTTCAATGCGGGAGATATAAATGGTAAGCTTACGTGTTTTGCTTTTAAACATAAACTAATGGGGATTTGAATAAAATTTTTCGAAAGAAGATTGTGTTGTCCATTTTTATGTGTTTGTTCATTCATTACATAGATTGAAAAGATATCTTATGTATACAAAACAAGACTTAGATTTTCTGTCTTCACTCTCGTCGCCTTATTCAAATATATTTGTGTAGTTTTGCAATTTTGATTTCCAATCAGTTTCTCGGGAAATTTTTGACAAATAACAACTGTATTTTATTCGGAAAGTAGTCGTACTAGTTATTCTAGACAGAGAAAAGTTGTTTTGTGAACTTTTGTACGGTCTAAATGTACTGTGAAGACGGTCGGGTAATACTGTTTTTTTAGAATTGCTAAAATTGAAAATTAATTCTTGTGCTTCCGACCCATATATTAGCATTTAAGAGCAGTTCTCTGTAAGAATCGAGAAAAGTGGGAAATGAAAATTTTTGACCCCCCTTCATATTTTGCATGCAGATAGGTCTTCAGGGGGGATGTTCAAAAATGACCTTTGTTAAGGTCGTTTCTTCTTTGTTGCCATGGTAACACTGGATGTTTGTTGGTGCCACTAAACCCAATTTTGACCTCAGAAACTTCCTTAAAAAGTACAAAATGTAAGACATCGTTTCTCAAGTCCATTAATACTGAACAAATCAAGACTTTCACCAGATGTAAAACCTTTATTCTAGTTTACATTTATGCATGTGGCATTTTGTTACATCAAATGCACATGAACTTAACGGTCAAACAACTTGATGGTGTTTCAGCCATTTTAGTTGACGAGTAAAACTAGCAATACCTTTTCTTGAATTTTTCCAAAAGTACGCCGATTCTAGAACTCAAACTACGTGGCTAGTTTAAATAGATACTGTAGTTACTAAATCTATAAAAATCTCTGCGGGGCGGGTTAATTTTGGACTTTGGTTCACTGAGGAAAAACCTTCAAAAATCATTTGTTGTAAACTTTGGTGAAATTAACATCACGTTCATTCGACAGAAATCCTTTACGAAAACTCAATTGGTCTTCAGGCTTAAAGAATAGCATGCACTCTATCAATGTCTGGTCAAAATCGGCTGTTAATAGCCGTTATTTTTTGAACAATCTCAATCCAAATAAAGCTTACTTTACTGTTTTCTGCAGTTCTCAACTTGCGAAGAACGAGTCGGTTCTTTCTGCATAGCATACAGTTTCTGCACAAAATTCGGATATCTTAACCATCTCTTGTGGCTGAGCATGCTGTTTGTCTTCAGTGGAGGCCATTAACCCATCACAGTGCAAATAACAACAGCTTTTTTAGTACCCGGAAGGTCACCGAAGCAAGCCGCCATCGAAAGCTTCGTTCGTCAGTAGTTATGAAAATACATCCTCTAGAGCACCTCTCAAGGTACTATTTCCACATATTTTTATATTAATTCCCGATATCCAATTTTTTAAAAATCCCCAAAGTATATTTTTCTATGATTTTCTTGCGAATCCCTGTCATATTTTTTTGATTTTAAAGGGAATTCAAGCCCTAATTAATTCTGTAATTTTTTTGTATTATTGGAAATTTTTTAATGGAAAAAAAAGTTTTTACAAAGGTAAATAATCAAAAGTTGTACGGCAGATCTTGTTTGTTAGTTGATTTCCTATTTATTTAAGAGATTCCAATAATACGGTAAAAAACATCACATAAATAAATAGCTTTACTTAATACTTTTTTTAATAGTGTAAAATATCATAAGACTTTTCCTTAAAAAACTATTAGTGTATAAAATAAAGGGAAAATATTGATAACCTTATTGTGTTTAGTCTATAAAATCAAATGGGAAATAAAGGTTTTCATTTTTTAAATAAAAGAAATGAAGAAAAATGAAGAAATTCAATAACTTAAAAAATTTACAGAAATTAATTAATATTCTTGAATTGCTTTAAATTTCAAAAAGGTATGAGCTCGCTCGCCCTTCGGGCTCGCTCGCGGGATTCGCAAGAAAATCATAGAAAAATATACTTTGGGGATTTTTAAAAAATTGGATATCGGGAATTAATATAAAAATATGTGGAAATAGTACCTTGAGAGGTGCTCTAGAGGATGTATTTTCATAACTACTAAATGGGGCTTTTGGATATAAGTTTCTTAGGTGATTTAAGTTGAAGGTAGAAAATAAAAAAAACAATTTTTAAAATAATAAAGGTTTAAAGAAATGAAATATTTATATGTATAAGATTATGAACGCAAAGCCAAACACAAACCAAATCATAAAGAAAAACCAAAAGAAAAACCAAAAGAAAAACCAAAATCCAAAAAAGATGGATAAAAGAGATCTTTTAGAAGAAAGATTTCATGCTATTGATTTCTTGTTTGTAGAAGTTTTAGAAAAATTAAAAAAATCTCTAAATTTAGAGATTACTAAAAAAGAAAGGAAAACAGCAAAAAAAGAATTGAAAGAAATTATTATTAATATAAATTATGAATTGGATCATACTTCAGTTTTGAATTTATATTATAATATGGATGAAGATATGGAAGATTTAGTAACTTTTGTATTATTTCATTATTCAGGTGAATTATTCAAATATTTTATAAATATTGGAGAAGGAAGTATGACAGTTTTTGAAAACTCAAATGGATATCCAACTTCTAAAGAGAAAAGAATTGTTAAGAAGTTATTGAATAAATTTTATTCAAAGATTGTGATAAAAAGTGAAGATCAAGATGAAAATAGAGACCACGATGAAGATTATGGAAATTATTATCTTGATTCACAAGAGGTATTTGATTATATTTATGGATAAATTTTAGCCCCATTTTGGGGCTTTTTTTTATGCTGAAAATTATAATTTTTGCGGAAAAAAATAAAAAAAATAAAGTTAAAAAAAATATTTATATATAATAAAAAGGATGTCTTCATCTGATTTAATGAATCTTTCATATAAAGAATTGCAGAAGATAGAAAGAGAAAAAAAAAAGAAATATTGAAAAAAAAGTATTCTGATTTACAAAATAAAAAGAAACAAGAAGTGATTGATAGAATTAATAGAATAGAAAAAAATATAAAAAAGATTGATAATGTTGAAACAAAAAAGAAGTCAATAAAATCTCTTAAAGGAAAAGTAAAGAAGAAATTAAAAGTGGTTAAATCAAAGAAAAAGAAAATACAAAAACTTAAATCAAAAAAAAACATTTGATGATTATTTCCAAGAATGTATAAAAAATAGAAAAATTCCAGAAGATACACCAAAATATTTAAAGAAAGCACTTGAAAGAGCAATGAAAGAATACCATGTTGGAATTAAATTTGAAAAATCTGCTCTTGATAATTTTGCTGAAAAATATGTAATTGAAGGAAAACCAAAAATCTTTCCTAAAGATTATTTTAAAGAAAAAGCTTCACAATTAAAAGAATTTCTTAAAAATCATAGAAATATTAAAGTTAGATTTATATTAGTTTGTTTAATGGAAAGAATGGAGCATGAAGATAGAATTAGAGATAAAGCTTATTTTCATTCTGAAACACATATTAATCTTGAAGGTATAGATGCTAAAGAGATTTTAACTAAAATAATTCTAGAAATTCTTAGTAAAATTTTAATTTATCAAAGAAATGGTTCAGGTTGGTATTTTAAAGAGATTTTATCATTAGAAATTCATACTATAAAATATAAACCTTTGAAAGGATCTTCATATATTAAACTTCCTGATTTTATTTCAAGTAAGAAAGCTATAATAAATTTAGAAAATAAAAAAGATAATAAATGTTTCATGTGGTGTATTTTAAGATACTTACATCCACATGAAAAAGATCCTCAAAGAATTTCAAATTTAAAACAATATGAAAATGATCTTAATTTTAAAGGTATTAATTTTCCAGTTAAATTAACAGATATAAAAAAGTTTGAAAATCAAAATCATAATATTCCAGGAATTAATGTTTTTTCAATTAATGAATATAATAAATTTTATCCTTTAAGAATTAATGATAAAGATTGTAATAGTTCAATAGATTTATTTCTTTATGAAGACACCGGAAAAACACATTATACACTTATCAAAAATTTTTCAAGATTAATCAATACACAAATAAGTAAAGATACAAGAAAAAAATATTTTTGTAAAAAATGTTTATCTCATTTTACAAAAGAGGATCTCCTAAAGAAACACATTATATTTTGTTCTAATAATGAGACAGCTGCAGTAAAAATGCCTCCTAAAAACTCATTTTTATCTTTTAAAAATTATAATAAAAAATTACCTTTACCATTTGTTATTTATGCTGAATTTGAATGTTTTACAAAACCAATGAATAATTGTGAACCGGATCCAAATTATTCTTATTCAATGGAATATCAAAAACATGAACCTTGTGGATTTTGTATTTATATTAAATCTTTTGATTTTGATGATAGAGTTGATAGAATATTTGAAACCAATCCAATTATTTATACAAAGAAAAAAGAAGATGAAAATATTTCATTACTTTTTGTAAAAGAATTAAAAAAAATTGCAAAACAAATTAATTTTAGTTTTTATAATTTCCCAAAAATGATGATATTCACAGACTCTGATAAAATAGCGTTTAATAAATCAACAATTTGTCATATTTGTGAAAAACCTTTTATTGAAGAAGACTTTAAGAATAAAAAAGTTAGAGATCATTGCCATTTTACTGGTTACTATAGAGGAGCTGCTCATAATAATTGTAATATTTTTTGTAAAAAGCCTAGAGTACTTCCTGTAATATTTCATAATCTTCAAGGTTATGATTCACATCTTTTTATTAAAGAATTAGCAAAATTGAAAGGAGATTTAACTTTTATTCCAAAAACAGAAGAGAAATATATTTCATTTTCTAAAAAAATTAAAGTCGCTGAATATATGAAAAAAGATGAAAAAGTTACAATTAATTTTGAAATACGTTTTATTGATTCATTTAAATTTTTATTAACTTCTTTAGGAAACCTCGTTAAAAATTTACAACCTGATGATTTTTATTCTGTAAAAAAATATTATAAAAATATAGAATTATTAACAAGAAAAGGAGTATATCCTTACGATTATATAACGGATTTAGAAAAATTAGAAGAAACACAATTACCTCCAAAAGAAGAATTTTATTCAAAATTAAATAATGAAGACATATCTGATGAAGACTACACCCATGCAATAAAGGTTTGGTCACAGTTTAATTGTAAAACTATTAAAGATGATCATGATTTATATCTTAAAACAGATGTATTACTTTTAGCTGATGTGTTTGAAAACTTTCGTAAAACTTGTTTGAAGTATTATAATTTAGATTCAGCTCATTATTATACATCACCTGGATTAGCTTGGGATGCATGTCTTAAAGAAACAGAACAAAGACGTGAATTATTACATGATTATGATATGTTAATGATGTTTGATCAAGGAATTAGAGGTGGTATAACTCATATATCAAAAAGATATTCAGAAGCAAACAATAAATATATGAAAAATTATAATCCTGATGAAGAATCAAAATTTATTACATATCTTGATGCTAATAATCTTTATGGTTGGTCAATGATACAAAAACTTCCAACTCATGGTTTTAAATGGATGAAAAATCTTACAAAAGAAAATGTAATTGAAATATTAGAAAAGAAAATTACAAATATTGGTTATATTTTTGAAGTGGATCTTAAATATCCAAAAAAACTATGGAAAGAACATAATGATTATCCACTTGCTACAGAAAGATTAAAGTTTGGTTCGGTAGAGAAACTTGTTGGAACTTTTTACAATAAAAAGAATTATGTAATACATTATAGAAATCTTAGACAATGTTTAGAATTAGGACTTGAACTTAAAAAAGTACACAGAGGAATATCATTTTATCAATCTGAATGGATGAAACCTTATATTGAAAAGAATACAGAATTAAGAAAACTATCGAAAAACTCTTTTGAAAAAGATTTTTTTAAATTAATGAATAATTCAGTTTTTGGTAAAACAATTGAAAATATAAGAAAAAGACAAAATATAAAATTAGTAAATAATGAGAAAAATGCTATTAAATTATCATCAAAACCTAATTTTGATCGCTTAACAATATTTAATCATAATTTAATTGCAGTTCATATGAAAAAGACAGAAATATATTTCAATAAACCGATTTATGTGGGTCAAGCTGTTCTTGATTTGTCAAAATTTCATATGTATGATTTTCATTATAATTATATTAGAGAGAAGTATTCCAATAAAGCTGAATTATTATTCACAGATACAGATTCATTAATGTATGAAATTCATACAGATGATTTTTATCATGATATAAGAAAAGACATCAAAAAAAAGTTTGATACAAGTGATTATCCAGAAAATCATGAATCTGGAATAAAAACTGGAATTAATAAGAAAGTAATAGGAATGTTTAAAGATGAAGCTTGTGGAAAACAAATTACACATTTTGTTGGTCTAAGACCTAAGCTTTATTCTTTTAAAGTTGAAGACATTGAAGATGGTGTTGAAGTAAAGAAATGTAAAGGAATTAAGAAGAATGTTATTAAAAGGGAAATAACATTTGAAGATTTCAAGAAATGTTTATTCTCAGAAAAAGAAGAAATGAGAACAATGAATATAATCAGAAGTAAAGAACATAAAATTTACTCGATGAAAATGAATAAAGTAGCATTATCTGCAAATGATGATAAAAGGTTAATTTGTAAAAATAAAATTAATACTTTAGCTTTGAGAAATTAAAAAAAATTCTTTTTAATAAAAGAAGATGATTGAATTTACAAAAAAAGAAATTTTAATTTTATATTTAAGAAGATTATTTAGGATAGAAGATCTTGATGAAGAGTTTAGATATAAAATGTATAAAAAAGAAAAAAATTTAAAAAATAAAAAAAAGATACAGATGAAGAAATTAAATTATATTCTTCCATATTAAGATCTTATGAAAAGTGTAAAAAAAAAATTAAAAAAAATAAACCAAAATATGAAAAATGCAAACATGAGAATAAAGAAATTATTGATTATGCTGAAGTTTGTTGTGATTGTGGTCTTCAAATTCAAAGAATATTAAATTATGATGTTAATATATCTGATTGGGAAAGATGTTGTTATAGAAAAAAATCAGTATATCAAAGAAAGTATTTTTTTTAAGAAAAAGATCAATGAAATACAAAAAACTTTTGATATAAAAAATGATGATATTTCTAAGATTAATGAAATATTTTATAAAATTGATAATGCAAATTTAATTAAGAAAGTAAATACACAGTTTGAAAGAAAGAGAATCATTAATATCACTTTTATTATAAAAAAGATTTTAATTATTCTAGGTTATAGTAATGTTGATGAATTATTACCACTAAAACTTTCAGAAGAAACAAAAGCTTTTTATGAAGAATGGTGGGAATTAGTTAAAAAAGAAATTTGAAATTTATAATTTAAAAAAAATATATTTATATATAATAAAAAAAATATGATTGCTACGCAAAACAAATCTGTTTATCCACAATACAAAGCAATTCCTATCACTCTTTATGGAGTAAAATATTATGATAAAATATTATATGGTAAAATGTTTATGATTGATAATCACTTTTACAATATATATAGAAATTATCAAAGATTTTATGAAATAAGAAAGAAAGAAGTTGAAGATATAATTAAATCAAATAAGAAATTAAAAATGAAAGAAATAGCTTCAAAATATAAAGAAAGTAAAAAGACTTATGAATTAGATAAAGAAAAAAGAAAATTATTGAATAGAATAAGAAAAGAAATTAATTATATGAAAAAATATTTAATGAAAAAAGAATATAAAAGAAAAGTTATATATACAATTTTTCATACTTTAGATGAAGATGATGATTTAAATATACCTTATCCTTATACTGAGTATAAATGGGAATTCAGAATTATTAGATATGAAGTTTTGAGATATTTTATGCATTCCAGTTATTTAAAATACCCTGAAATTAAAAAAAAATTTAAGAAGACAAAAAAATATAGAAAAGTAGATACTTATGAAAAAGAAGTTAAAATAGCAAGATATTTTTCAATGAGAAGAGATCATAATGAAATTTATAAACAAATAGAAAATTTAATTGAAGAATTTGATAGATATTTTATTGAAAATAATTATGGTTTTTATATTTATACTGTTAATGATAGTGATACTGATAGTGATGATTATGATTAAATTATTTATTTATGAAATATATCCCTTTTTTAGGGATTTTTTTTTATGTCGAAATTTATAATTTAAAAAAAAATAAAATTAAAAAAAATAATAAATTTAAAAAATATATATTTATATATAATAAAATGCAACTAACAAGTTTCGAAAACATTTCTAAAGAAAATCTAATTTTTAACGAAGCCAAACAATATAAAGTCAAGAATTCCAAGATGAAATATCATCGTATGAAAATCGAAACAACTTATCCAAATGGTAAGCAAGGTCCTCTTATAATTGAAACACCATTACTTTTTAGTTTTGGTGTATCTGAAAGAAAGAATCAAGAATCACAAGAATTAGTTGGTTATACAATTCCTGTCTGTTTATGGGGAAAAGATAAAGAACCAACAACAAAAGAAGAAAAACTTTTTTTTAAAGCATTAGAAAATATTCAACAACTTTGTTATAACCATCTTGAAGATACAATTGGTGTTGAAGAATCTCAAAATTTATCTCAAATGTTATATTATAAAAAGAAAGAATATACTGATAAAAAAGGAAGAACTAAAACAGTAATTGATGATAGTTTTTCTCCAATTTTATATGCAAAACTTATATATTCAGAAAAATCTAATAAAATTCTATCTTTATTCAAAACAAAAGGAAATAAAAATGTTGATCCATTTGAATATCTTAATCAATATTGTAAAGTAAAATTAGCTTTGATTATTGAGAGTATTTATATTTCCAAATTAGTAAAATCTATTCAAGTTAAAGTTCATGAAGTTTATGTTAGACCATTGAAACCAAGAGAATCATTATTAATGATAAAAGAAGAAAGTGATGAAGACAATGAAGAAGATGAAGAAGACGAAGAAGAAAGTTAATTCACAGGATTTGTTTTAAAATAAAAAAAATTATCAGCCCTCTTTTAAGGGCTTTTTTTTATGTCGCTTGAAACATTTTTTTAATACTACAATAGTATTAAAAATCTTTCAAATCACTCAAAGGAATCCATGAATTAAACTTGTCAGGATATCCACTCCATTTAACTAAAGCTAACTTTTTCTTGGTGTCTCGTTTCAATACTTTCTCAATTCTATATATTTCTTGTTTTGCTTTTTGTAATTCTTTTTCATAAAAAGATCCTTTTACTTCTTCTCCCATTAAATCAACAATTTTATAGGTAATAGGTTTTGTATTTAAGATTTCATTTACCACAAATATTTCTTCTGTCCAGTTTGGAGTATATCCTTTATCAAATACAGGTCTCTTATATTTTGATATACGAACGAAATCTCCAACCTTAAATTTTATTTTCCCAGGTTTCAAATAAATTAAATCTGAATATAAATTAGTATAAACTTTTTCTTCATTTTCTTTTTTACTAGCTTGAATTGGAGTCATTTTAATACTAGAATGTCTTGTTTTATTATAATCATTAACTAATTTATCAAGGATGTCCCAATAAACAGTATTGTTATTTACACTGAACATCTTAAACATTCTGGTTTTCATTGTTTTATTCCATCTCTCAACAATGCTTGATTTCTCTTCATTCTCTGTATGGTATAATTTGATTTTATTCTTTTCAAGGAGGTCCTTAAAATGTTTACTAATAAATTCAGAACCTTTATCAGTCCAAAGCATTTTTGGTTTACGTTTACTTTTTGTAAATATAACATCAAATGCTTTACTAACACTTTCAGTCTTTTTGTTTTTCAATGGTTCAATCCATCCATATTTACTAAAAATATCTATTACCATCAGTAAATAATTTATTCCTTTATTCCATTTACTAAACTTTTGCATTTCAACCAAATCTGCAGCCCAGATTTCATCAATCCCATTTGATATTACAGTTCTCTTTGAAAAGTTTCTAGTGATTGGTTTATGTAATTCATCGGCTAATTGTTGAGTCCAATCACTATTATTACTCAACGCCGCTTTACTTTTTTTGATTTTGTCTTCTTTGTCTTCTTTGGTAAACCCAAACCAAGTTTCTGTTTAGTATTTATAATAAATCTCGCTGTTTGACCCCACTTTGGTATTTCACCGTATGGAATCAGATCTAAAGATTTAACCATTTGTCTATCACATTCATTCTTATTTTTTCCCATATCATAACATATATCATGATAAGCAGAAATTTCATCTACTTTATTATATGGTTTAACTTTCCATTCTAATACTTCACCTGTTTCAGGATCATATCTTAATTGTTCATTCAAAGGGTTATATGGTCCCATGTACTTATATTCTCCTGGAGTCCAACCACCTTTTGGTTTTGGCAATTTTCCAATGAGGCTATGAATATCTACACTACCTCCTCGGTCTAGATCTTTTCTATTTGTTTTATATTTTAATTTTGGTCTTATTTTTGTTGATATTTCATCCAATGCTTGACTACCAACATTTTGAATCATTGTAGTAAGTTTATTTAATCCATAATTAATTGCTTTTTTCTGTAAGTTTTTTATTTCTCATAGCTTCAGATATACCATATCGACCCATTTCTACTGTTTTTTTACCTAACCAAGGTAAAGCATGAGTTAAACCTGTTAATGCTAATTCACCCAAGCCTTCTCCTTCTTGTGTTTGTGAAGAAGAAGGCTGAATTAGTTTCCCTGTTTCTTAACAAATCGTGTTTTTTTTATTCCACAAGAAGCACAAGTACACCAATACATTTTTCTTCCATTTTTAGCAGTTTGATAACCATCTGGTTTCACACATTCTGTTTGTTTTTTTCTTTTACACAATAAGATTTCATTTTATTATATATTTAGATAAATTTTTTTTTAACTTTTACACTTTTTATATAATTCATTAAATAAAAAAGAATGACAAATTATTTTCCATACAAATTAAAATTATCTGAATCTCAATTAAAAAAATTAGCAAAAGCTTATAAGGATGAATCAGAGATTACTTTAAGAATTACTAAAAATAATTTAGTTGGATCAGATGAATTAATGTTGACAAAAACACAAATTAATAAACTTAATAAAGCTAAAACTAATGGAGTTGGTTCTGATATTAAAATAACAAAAACACAAATTAGAAAAGTAGTAAAAGATGGTGGAAGTTTGTTTGGATCTCTTATTTCAATAGGTTCAAAAGTTCTTCCAATGGCTGCAAAAGTTGCTAGTAAAGCAGCTCCAGCACTTGCTCAGGGTGCTTTATCAGCTTTAGGATCACTTGGAATTGATAAAATTTTTGGTAAAGGAATTGATATTCCATCTGAATTTTTATCTAAATTGATGAGTCTTAAAAAAGAATTAACAAAAAAACAAATTGATGAATTAAATAAAGCCAAACAAAAAGGTGGAGCATTATATTTTAAACCAACAAAAAAACAAATTGAAGGAGGATTTTTAGGTACACTAGCTGCAATTGGTATTCCTATGGCTATAGAATTAGCATCAAAATTATTTGGAAAAGGATTACAAGTACCAAAAACAGGAAAAGGATTACAAGTAAGTTCTAAAGGAGGAAAAGGATTACAAGTAAGTGCTAGACCAGGAATGATACCTTATCAACCACCACCATTTTTTGGAACATGGGAACAACTAGGGAAAGGTAAAAAAAAAAAGGTCAAGGTCTATTACTAGGACCGAACAGTCCATTCAACCAAATTCCAGTATTAGGAGCAATACTTTGAAACCTATTTTCAAAGATATACCTCTAAGTAATTTTGATCTTTTAGAATATATAGATTATCTTAAGATACCAAATTTTAAAGGAATTTTTTCTAGAGACCCAATTGATCATTTTCATGAAAAAGGATGTTGTATAATTAATCTTGATGATAAAGTAGGACAAGGAACTCATTGGGTTGCAGAATTCATAAAACCACCTTATATTTATTATTTTGATTCTTTTTCAATTCCACCACCATTAGAAATTATATCACATGCAAAAAGATTAAATCTAGGTTTTATTTATAATAAAGGTTATCCAATTCAAGATATCTATTCTGTTAGATGTGGTTATTATTGTTTATATTTTCTTGATAATATTTATAAGAAATGTTTTTACAATCTTTTAAAAGTTTTTAAAATTGATGATCAACAATATAATGAAAAGTTTATAAAAAAATATTTTATCTAAGATATTAAATAAAATGATTCAGAATAGAGTATTAGTTTTTAAAAGTCTTGATGCTAAAAAACAAAATCCATCAAATAAACCAGGTAATTTTACTCTAAAATTTACTCCTGAATTGAAATTGGATCCAAACACTACTCATTATTTAGCATTAGACCATCTTTCTATGACTGCTAGTTGGCATAATATTAGACCTGAATATCAAAACAATGAATTGAAAATATCAAAAGATAAAGGTAAAACTTATATAACAATTGTATTTCCATCAGGTATTTATGATTATCAAGATATAAATACTCTTATTCAAAAAAGAATTGGTAAACTTGGAAATACAGAAAATTATGGTATTAATATACTTTTTGATCTTACAACATATAAAGTATTTATTGCACTTAATGAAAATTATTACATTGATTTTTCCAATAGTGGTAATTTTGGTAAATTATTAGGATTTGAAAAGAAAGTTTTAAATAAAAGTGCATATGGAAAGAATTTTCCTAATATTAGTAATGATATTGATAATTTATATATTAGAACTAGTTTATTATCTGATAGTATTATCTCAGGAAAACGATCAAATGTATTATATACATTTTCAACTAATACAAAAACAAGATCATTACCATTTGAAATTCAACCTATAAACTATTTATGGAATAGAATGAATAGAAATGAAATTTTTGAAGTTAAATTTTATATTACAGATGATCAAGATAGAGAAGTTGATTTGAATGATATTGATATAAGTTTAACTGTTGTTATTGGTGAAAGAAAATAATAAATTGTATAAATAAAAAAATGGAAAGACAAATAAGAAATTATGATACTGGTGAAGATTATTATACAGATACAGAGACAAAAGGTGGTGGTGTTTTTGATGTATTGAGTAATATTGGAGCTAAACTTACTTTAAAAAACTGCATCTAAACTTGCTTCAAAAGCAGCAGAAAAATTAGTAGAAAAAGGTTCTGAAAAGATTGGTGAGAAAACTGGTCAATTAATTGGTGAAACGATTTATGATAAATTTAAACCTAAACCATGAAAAAAGAAAGAGAAGAAACTTGAAATTGAAACTATACCAGAAGAACTTATTCCTGAAATTCAAGATTATGTAATACCACAAAAAGAAAATATAAATCCACCGAAAGAAGATAAAGGTGAAAAAATTGTTAAACTTTTACAAAAAAATAATGATAAATATTCTTATGTCAAAGATGTTTATAAAGATCTTCTTTAAAAAAAAAATTATATAATCTTAAAATAAAATGAATGGAAATTTTAGAAGCCCGAATTTAGTAAAGAGATATGAATATACTTATTATGATTTAGAAACACCATTGAATTCTAATGTTGCAAATAATGCTAGACAATTAAAGGATAATTATAGATTCACAGTTGATAATTCATCAGAAGCTAATCCAATTGATTGGTATAATGCTTATTTAGAAGTTAAGTTTAAACTTGTTAAATATGATGATAGTGCAGCTGGAATAACAGAAGGAACTGGTGCTGATACAACTTATTGTACAACAACTAATGGTCATACTTTCATTAATGAACTCCAAGTTGAATGTAATGGAATAACTGTGTATAATAATACAAGAGCTAATGAAACATCAAATGTTTTATCTCTTTTGAAATATACTAAAAGTTATGCGGATACAGTTGGGAAAGATCAATTTTTCTATATAGAGTCATCTACAGGAACTGCACAACCAGTCCCAGGTGCTTTATATAATGAAGGTTTTGCTGATCGGAAAAAATTAACAGATATTGCAAAAGAAACTGTTTTTTCAATTCCTTTGAATTTATATAGTTATTTTGCAGCTTTTAAAAATAATCTTCATCGTAATATCAAAATGAATATTTTATTAAAACTAGAAGATGATGGTAATATTATTTTTAGACATACTAATGCACCAGATTCAAAAGTCATTATCACTAATTTACGATTGTGGTGTCCAAAAATTATTTTTAATGGAGAAAGAATGAAGTTGTATCTTGAAAATTATTTAAAACCAAAAAAGTGGACTTATTTGAGAGAACATAGTGAATTATTACAAACAACATCAACACAGAGCTACTTTCGTATAACTACAGGAATTAGAAGACCAAGACATGTTTTTATTTGGGTGGTTCCTACAGCAAGTTATGGATCTCAGACAGGAAATATCTTTACTTTTAAAACATTCTCTATTGGTACAGCTGGTCGTAATTTTACTAGAGTACAATTAGAAGTAAACAACAGTATATACTATCCTCAATTAGAAATGACATCAAAAGAGGAAACAAGACTTTATAGAACATTAATGTCATATTCTTCAGCTTATAATGATTTACTAAGTGGACCAATAATTGATAGAAAAAATTTCAAAGATCTTTTTGGGGTGTTGTATTTTGATCTTAGAAATCAAGATGAAGATGTTAAAGACGGTGTTGTTTCACTAACTTTTAGATATGAGTTAAATGGTGCTCCAGGAAGTAATTATACAATAAATGCATTGGTTTTACATGAAAAAGAAATTGAATTATACACTTCATCTGGAAAAATGCTTATAAAAGCATAAAAAAAATCATATAATTTTTTTGATTTTAATACTAATTGAAGTATTAAAATCTAAGACTTTACCCATTTATTATACATTTTTTCATGTAATTTTTTTATCAATAGCTTCTATTCTTAATAATTCATCATTGATTTGTGAAATATCATTTCTTATAACTGGTGAATTATTCCCAGCAGTTATTGAACCAATTAATACTTTTAATCTATCTGTTAATTCTTTTGGATCTTGATAATAAGTAATACTTGATCCGACCATTTTAGATTTTCCTGATGATTTATGAGGTGGCATATTACTTAGCATGTTTAAATCATTAAAGATTTTTACAGCATTCATTGAATATTTTGTTTTAGGATTGTATCTCTTTGTTAATAGAGATATAAGAGATTTATCAGCATCTGCTTCATAGACTAATTTATCATCACGATAAGCATTCACTTTTAAAGTTTTCATTAAGTTTGGTAAATCAATCATTAATCCACCATATTGATTATTTTGAATTTTATAAGCATTTCTTCTTGGTTGTTTATATCTTCTTTTTCCTAAACCTTGTCCTATTTTTAATCCACGACTTGTTAATATCATTGATAATCTTTTTTCAAATTTATTTAAAATAATATATTTTTTAATTATTTTATTAGTTTCTGGTTTAGGATTTACTGCTTTAGCTTTAACTATTTCATTACCCATTTCATCTGTATGAATATTAGCTACATTATTGATTTTTAAATCTTTAATTTCGTTTTTACTATCTTCAATTTTTTTAAAAATTTCATCATTATCTTTATTCAAGTATTTTGATGGTAATTCATAACCATAATCTTTTAATATATCAGTTGATTCTTTGTTATTAAGTTCTTTATCCAAATCATATGTTTTTCTAGATGATGTTGAAGGTTTTTCTGGTATTTCTTCTTCAGTTTGAGTATCAGTATCCAATAAAGATTTTGATGTAGAAGGTTCATCTTCTGGTTGATATTGAGGTAATTCTTGATTTAATGTATAAATATCTTGTATACCCTCTTTTATAGCTTTTTGATTTTGTATCATCTGTCCAGTCAAAGCAAGTTGATTTTCTTTCAACTGTTCAATCATTTTATCTTGTTTTTCATCTGTCTTCTTCTGTTGTTCAACCAAAGTTTCTTTCAAAGGTTCTCTTAATGTTTTATAATATTCACTCATAACAACATCACGGATTTTACCTTGATCTTTCACTTCATTTTTAGCTGCAGTAACAGCTTTAGCTATTTTATATCCTTTATATTCTGAATCTGCATATTTTTTGATATTTTCTAAATTCATTTTTTATTATAAGATTATATAATAATCTGTAGAAATAACATTTAATTTTATTCAAATTATCTAGCATTATAATAAAAAAAGTATGAAAATCCCAAATTATGATTCGAATCAAAAAACAAAGTCTAAAAAACTATGTGATTTCTTAGATGAAGATTTCAGAATGCTTATTGCTGGTCAAACCCGTTGTGGGAAAACAAATACTCTAATGCATATGATAAGATCCCCATTAGTTTACTATGATAAAATTTATTATTATGGTCCTAATCATAATCAAGAAAAATTACAAGACCTTAAAAAAATAATGTCTAGAATTAGTGAAAAAGTTGGATACTCTGTTTTACAATTTCCAGAAGATATAATGGAAACAACAGAATATCCAGAAGATAATAGAAAAATTGTTGTATTTGACGATCTTGTTAATGCTACAGATTCAATACAGAAAAAAATAGCAAATCATTATACTGATGGAAGACATCATGGTATCAGTCCTATTTATCTAAGTCAGAGTTATTATGATGTACCCTCAAAATTAAGATTAAATTGTTCTCATATGATATTATATCCACCTGTGAGTAAAAATCATTTGAATCTTATTGCAAAAGAAAATTTGGTTGATCCAAATCTTTTTAATAAACTTAGACCTTATGAGTTCTTGTTTTTAGATAAAGAACAAAAATCAGTTACTAAGAATTTTGATGAGAAAATATAATGTATAAAATAAAAATGGGTATCTTTAACAATATCTTTAAATATTCTAATATTAACATTAACGACTATATCAAACAGATCAGTCAACAAATTCAAGTAAGCTCAGGAATTAAATTGGATGCTAACAATAATTATGATATTGAACAAAAACGATTAGTAAATGTTGGAGAAGGTTTTAATCCTTCTGATGCTATAACTAAACATCAATTTGAAACTGGATTATCATCAAAACCTAATCCTAGTGAAGTTATTCTTGTTGATGGATCAAATCATATGACTGGTCATCTTGATTTAAGAGGAAATAAAATCATTCTTCCTGGAGGAATTGAAATGAATCGAAAATTAATTACAAATATGGATACAGATGAGAATGATGATTTATCAGCTGTAAATATGATTACTTTGAAGAAATATCATCCTGATGCTCCTCCTCATACTCATGAAGTTACTAAAAATATAGATTTGAAAGGAAATTTTAATATTATACAAAGTAAACAACAAACTTATAGTTATTTAACACAAAATTATAACAATGTAGTTTCTTATAATGATGTAAAAGAAAACTTCTTATCACGTAAAGAAGTCTCTCCAATGGAAAATGATATTGATATCAATAATAATCGAATATATAATCTATCAAAATTACCTACATTTGACCATGAAGTACCGAATAAAGAATATGTTGATCAACAAGATAATAATTTAAACAATATGATAAGTGAATTAAAGACAAGAAAATTAAGCAATCCTTCTGGAAAAACCCTTATAATGCAAAGGCAAAAAATTAGGGGATTGTTAACAGATGAAAATGATCCAAATTCAGCAAGCAATGTTCAATATGTTAAAACAAAAACCAGTGAAAATACTACAAAAATAACTAAATTAGAACAAGATTATAAAGATTATGTTAATAAATCTCATATCTCTTCTACTTTTTACCAAAGAGATCAATTTAGATATTTAATGGAAGATGTTGATGAAAGTAGCAGTGAATATGGTATTACAGTAGATGGAATAAATGATTTTTCGGGGAGTCCTCATTTATTCAATAAAAAAGCATATGATTTTAAAATAAATAAAAGTTCAAGTGATAATAAATACTCAGGAAGACTTGAATTTAATTTATATAAAATTCCTGAAGGAGAATATACTATTTGTATTGAATTTTTTCCACTTTCTATGACAAATGTGAGTGTTGATGTTGTAAGTACAAGTTTAAATATTAATCAACAATCAACAAAAAAGTTTTCTAATTATACAAGATCAATTATTCATTTACATAAATGGAAGATTTCCCCACCTGAGTATATTTATGTTGACATGAAATGTGATGGAATTTCATCTTCTCCTAATCAAGGACAAGGATATTTAATTATTTATGGTGTTAAAAATTACGTAGCAGACGTTGAATCAAGTGTTTATGATTCACCATTCAATTTTGAAAATAAGAAAATGGAGATGCAGACGGATATTGATATGAATAATCATGATATTAGTATTAAAAATCCAACAAAAGATGATCAACCTGTTAGTTTAGCTTTTTTGAAATCGTTGAAAGAATATTTTGTCATTACAGGTTATCATCCTAATTCTGGATTATATGTAAAATTCGATTATGGAACAAATTCAATCGCTTTTCCATTTGATTGCACTTTAGAAACATTAAACTCTTTCGTTCTTAGCAGAGTAATTACAAACTCTGTTCGTTTTAAAATAAAAATAATTATAATTGGTCAAACAGATAGAATTTTAACTTCTGATGATAATGTTGAACAAACTTTTACAAATATTAATCTACCATATAGAAAAAATGCAAGATTCAGCGTTGAAATAATAAAAAAAATCCTACTAATCCAATTGATTATCCAAATATACCTATTTCATTTACTTTTACATTCAGTAAAAGTTTATTATAATCATTATAAATAAAATGCTAATCACAAGAATAAAATCATTAAGAAATAAAAAAGAACAAAAAGATATATTCGAATTCAATCATATTGCTTCAACTTTAAATCCTGAGAAAATCCAACAAATAAAAGATTTGTACTCTTTTTATCATAAAAAAACATGGATATATAAAAACAGTCAAAGTAAATACAAAAAAATTAATTATATTATGAATATTTCATCTGTATTACTTGCTTCAGTTGGTGTAATAACAGGTGGAATAACCTTAAACCCTATTATTTTAAGTGTTTTAACTGGAGCTGGAATAATATTTAAAACATATCATGAAATGAAAAATTACAAAGGTAAATTAGATATGGTTAAATTTGGATTTACAACTTATGAAAAAGTATTGACTAATTTACGAACTGCAATGAGAGGTGGTGAATTCGATTATCAGAAATTTATATCTGATATGAAATTTTTGGATCAAGAAATGATTGAATTAGCACCCTCTTCATCGAAGATTGAAAAGAAATACATTAAAAAATATAAGATTTAAGAAATCAATTATATCCAAACTTGTTTTTATTTCACGCTGTTATTTTAATTACATCCTTTCAAAATCAAAGCAGGTGTTTAACCAAGCATAAATTCTATTTATCATGCAAATCACAAAGTCACAGTCTCACACATTTCGTATAAATTACAAAGTCAGACAGAATATAATTCTCTTCCGAAAATGAAAAGATTCAAAGATCTAAAGAATTTTTTACAAATCATTTACGTCTTCTTCACTCGACCAACTCATTGAGAGGATGAATACTGCTTCAAAAGCAATGGAATATGAAGAAACCTTACCTTATTGAAGGATTTACACGGCGACATATTACAAGAATCAACCATCCATCCATATGACTTGATAGTTCACTGGATAAAGCATTACATCGCTATCACAAAGTCATGGATTCGAATCCCGTTCAAGCCTGAATTTTATTCAGGTAGCTTTTTCAACTATGAGGAACATAAAACTCTCTCGTATTACAAGAAGATTTCAACTGAAATTCAGGTAATTAAATATTAAGAAACCTTGGTTACACTCTAAAATCACGTGATTACTATTAACCAATCAAAAATAATTACACAAAACTGAAACCAAATTGTGAAACAAAACTGAAATAAAACTGATAAATTTTACAATTTGGATTTCAGTTTTGTTTCAGTTTTGTGAAATCATTTTGATTAGTTAAAAAAAAGGGAATACCCCCTTCTCTGAAATATTCGTGTGTAAAATCATTAAATATGCAACCATTAGTCAAAACAAACTGTAGGTGTTTGTATTTTAAAAATTGTTTTTTTTATTTTCTACCTTCAACTTAAATCACCTAAGAAACTTATATCCAAAAGCCCCATTTAGTAGTTATGAAAATACATCCTCTAGAGCACCTCTCAAGGTACTATTTCCACATATTTTTATATTAATTCCCGATATCCAATTTTTTAAAAATCCCCAAAGTATATTTTTCTATGATTTTCTTGCGAATCCCGCGAGCGAGCCCGAAGGGCGAGCGAGCTCATACCTTTTTGAAATTTAAAGCAATTCAAGAATATTAATTAATTTCTGTAAATTTTTTAAGTTATTGAATTTCTTCATTTTTCTTCATTTCTTTTATTTAAAAAATGAAAACCTTTATTTCCCATTTGATTTTATAGACTAAACACAATAAGGTTATCAATATTTTCCCTTTATTTTATACACTAATAGTTTTTTAAGGAAAAGTCTTATGATATTTTACACTATTAAAAAAAGTATTAAGTAAAGCTATTTATTTATGTGATGTTTTTTACCGTATTATTGGAATCTCTTAAATAAATAGGAAATCAACCAACAAACAAGATCTGCCGTACAACTTTTGATTATTTACCTTTGTAAAAACTTTTTTTTCCATTAAAAAATTTCCAATAATACAAAAAAATTACAGAATTAATTAGGGCTTGAATTCCCTTTAAAATCAAAAAAATATGACAGGGATTCGCAAGAAAATCATAGAAAAATATACTTTGGGGATTTTTAAAAAATTGGATATCGGGAATTAATATAAAAATATGTGGAAATAGTACCTTGAGAGGTGCTCTAGAGGATGTATTTTCATAACTACTTTCGTCCGCGAACATTTCTAATCTGGATTTACGGTACATTTCTCCGTCACATGTCATCATTCGCTCCAAAAGGAGATAAAACGGTTTTCTGATTAATAGTTTAACGATCAATTACATTTAGCTAAACATTTTACCGTCTTTCTTTCGCCTTTCTTTCGTAGTTCAGGCCACCAGTTCAGGCAAAAACATCTCTGGTCAGCGGTATAACTAGAATACGATTTGACTTCATAAAATGCCAACATGGCGTCCGCATCATATTGAGGTGCCAGAAAGTATTGGAATTGGAATGCCAGAACTCTTTCTTTGTTAGATTTTCTTTCTATTTACAGTAGATAACATTTCCCGTACATTTCTTTGCTGATAAAACAAAAACGTGAACAAAAGGTGAACGACTGGATGCTTTCTTCTGATATTATAACGCTTGCCAGCAGCCCATAATCGTTCGCGGGAAAGGCTTATCTAAAAATAAACCTACTTGTAAAAAGGTCGTTGTACGAAATTAAGACAGTTACACGCTCCGGGTAATGGTCTTGCTCTCTTCTGTAGCTGACTTTCGTACAATATTTTCGTTTTTGGTTAATGCCCGTTCTGTGACTCGGTGAGCTGCTTCTTTTATTTATTATTTTTCTTTTGCTGCAAAGCAAGGAAACTACGAGCAGGTTTGCCTTCTCCTTAGGAATACTTCAACTGTAAAGACCTGTAAACAACCGAATTTTTGCGTCTTTAACTTTTCTTGGCATTTTCTTTGTTACCGCTTCGATCGCTCGTCCTCTTTTAGTTGATTTCTCTCTATGCAAAAACTTGCTTTCAAGAAAGAACTTTTGATTTTCGCTGAATCTACTTTCATCTGTTAATGGCCACCCGACCATCAAAACAAATTAGTTCTAGCGCGCTCGCCGCTGAAAGCTGCAGCTGTTGCGCTCCGTTTGTCTTTCTAACTTGCATATTTTTGCTACGAGAAACTTTGCGTCACTAACGTAAGTGCCGTAGTTACAGTGTTTCTGAAGTGCATAGTATCCAACAAAATAAATTTGTACACACTTTCTAGGGGAAGGATAGTATATATTTGAAGTATTACATTAGGGGGGTGTGTATTGTAGCGAAACACAAGCAGTTCACCACTCTTTTTATACTCATAAAATTACAATAGGTTCCCACAACTTAATTTCTATGATGCGGATGTCACTCAGATCTCAATGTCGGAAAATGGAAAAACTGGAAGAAGAGTACACTCTAGTCTGTTAATTTCTTCCTAGTTTTTTGCTATACCAAATCGCAACCATCAGAGCGTTTCTCATCATGAATTCGTACTCGGATTGGTACGGTAAAAAAGTGCATCGGTACCGATAAGATAAACGGGAGACCCACAAAACAGACGAACTTGATGGGAACTTTTGAACCTCTGAAAAAGTAAACTTTGCTCATGCAGTTAAATGAAGAATATCGTATTTGTAGGTGGTTTTCGCATTTTCTGATTAATGCAAAGCTCAACAGAATACAGTCTGCGGCTATAATTTCGTTTTCTGACGTCATTTGATGATCACTTTTGCTTCTTCCATTGAAAAATAGCTGTCAAAGGACAAAGAACGCTTGCTAAACGGCAAACTTTTCTTCAAACTGTTCATTATATTTCACACCATTTTCTTGCCGGTAGTTGCTCTTGAGCTGATTGTCTCCTAATACTTAAGATAGTTTTATGCGTCTCCGTATGTTTTTTCAGCAGACACGTGATTCCTCGAATTTTACTGAATTGCGTCGACTTCTAAGATCTTCTATTAAAGATATGCGGCTGAAATACTAGCCATTCCCTTCAGCCGATTTCACTGTGTAGACCCGGCCGGGGTTTTTCAGACATGATTCACCGGCTATGATTCGCTCGTCATGAATCGCTCATCATGATCAGACAGCTGTGAATAAAATTCACCCATAAACGGAGTTCACAGAGTAAATACTGACTTCCTGAAATAGATACCGCCAAAAATAAAACTAAAGGCAATACCCATGCCTATTGTTTGGTATTTTATTTTGTTCACGTGTCTACGTATCAGAAAACAAAAGAATGGGAATATGTACCCTTAGGCTGCTCAACTTAAACAGAACAGAATCGACAGTCAGTGACAATGTAATAGGATGAGGACGCCACGTTAAACACTTTACGAAGGAACGTTGTATTTTAGATTCTACCGCTGACCAGCAGGGCTTTACCTGAACTGGTGGCCTGGACTTCGAAAGACGTATAAAGAACGGAGAAAAAAAGGGGTAAAATGCCTCGCTTAATGTGATTGACTGTAAAAGATTAATCAGAAAACCGTTTTATCTTCTTTTGGAGCCAATGATGACATGTGACGGAGAAATATGTGGTAAATCCAGAGCAGAATTGTACGTGGACGAACAAAGTTTCCGATGATGGCTTGCTTCGGTTACCTTCCGGGTACTACAAAAGCTGTTGTTATTTGCACTGTGATGGGTTAATGGACCTCCACTGAAAACAAACAGCATGCTCAGCCACAAGAGATGGTTTAGATATCCGAATTTTGTGCCGAAAATGTATGATGTGCGGAAAGAACCGACTCGTTCTTCGCAAGTTGAGAACTGCAGAAAACAGTAAAGTAAGCTTTATTTGGATTGAGATTGTTCAAAAAATAACGGCTATTAACAGCCGATTTGACCAGACATTGATAGAGTGCATGCTATTCTTTAAGCCTGAAGACCGATTGAGTTTTCTTAAAGGATTTCTGTCGAATGAACGTGATGTTAATTTCACCAAAGTTTACAACAAATGATTTTTGAAGGTTTTTCCTCAGTGAACCAAAGTCCAAAGTTAACCCGCCCCGCAGAGATTTTTATAGATTTAGTAACTACAGTATCTATTTAAACTAGCCACGTAGTTTGAGTTCTAGAATCGGCGTACTTTTGGAAAAATTCAAGAAAAGGTATTGCTAGTTTTACTCGTCAACTAAAATGGATGAAACACCATCAAGTTGTTTGACCGTTAAGTTCATGTGCAGTTGATGTAACAAAATGCCACATGCATAAATGTAAACTAGAATAAAGGTTTTACATCTGGTGAAAGTCTTGATTTGTTCAGTATTAATGGACTTGAGAAACGATGTCTTACATTTTGTACTTTTTAAGGAAGTTTCTGAGGTCAAAATTGGGTTTAGTGGCACCAACAAACATCCAGTGTTACCATGGCAACAAAGAAGAAACGACCTTAACAAAGGTCATTTTTGAACATCCCCCCTGAAGACCTATCTGCATGCAAAATATGAAGGGGGGTCAAAAATTTTCATTTCCCACTTTTCTCGATTCTTACAGAGAACTGCTCTTAAATGAGCAAGACCAAAATAACATTTGTGCCAAGTTTCAAATTTACACGATGTCTTTTACGCGTTCACCATCTTCTCAAAGTTGCGTTATAATTCTGCGTTTTTGAATGCCGAAAGCCGTCTTAAATCCATTTTTTAAACTTTTTAAAATTTCACCTTTTTAATAAATCGGTGGAACCTAAAACTATTTTTCCTTAAACTAGTTCACCAAAAAGGGATGTATTGGCCAAATAAGAGAAAAATCGATTTTTCGTAAGTGTCTTATTATATGGAAACTTTTATAATGTTTTAATAACAACTAGATTTGTACATGTCAAACAACAGTAGAATTTAGCTCTGCATCAAATTTTAAGTGTTGTGAAAAGTTGCCAAAGGTAGGGTAATTTTGCCAAAAGCATAGTGCACTGAAAAAATGGCAAATTGACGGGATTTTTTTCGCTCCAACTAAATCATATTTCCCACCAAAATGTTCACAAGATCCCAGTCTCTTCAAAACCAAGTGTGCATGTTGCCAATGTGTTCAAGGCCACACCTCTCGTTGCATTCCGACGTACTAAAAATCTTAACGACTTACTTGTCAAATCTAAACTACCCACCACTGCGCCCTCTAACCCACATCCTGGCTCCTTTCGTTGTGGCAACAACCGCTGCCGTCATGCAAATACATCAATGACGGACAAACAGATTACACATTTCACTCTACAGGAGACACTAGGACCATTAACCACCGCGTTGACTGCAATTCTAGAAACGTTGTATACATGGTAGAATGCAGACGATGCAACAAACAGTACATTGGGGAGACTAAACGACAACTGAAAGAACGCTTCAACGAACACCGCAGACCAGTCGACAAACAAGTACACCCCGACAACTCTAAACTTACGGCAGTATCAGAACATTTGCTTTCACCTAATCATTCTGCCTCTGACATGCAACTAATCCCGCTTGAGCTTATAAAATCTAACCGTGACGACGTGCGTAAGGCTCGAGAGGCTCATCTTATTGATAAAGGCCAAACGCTCGAACCCAAAGGGTTTAACAGACGCGATGAAACTTAATATATACTTATGTAAATTTCAGCGTCCTATTTTTATCCATTAAGCTTATGCTATTAACAAAGTATGTATTTTCATATCTTTCTTTTGTTATATATTCAAATCTGTAACGTTTTTCAGCGTCCTATTTTTATCCATTCAGCTTATACTATAAACAAAGTATGTAGTTTCATATCTTTCGCTTGTTATATATTCAAATCTGTAACGTTTTTTCTTTTAGTACGGTTATACCCTGAAGAAGAACGACCGTGCCGTTCGAAATTAATCGGTTTAAAATATATATTCCTTACTGTACGATCAGCCTTTCATTTTATTTGTTTATCGTTGTCAAGGTTCTTTCTTTGCGAGGGAGGAATTAAGACAGAGGACCCTGAAGGTGCAGGAAATGTTAACGCGTCAATTTGAGCCCGATATACTAGAAACATGGCCCTATTCCCCATCAAGGAGAAAGGTACTAAGCAAGAAAGCAAATCTACATACAAAAGCTTAAAATGTTACAAAGAATATATGGCTCGTCAGCGCTTTTTGCCACCTAACAATTTTGCAGTTTTTGACAGCAGATATTTCCTTAAATATTGCACGAAAACGCTATTAATTTCATTTCATTAAATTACTAAGTTTTAAAAAGCTCTTTCAACTTTTGAAGTCACTTCGTATTTAGCACGGTACCTTCTCTACCTACGTGTGTATGCTAATGAAACAAAATGTGAACAATGACGCCAGCAAATATTCATCTATAGCGCATTGATATGTTGACGTTGAATTGTTGTGTCGGAGGCTCTGCTGGGTGCTGGGCGCCATCTCGATGTTCTGTGCTCTCCTCGCTGGTATAATGTAACCCCCTGTTGTAAAGGAACTTGGACTGCAGCATACCATTTCCTTCATCTTCTCTCTGAATCGTTGGCTTGTCGGGGCGTATGCGAATGGATTGACAGCGGAGTTGAACATGATCATTGTATGGGCAATGGGAATAGCAAAAGGACTGAGCGCGATGGGCCCAAAGTGTTGTTCAAAGAGGTGAAGTATTGCGTCTGTCCCCCAAGAAATTACAGCAATGACACTGACGGTCACAACCATTAAAGTGACCCAAAATGCCCTGTGAATGAATGAATGAATGAATGAATGATTGGTCGTTGTCTGTGATCTATCAGAGTACAGACGCACGGCTGACGTCATGGAAAAATTGTTTGCTTTGTTTTGTCCAACATGTAGCACAGTTTTAAAAATGTTTGCGAAATTATTCTGGATTGAGCAAGTGGAAGCCTCGAAAAATGTTTAGCAGGAGCTGTTTACAAGCAGGAAAAAGAAGAAAGCAAGACGAAAAGTGTTCTTGTCGACTTGAAAAATACCTAAACTGAAACAAATCTTTTAACAGTCGAGCGCTACGAGGCAAGTTCGTAAATTGCACTCGTTTTACTTTTCTGTTCTTTGTATAAAACAAATAGATTCCATTTGACCGTGTGTCTGTTCAGTTATAGATCACAGAAGACGTCAAAATGTGGTATGATCATCAGTGACACACTCGCCTGCGGCTCGTGTGCCATTTTTTTGTTCTTACCACTTTTTGACGTCATCTTTGATCTATAACTGAACAGACACACGGCCAAATGGAATCTATTTGTTAAGTAGATTACTGTGCCAGGTAGAAAGGTTCTTGGAGACCACTGAATGGCAGTGACCAAGAGGAGAGGCAGGAGAAACCAGGGCTGGAAACACCGAGTCTGATGCGCTGGCCTCTAGAAAACCGAGCCTCGACAGCAACAAATAGGTGCGTACTGACTGAGAGGTACTTAAATGAGCTATGTCTGGGGATTAAAAACTAAGTGCTTTTGTCGTCCACGAAATGCTAATAGAACACTAAGAGGAAGACATCAAGTGAATTTTCTAAGAGAAAAAAAAAAACATAAACAGAGTTTTAGCAAGTTTTCCAAAACAGAAACGATAAACTTAAGAAATAGCCTAATTAAACAGACGCGACGAAATTTAATCTTGCACATATTTATTGTTATTTTCATTACTAGCCGTTTCTAGTCTTCAACCGTTACTTGTTTTATTAGCCTATGGTGTGTCAGCATTTTATCTTAGCCCTTTTTAAATATTGTAACCGTTTTTGTTTCCATCTTCACTTAGCTTTCCTAGCCTCTGATGAAAGTCAGTTTTGTCTAAACGAAATATCGGGCATATATTATTTAAAGAAATCTAACGAATTTGCCGTCTGATCAGCCTTGCATGTTAAACTTTTTTTCTTTTTTTTTGTTCATTGCCGATCCTGATCTGCTCAAAGATCCAGCTATATTTTGCTATTGTTTGTTCAAGTGGTCCTTGCAGTTTTACAGAAGTTATTGGTTTCATTAAGGGCCGGGCAGTCGGGCACCGGGCAAATTGACCTGGCTACTTTGAACATCTAAACCTTATTTTTTTCATCAACAAGTTAAATAATTTACTAACTTGGCTTTTTTGATGCGTGTTTTAAAAAATAAAGCATATTTCAACTTAAAAAAAAAAAACAACCAGGTTCTTGCTTAGTTACCTCCCGTTGCTCCTTGTACAGAAGAAACGTGACAAACAACTGAAATCGCCCCGCAATGCATTGTCAGCTTAGTGCTCTGCATTATGTTCTGCATGATGTCACTGAGTTGCAAACAAGTTCCACATGTGTTAAGGCGACCGGGAAAAGGTCAGAACGGTCGATTAAACAATATTTTTGTACTTGACTTGATAACTTGATGTCCATGACTACAGATATCTGTATTCAGTTGATTGAACAAACAAAATATGTTTCAAGCAACAGTAAGATGCTTAAGTTCGTGCTTCAAAATGCAGGAAAATGCATCTCCGGGAGACTAAAATTTAAAACTTTCCCCGGGGGAGCATGCCCCCGGACCCCTACGGGGGATGGGCCTTCGGCCCTTCTAATCATGTGCCCACCACCTGCTCAAACTCATTGCCCTCCTGTTCAAAATCGTGACGGACCTTAACGAAATCCCTGCATCGGTTTTAATAGTTTTCTCTTTAATTGCAACAATTAAAAAAAAAACAATTATAGACTAAGGCATATACCCGTAGCCACACCTTATAAAAAGTAATCCTAGATCCGCCCCTGAATAGGTACAGGTAGCTAGCTACTACTTTTTGGAGGTATTTTGCTTGCACAGCGAAGAGAAGTCACGTCTGAAAATCAACAAACCCGCCAACTCTAAAGTCGGCCTTCAAATAACCACGCTATATTATTAGTTCGGTGTCATACGGCGTGAGGTACTAAATATATATATATATATATATATATATATATATATATATATATATATATTTATATATATATATAACTTCACAGAAGTCCAGGTTTCACGAGTAATCATCGTTTCATTGCTACAGAACTGTTTCGTATGGTACAAGGACCACACTCATCAGGCAATTTTGGCGACTGAACTGTTGAAATTGGAAAGCTGGCAGTTAAATACGAAATTTTGAATGGTTGCTATAGTAGATGCGTTACATTCAGGCTATTTGAAACTATTCGAAGAGTTGCTAGGTAACAAAAAACATGATATAAGAGGGATTATGTGTCGTTATTTTAAGCTATGTTACTCTAAAGTTCCGAAGTACATATCGATTTTCTGTGATTTCTGTGAAGTTATAGTTCATGCTCCTCAATCGACTGAGTTGAGCGCTCTACGAAATACGTTCTACTCAAAAGAAAAAAAAAAAAAATATATATATATATATATATATATATATATATATATATATATATATTTTTTTTTTTTTATTAAAAGAGGACCATGTGTATGGGGGATCTGTTCTCTTAGATAATTTTCTCTTGGTGAAATACCCAAATTAGTAGAAGGTTTAATTGTCTCTCCTTTTTTGCCACGTCAGCCCTATTTAGCCAATTAGAACACATATCATGCCAACTGCACTGGTTTGAACATCCATTCTCATCGTTCTACGCCAAATTGAAGAAACGTTGTCGGGTGAAAAGCATAAACCATGAACGATGCGACCCAAAGGTTTACTGGGAAGTTGTAAAATTTAATCTTCGTCTGTGACATAGTACACATTATATTAACACAGGATGCATAAATCATGCTCTTAAATGTCTCAAACAAAGAAAACATCTTGATTGTCAAGAAATAGAATATTACTAGCTTGCCAATGCTTCCTACCCAGAATCCCATTCGGTCTCATAGTTCATGGTTTATGCTTTTCACGAGTCAACGTTTCTTCAATTTGGTGTATATATGATATTGTACATGTAGCATGATCAATAAGAGCGAGTCTATTGGTCCATTTTGGTTGGCCGTATCTTTGTTTATGGACCAGCTATTCTTATGTCTTAAGGTGGCTCGCAATAGCTCCCAGCATTTTCCACAATTTCCACTTTTCATAGATCAATACTACAATTCCTTATCAGTTGATGCTGCGAGAGTCATTGTCAAACAATCTATGGTCATCGTCATGACATAACAGGTTACCATAGTCACATTATATCACCTGTTTGTTTGATACAAATTAAACAAACGGTATAACCTGCTTGTTTGGTACCATTATTATAGCACTAGCTGATAAAGAGTGGTAGTATTGATCCATTAAAGTGTAAGCACTGGAAATTACTGGAATATGCCGTGAACCACCTTAACCTTATTTGTGTCAGCCATATTTTTAGCAATATGTAACACTTGAAACACTTCACGAAGAGTCCAGATTTGTCAGTTCAGAAATGTAGAGCACGTGCGGGCCATCTCCTCTCTCTCCACCCCCCAATGTTGCTCCTCTCTCCCCAATGTTGCGTTCGCATTACTGTTTTTTTACTCTAGCATCTTGAACATCAACATTGCAGGGAAAAGAAGGGAAGAAAGCGTTCACTGTTCCAACAAATGTGACCGATATATAATAATTGTACATACCAGTACACCTGCGATGTTTACGTAAAATGCATGAAAAAAAATTATCTAAACGTGATCTTGTGGACTCATTCGCGTTCAAATATACACTTTACATATAGACTTCGCTAAGCTTCCGATCGGTCTCGTCTAAACCTCGATTTAGCCCCTAACCAGGTCCCTTAGTTACATCACTGTTAGATATTGCGACAGCGCAAACATGCTGACAGAAAGATTAAAACACTCATTTCAGATATAACGATACACATTTAATGAGATCTAGATCTTTCCACACATACACTATGTGTTATACAACTATATCGTTACCACTAAAGCAAAACGAAACCAAACGCAAAAGAGATTTTGTCGCTAGACAGCCATTAAAATGCACACAAGTCAAGAGAGTAAAGACCACGTACAGCTGTTTAAAAAAAATGTCATATCTGAGTAGAATAGCGTATGCAAAGATACCGCGAGGAAAAGGAACGGAAAATATCAAGTGATTCCGTGAAGAGAGAGCAAACCATAATGAGATATTTTGTTTGCCGTGGGGTGTACGTTTTGAAATCAAAATTTCGCAGGGAAGACATGCTTCGATTGCTTTCATACAAAATATGCACTTCACCAAGTTATGAAGTTTGATCAGAGTTTTATGTCACTGGTTTCCAATTGACAGCGATTACTATAGCAACGCCAGCTTTTTGCCCTTCGTTTAACACATTGACATTTTTCTCACAATCTAGTTAGACGCTTATTAATGAACCTTTTAAATTTTGTAGTACTCACTTATCGCTAGCTGCAGACGAAGCTTGTTTCAAGAAAATTTATAAGACGGTTTTTGAGTAAATCAAAAAGCATGACAGACATGACAGCCAAAACAGTAATAAAGCAAAATGTTTCCAAAATGCCCTTACAGCCCTTACATATCATTTTGAAACAGCCAGCCGAATTGTCCTTTACCTTGCAATCATTATTTTAACGGCTACACTGAACTTGGAAAATGTGGGCATTTTTTTCAAGTTGCAATCCATTTCCATCTGTACCATACTCAGCGAAAAACACGCTAGGATAGTTTCATTGTACTGGCATACAGTAAGTGCTAATACAACTGGAGCATTATTATGAGAAATATGTTGTGTTCATCATTTTGCGAGCGTGGGGAATAAGAAAAATATCTAGGTCCCCGACAGGATTCGAACCTATGACCTTCCGCACACAGGTCGGATACTTTAACCACTGAACTACGAGAGACTCATGGCGAGCGAGGCCATATGCAAGATTCATAACACTATTTACTTAGATTTCCATTCACTAATTAAAGTGATACTAAAAGTAAGTGACATTGCCCCTATCATTCGCTTGATATCTTCTTCTTAGTGCTTTCTAAGCATTTAGTCATGACAAAGGTACTTAGTTTAAATTTGGGGCAGCTTTGATCCAAAAACGTCAAAATCCCCCATCACATAGCTCTTTTAACGTCGTACAACAGCACGGAGAAGATATTGCCTGTTCATATCCTGTATTGAAATCTAGGTAATAACGAGTAATATACGAGTTTTTTATTTTTCACATGAAAAATATATATTTGCCACTGTTGACTTGAAATTCGTTATGCGTTTTCTCGCTGTTTGAACTGTTTTCATTGAGTTTTTTTTTCAAACAATGCTTAATGTCATAAGTATTCAAAGTGTCGATCGACCTTTTCTTTACTACCATCCACACTACCTATCGGTCTTGTCGCGTACGACCCTTCAACTCCCAAGAGTGCCAAATTGCCAAATATGAAAAATCAAGAAAAATTCAAATTTAATTTTGTAAAATATTGAAAAACAAATGGCACACCATACGATTTTGTGCACAGACTCAAAAGTTAGAACTAAACTGCATGTCACGATAATTGACTATAAGGGTTAAAGCTTGTATATGACAACCTTTCTCGAAAACTGCTGTATATTAATTTTCAGTGAGATCCACGGAGACTGTGTTGCTGCCAACATTGATAGAGAGTGCGACGAGAATCAAGCCCACGAACAGGCAAAAGCCGGTAGCAATAGACATGATCACCATCAATCCACAAAACTTGCTTAGTGTGCCAAAGACCTGGTGACGAAAAAAAAAAGCAGATACCCTAAGCGTACTTGTGTCTTTTGTGTCGTGTTACTTATTGAATGTTTAACGAGTTGGTTTAGAGACCTTAGGGTTTGTAAGACTTAAGACCAGGGTCGTGCTAACTTCTTCCAGGCGTTCAGATAGTGGAGGGAGAAGGAAAGACGGTACGCGCTCAGAGGGTTTTTTTCCTTTGCGCTTTTTCCAGCAATCTGAACAACTAGAACAACCTAGGTTCGAAAACGCAGAATTTTCAGTTGAAAGTTATTAAACAAGGAACTTAACACAATTTAAAGCTCATAACATGACCAACGCAAATCACGAAAACATTGGCCAAAAAGGGGAGGAGAGCGAAAGATGTTTCAAAACGAGAAACACCTCGACTTCCTTTCGGGAGTCTTTAGCGAATTGAGACTAATAGTTATTTAGAACTTTTATTAATATACCTGGGTTTCAAATGTTTCTGCCTGTTGCGCACTGATAACATGGTTAGTCAATACCATCAATACCAGCCTTTAACACGGAAACACACACACACAAACAAAAAAATAAAATTGCATTATTCATTAGGTACCTCCTTCCCACGTTTATTTTGTTTATTTATTGCACCGTGCTTTCGTTCATACAGTACATTTACGTATCATATTTAAGCAAAACGTTGCACAGCTACTCAATGACGAAGACTATATTTACCTTCTTGGTTTCTTTACACGTGCGGCATAAATTTGTTGTCACCTTTTCGTTGAATTTCTGCAGCTGAAAGGTTTTGTAGGTCACTGACCCGGATGAATCGAATTGAACATGACATGCTTGATTCCAATTTCCTGCAGGTGGTCGATTGCATTGATATTCAGTCTGTATTTTTGGTGGTGAATGAAGTCTCATACTTTTTTGTGTGTTTATACAGGGAACGCTTGAGCTACTTCAAAGGATCCCAGTTTTACTTTAATCTGTTTGACTGGCTTGGTTTGATTCTTATTCTGACTGTGATCCCTTTTCGGTTCTCTGGACATGATGCACAGTGGGTGGTAGCTTTTCTTGGATGTTTCTTTAATGTTCTACGACTGTTCAAATATTCATGTATTACAAGGTAAGAAGAAATCACAACTTAGCGGTTCTGTACACGTTCCGTGTAATTTTGTGACTTTCTCGATGTGGTCACTCCAGCCAAGTTTGTCATCAATGGTCACCCCAAGTGATTTTGTGGTAGTGACCCGGTTAACTTGAAGATCTTTAATTGCAAGTGCTGGGGAATCCGTGAGAGCACTTAGCCTCTGTCTAGATCCGATAAGCATAAATTCAGTTTTAGTCATATTTAGAGTGAGTTTGTTTGCTTTCAGCCAATTGTAAACGTTTTCTAAATCTTGCCGGAGTTAACGGAAGTCAGCGCCAACAAAATACTAGTTGAAAATCGGCTTGTGATTAGGCTTCTACATTTTGTATAAATTAATATATATATATGCTTATCCTGATTGTGGTATAAGGCCATGAAAAGATATCCCGTGTAAGGCAAAAAGTGATGGAATCAAGACCCCGTTAAGAGACAAGAACCCTATTTGTAGTGACGTACCCTGTCGGACCGCACGTCTCCGTTGAGGTCAGGTAAGGCATCGGTGGGAAAGTTATACTACAACTATGTTACTACATAATATTTAAAAGCATCTAGTTAGTTATATTTAAAAAGAATTAAAAACCTTTTTGAATCTTATTCTTATCTATATATTATTTACTGCGCATGAGACATGATGGACGAGTTGTCCGTCGATCCGGTAATTCGGTAGTCCGTTGTCCATACGGACCACAACGCAGGCTCAAAAATTTAACTTCAATTAAAATGGCGAAGCCGGCGGCGAAGAATGTTTTCCAAACATTATGTTGACAGTTTTCGATGGCGTTTATGGTTCTCCCGTGGTTTTATAACTTATTTGTCTCACTCTTACTGGCATAAACTGGAGCTATTACAACAAGGAAGCAGTGAATATTCTCATAGCAAAGTCAACAGCGATGAACTGCAAGATAAATATCGATGAAGAGCTGAATTGGAAAATCGAACTTTTAAAAAATATACTGGATTGGCCGGATCGCAATGGTCTGAAGCACTTAAATGACATGTATGTATCAGCCTTTGCTTTTTTGTGTCACTTATAGTATTGTGCCTGAAAGTAAAATTCAGAGTTATTGTAGAGAGAAGTGTCCCATTGTTTTCTTTTTGCATTGAAAATGAAGTATCAAAAAGACAGAGAACCCTCATTTACAAACTTCATGAAATGTGCTTCAAAACGCTTTTCTTGCTCATTCTAGCATTGTTTTAAGCAGAGTGATGCTTAGCTGAACATTTGCTGTCTTTTTCTTGCAATTTCATTAAGATTAAACTACTTTTTTAATTACCGAATTTTGATGAAATCGCCAGAAATCGTCGAGTGAGGTGCAAAAATGCCGTCATACTTAAAAAGCTATTTAGTTGCCCAAAAATTTTATTATATTTTTCGTAAGCATAAAGATACTTCTTACTTCTAGTGTTAAAACTATGTTGTTAGCTTGTTGCCCATTGGAGATATTAAGATCTAAAATGACCTAATTTTGGCATCTCGTGAAAGTGACCAAACATGCCCTTCACTTACGGTATTGGAAAAGCAACAAATCAAAGCAACCGATTCCAATAACACATTTTGCTACAAGACTGATCAATATAGAATACGATTTAGTAGTTTTTATTCCCAGGCTGCTATTTTTGTTGTCTTACCACTCGACTAAATTTAGCTAATTAATATGCATAAATTTGTGCCAAATGGCCATTTTTCGGGGGGGACCCTACAACTCAGAAACAATAAAAAATTTTGACCTTATATTTTGGTACATGTTACTACTCATGACCCTTAATCTTTGTGCCAAGTTTGAGCGAAATCAATGATTTGAGTATTATCACCTCCTGCCTGGTCCTGCCTGGTTTTCTGGTGGACACTCTCTTAAGTTTCGATATCTCACGTTACCAATCAGTTTCAATCATTTGTCGTAAAGCCATTATAGCTGCTTTAGAAGGGTAAAATGGAGACATTTTAAGAAAGTTAAATGGGACAGGGAAGTTTGTGTTTTAATATGAGCGGTATGGCAGAGCAAAATAGCATGAACTTTGCGTTTTTTTCCTATTCATTGCTATTACGGTTTGATTGTGCAATAGTATGGGAAAGACGTCATAGTTTTGTGGATTTAGCTACCGTGCACAAGGAAATTTTGCGGATTGTCCGACTGAATTTGTTTTGCGGGAGGAAATTTTTGCGGGTTGCGGAGACAGCTAAAATTTCTGCTGGAAGGAAATGTTTGCGGATTTCTGGTCAAGTATAAATAAAATCCAAGGCATCGGTATTAAACTGCAATTTTACTTCCTGACCGGAGGTTTGTATAATTCCCATAGTTATGGTTGCTGTTCTGGCGCCAATATGAACATAAACAACGAGAAAACTAGTGAGTGAATTATTGTACGTTGTTGTAAAAACGTAACAGTATTATGATAACAGTATCTGGTTCTTTTGAGGACATGTCTGGAGTTAATCGGGAATACAAATGACTGTTGTGTCGGTCGTCTCGGAGTTATGAGAGTTCACTGTTATATGAGAGTTATGAGTTATGCGAGTTCACTGTTAAACAGTTCCTATGGATCAATTCAGCTTGGTTTACTCCGCATTCAGCTGTGAAAGGTTTTGCTAAGTATGAAATTCGCTTTTATTATAAGCTTTTGTGCTATTCATCGAAATTTAATATTCTAAAAGTCAACAGGGTTTTGTTTTTGACAATCAAACTTAATTGTTTTAACCTCTTTGAAAAGCATTCAATTACTGTACCAGGTCGTGCTTTCATTCATACTAAAATGTACTACCTTCTGAACAATAGTTTACCTTGAGTTAATTTATCGTTCTTAATTAGGTTCGTTGACACCTTGTTAGTAAATTTATCATGTCTAGCCGATTTTTCACGTATCAAGCTCGACAAGCTGTACACACAATACTTGTTATTACTGTTCTAAATTAGTCTCGTCCGGCACTCACGGTGTTTTTTCAGTTTTATTTAACTAATCAACGACTTGGCAAGTAATGGTGTCATTTTGTTTTTTCAGTATGAATAGTTTAGCTGACTCATCGAAGTTAAATTTAGTAGCTTTTGTTGTAGGTGAATAACTCGATAATGGTACAAGTACATCGCTAGTACGTGACGTACAAGTTATTTGCCGACCTTGCAAATCTACTGATACGACACCATTACGTGCTTAAAAAGCCGCTTGCTGACTTGGCTTTTCTGCTACTTTTTGTTTTAGGGTTTTCAAATGTAGATTACTTTTAATATATATACATAGCCCAAGCCTAACAGCGTCGCACTTTGAACAAGCTTAACTAAGGAGAAACTTAACTAAGGTAAAACTTAACTAAGGTGAAAGGTTGGAAGCACAAGAATTAAGATTGACGAACGGGCTATTTTCAATTTTAGCAATTCTCATAAACAGTATTACGCGACCGTCTGCACAGTACATTTTTATAGACCGTACAAAAGTTCACAAAAACAACTTTTCATTGTTTAGAATAACTAGTACCACTAGTTTCCGAATAAAATACAGTTTATGTTTGTCAAAAATTGCCCGAGAAACTGATTTGAAAATCAAAAATTGCAAAAATACACAAACATATTTGCATAAGGCGATGCGAGTGAAGATAGAACTGTACTATAAAATCAAAGTCTTGTTTTGTTTACATAAAATCGCTTTTCAATCTATCTAATGAATGAACAAACACATAAAAATGGACAACACAATCTTCTTTCGAAAAAAAATTATTCAAATCTCCATTAGTTTACGTTTAAAAGCAAAACGCGTACCATTTAATTCATAGCTCATCGAGTTCAAGCTTTCTTCGATGAAATTCAAGAGATCGATACAACTGAATTTAAGCACGTTTTAAAATCAATTCTCCAAAACTAACAATAACACTAATAAAAAGGCACTCACAGATTGATATCAACATAAATTTTCATCGAAAACTGTAATCTGTTTTACCTTTAAGTTCCTCGCTTGCTTGGAAATTCAAATCTCCGCTTCTGGTTCTGAAATCCGTATAAAACAAACATCTCCCGCATTGATAAAAACGTAATACATGAAGTTCCTCGAAGCAAGATTTTATCCCTGAAAGCTCGTCTTTTTCCACTAAAGCGGCTTCTGAGTATACCTTAATTAGTATCCCTGTCTTGAGTAGCAAACCGCGAAAAAATGCAGGAAAATAACGACTTTAATTCTCCGCTAGACACAACAAAACAACTAAAGTGTTTACCGAGCTCACGGCTGTGTGGCCGCGCGAAAAACAAAGCCTTGCTTTCAAGATCCCGGATGTTCCAACACGGCGGGCGTGCGGACGGGCAAACACGCGCCCGCGAAACATTCCGCTAGCCATGACCATGAAAAATCACTGGAGTGATGGAGTGGAATGGAGTGCTCCGCTAAAAATAGTTTTATGAACAATGGACACTTGGGTTAAAAATATATTTTGAAATTTAATTTTGCTGAGCTCAAAGAATTTCGCTTGACACTTTCATTATGTTCCTTTGTGTTGAACGCTTGTACCTTACGTATATAAGAACCTAGTTTGCAATTGTTAGTTGGATTACATCGTTTGATTACATCGTTGGATTACATCGTAAAGTCACAAGTCAGGAATAAACGCTGTTGGAACCGCAAGTCAGGTTTCTTGATCGCCTTCCTGTTGCGTACCAGTTCGTGGTTTGATCCCGTACCTACCGAGTAAGACGGCTCTCCTTTGCAAGCGAGTTGCCCATTTGAGTTAGTTTTCCCCCGTTATCAAGCGCCGATTCCCCTAAAGGCTTTCCTTAGTCCGACACCGGCAAAACCTTCCGTCACACCGGATCAGAAAAAGGTTTTTAAAAATACTGCGGTAAGGAATCCCGCATGTTTGATTACTTTAGTACAAATTTTATAATCTGTGTGTAACAGAGAAATTGGTTGCCAGTTTTTCAAGTCTAACTTGTCGTTCTTCTTGTAAAGCAGGCGGATAATTCCTTGACGTTGTGTGTCAGAGATTGATGCGTGTTTAAAAAAGTAATTTAGTAAATCGTGACTTAATATACCCTAGCCTGCATGGCAGGCGCTTTATGAGCCAAGCGGGGCGAAAGAAGCATTTCGCGCGAAGCGCGACACGAGGGGTGGAAAAAAAATAAGCGCCTGTAGACAGTCCATTGTTCTGGCTCTTCCGCCCACCAACTCCCACCAATATTAACTGACCGCAGTGATTTGGAAATAACCAATCAAAACACGATCTATATCGCAAGTTATGGAGATGTGGTGTAGGAGAAGTAAATTCGGATGTGCGTAGGCTAATAAATTGATTAAGAGGTTGTTTGTGTAAAGAGTATTCGTTTATAGCGGTGTGGGAGGAAAGCGTGAAGGGTGAATTGTCTTGTGAGCGTTTAGAGAGGTTTCAAAAGACACTGACCTATTTCTATAGTAAGTGAAGCAAAAAACGGCAAACTGATCCTTACGGCAGAAAAACAGAAGCAGAAGCAGAAGCAAATAAAATAAAATAAAAGTGGAATATAATAGTGCCCAATATTTCGCTTTGCAAAACAAAGCTTCTTCAGGGGCTAGCACTATAAATGATTAAAACTGTAAAACCGTTATACAAGTGGTTTTGAAAAAACTAAAGAATAACAAAAACAATGAATATGATTGGTGAAGGGTTTGACGGGTGATAAACTAAACTGACTAGAGATGAGAAAGTTAATGAAGTTCGTCGCGTCTGTTGATTCCAAGTGGTTCTAACGTCTTTGCTTTGTCTATGAGAAATGCTTCACGCGCTTTTCGTAGCTGGTATTAATAGATTAACAAGAGGCTAGCTGGTAGCCTGTACTCATGCGCTTGCATAACAATGTTTTATGTGATTTCCTTCTATCGTTCATTGTTCTTTTAGTGATAAGATTTACTGCTAAAAGCATAATCAATTTTGAATGACACAGGCTGGAAAACTTCAATTTTAATTAACCCTATTCAGACTGGGCTTTTTTTGGCAATCTGTGACTGGGGGGGGCTCCTCGGACCCCCCCCCCCCCTTCATATCTCTGGAACCAGTAAGGCTAGGACCATGAAATTTTCACACAATGTTCACCTCCATACAAGGAAACCTCACACCCAGTTTTGACCTGCCACACCCAATTATGACGTCACAATGACGTCATTTTTGTTTTTCCGACGTTTCTTTGATATTTTTCCATCCAGATACTTAAAATATCAAATATAACTGTAAAATCATCCCTTTAATATTAAAACATAATAAATACAAACAAGGACACATTTGTAAGGCGAGAAAAAGCAAAAAAAAAAGGCGATAAAACTATAATTTTGAAATTATTGTCCGCCATCTTGGATCCGCCATCTTGGATCCGCCATCTTGGATTTCCTTTTTTTTTGTTTAAATTAAAATTTAAAAAATATCTAAAAGAGGAAAGGATCAGAATGTATAAAACACGTCTCAAACTAATGTCTATTATCCAAACAATGAACTTAGAAGCGTTATTTAATAAATAGTACAACTTTTTTGTCTATACGTAAAAGAGAGCAAAAATTTACCTACCCCTCCCCCCCAAATATTTGATGGTAAAAATTTTTGATGTCTTTCAAGAACTAGTCCCAAGAAGAAACTATTCTATCAATAAAATGCACTATAAGTCAAAGAACAAGATCTTAAAATAAAAAATTCACCATATTTTAATATTTTGAAAACCTATGTGTCAAAAACCGGTTGCCATGGCAACATGGTTAATCACACTGACATGTTATGGATACCAAAATGTGCCTAGATAAATTTTAGGAAAAGTCAGAAAATTTCAGCCTCATAGCTATTTCGGTGTAAGAGTTATCACAATTTTACTGGAGGGGGGGTTCGAAAAGCCCCCCCCCCCAGTCTGAATAGGGTTAAATGAGAAATAGAACATGATCTTTATGTCAACAATCACATTGACCGAGGTCATGTCAAGGATGCTTATAATTGAGATAACTTGTAATGCATTTGCTGACTCGTCCCCAGTCGTCTCTCAATGAACGAGAGGAGCGCGAGGTTTGATGGGAAGGAAGAAAGAGAGGAGTTTTAGTTCAACTCGCTGGAATCGCTTCGAATCGACCCCAAAACCACTCAAGATACAAGTAAACACACAAATAAGTTCAGGTGAGCCAGTTTTATTCAAATATCTTTCCCAATTTTACGCTCAAATTCGAAGTGAATTTTCCTCATACAAATCCTTATAAATTCGCTATTACGCAACAGTTACCGGTAAACAAAACTTGAGCTTGGGCTACCTGTGGTCCCAGCGAAACACCCCCACCACCGACGCCCGGGGGGGAGACTCCCATATGAAAGGGGCGGGGATGCTCGTCGGAAATTTTGAATTAAACCCCTAAAGGAGAACAATCTGGGTGTGGCTCAAGCTTTTGTTGACCCCTAAAAGAGACCATTTTTAAACACAGACAAATGTATTATATTAATGTTTCTTCGCGTGCAACCCTAAACGAGACTTTAAAGGCAAAATATAATGGCGTTTTTCCCAGAACACCCTAAGCGAGACCAAAATCCGAAATTTACACCCTTGAGCGAGACGACGAGCATCCCCGCCCCTTTCATATGGGAGTCTCCCCCCCCCGGGTTTCGACGGTGATCGGGAGACTAAAATTGATGGTTTTTGAGAGGCGCGCTACGTAGAAACATCCGTTATGTTGCGTCAGTTTTTTTCACATGGTTTGGCCATGTTCTCTCTGGCAGATAGTTTTGCAACAGTGGCATGATTTTCTCAACTGTTTTGTTCATTGTGTATAGCATAAGCTGTACACGTGGACAGGGTTATATCCGGAGTTAAAAACTAAGTGGACATTAGTGAAAGTGCTAACTCAGTTAGGTTAGTTACTCGAACTTGTTGCTACACTGTGCTGACGATCCGCAATAACGGCGAAATACCTATCCGCAGTTGCATTTAAACTTTCGGTTTGGCCTCAATCATGCCATTGTTGCGTTACTTTTTGTACGCAGTTGTCAGCCCTTGCTTCTTATAGTACCGTCGAAAGGGCCGAGACGGCCTGAATTCGTTTCTTGCTTGTAGCAGGGCGAAAATAAATAATTTGAAAAAAAAAAAAGAATTGTGTATTTCAAACATGTGTACCAAAGCCTTTTGACCAGCAAAATATAAAGGAAAACTATTTTTGGTCGCGAAATCGAGCGGACCGCTTTTAGCGGAACTGCCACTTAACGCTAACAGACGTACCACTAATCGAAAAACGGAAAACAGAGATATTTCAGCCGATCCACATCTGAATAAATTACAAGAAAAATATTAAACATCAAACAACATTTAACAGACCGGGCCCTATGGAATATATGAATGATCGATGTTTTAAAATATATTAAAGTGAAGTCGCTTAGCGAGTGACAACCGGACATCTCGTGAAAAGTTGCTTAAAGTTAAGGCAGGAAAGCGAGTCGGCAATTAATTTTAGCCAATGAAAAGCCAGTTGTGGTCATTTATCAGAAAAGGCTGTCAAATTGGAAATAAAAAGCGTTCTATTTTCATGCCTCTCTCGTCGCATATTTGTGTCTTGTTGTACTAAATGTGGTCCAACCAAATTGCAAAGAAACTGGAACGGTTGCATCTAAATACGAAGTATATATTCTCGCCAAATATTGTAAGGTAGTAGGTGCCGGCGCTCTCATTGCGTCAATGGTGGCGCAATTTCTGCGAAAAATAGCTCAAGACGTCTTTAATATGGCTTTACATGCGTGGGGCCAACGCTCACGGTTTCTTTCGGTGACTATGGCTCCTGGCAAAATATGTTGTTGTTGCTCATTTATATTAGATTCGGCATATGTGGAGGGGCCTAATTTGATTGCACTATACAATGGATTTACTTTTGCGCACAATTAACGTTAATGTCCCTTTTTTAGTAGTCATTGGAATACTGAATCATTGCTATTACGGTTTAATTTATGAAAGAGTTATTTCAATTTTAAATGGGTATTAAATGTTGAGGTGTCATGATTATGTAATAGTATGTTAGAAAGGTAAGATTTTGCCGATTAAGCTAACTAAAAAACTTTCGGCTTGATTATGCAAGAGTATGGATTTGGCTTTTGTTCTGTCGGTTTTGGAATATTGAATCATTGCCATATAAAGCACTCATCAGTCAAATATTTCAATAGTATTGCAGGAGAAAATCCAGATGATATTAAAGTTTTGAAAACAGCTCTAACTGGGAAAGCTGCTTTCCATATTAGAGGCAATACATTTTACACACGACATTCAAGTTACCAGTGAATAGAGGTTTTCACTACTGTGCACTACAACCTGACAGACTTAATACTATTAAGACACAACTGAAAAAAACTAAAGATACGGTATTTATTGATGAAATCTCCATGGTTGGAAGTGGTATGTTCAATTTTCTTAATTTGTGATTGCAACAAGTAATGGGAACCAGAGAGCTATTTGGTGGAATCAGCATAATATGTGTTGGAGATCTTTGCCAGTTTCAACCATGTTAGAATTTAGAAATAATGATACAAAAAGATGCCAAAAAATTTGCAGAGCTACTTAATCGCATGAGAAAGGGAAAACATACTAAACATGATATTGCCATTTTAAATCGAAGAGTTCTTAATGTAAAATCAAAAGAAAAAAATACCCTATGAATATTTCCTATTTATGTCCTACAAATGCACCAGTAGATGATCACAACAATGCTATTTATAACATTGACTTACAACCACTCATTTCACAGTCAAAAACCGTTGATAAGCCTCCACTAGTTCTAACCACTTCTGCAGTCACCGCCAAATGAATTTTAAAACCTTCATACCGTAGCCTTTACGTTCTTTATTTAGCAAGACTCCACTTTCTGTTCTACTGTAAAGTGAACTTCATCCCTGTTCATCCGTTGCTTCAATAACTAAATGTCTCGCGGAATAAAATGACATTATTGCCTTGTACATAAAATCTTTGTCGCGTATGTACTCTTCGGAAAGATTGAATATTCGATTTTACCCCCCCCCCCCCCCCCCAATCAAGATTCTTCTTTTATGTTAACCTCACGTTCTAACGCATTAACGAGATGGCTTTAGGAGCCCTTTGATTGTATACTTCAACTCGTGTTTTCCCAACCCTTTCCTATACTTCGTAAAATCCCCGTACCCTTTCATATACTTGAACTCGTGAAGTTCCTACCCTTTCATTTACCTCCAGCCTCAAAAAGGTACCCCCCTCATTATAGGGAGTCCCCCCCCATCTCCCCCATCTCCCCCGCCGGGTAAAGTCGCACTCGAGCCACGAATGGCCCACACGGCCGGAGCTTAACCCGGTTTCTGTAGCATGAAGCAACTAGGAATATTGCTACTCCCCCCTGGATGGGATGCTAGTCCATCGCAGGGTTACCCCCAGCATTTTATCGCCGGTACCCATTTATACACCTGGGTGGAGAGAGACAGTGTGGAGTAAAGTTTCTTGTCTAAGGAAACAACACGACGGCAGAGACCAGGCTTCGAACCACCGACCTTCAGGTTGAAAGTCCGACGCGCTAACCACTAGACCACCGTGCCGCCCGCCGGGGTGGCAGTTAAATGGTTAAACCTCACACTGCTTTGAAATTTCCCTTTGCGCCGTTTCTTTGCGCAATCCCCACCAATGATTTTAGACATTCCGATGTAACATGGCCTTCAAACACAGTAATCATATATCGTTCTTATTTTGGATTCCTCTCAACACGTATGACCAGGATAACACAAAATGCACACCACAGAGGGCGAGAGATTTCTTTTTTTCTCCGATTCTCGCACTGTCTTTTCAACACAGTCAACTCCCGGGTAACTAGCTGACGGGATTGTTCGCGCGAACCTCGAGGACTCAAATGCTCCCCGAGAAAACAGCATACTCCTATCTGCCTAGCGTGATCCACGTGGAAATATATTGAATTAAAATCAATTAAAGATGATAAAGATAACTATTAACCTTTGACGACATACCGTCTGGGAAGGTAACTACTAAAATCAATTTCCTTCTGTTGAACGGAACGTACTATATACTTAAGTAAGCCTTGAAAAACGCGTATAGAAGGAAACATTTTGATTTCGAAACAATATTTGTGGATCTAAAAGGGAGGCCCCGCACTTGTGATTGTAAAAGAAAAAAACAGAACAGGATCCTTGTACGCAAAAGTGTCGCTAGAAAAAATTTCAGAGCGAAAGCAAGAAGTTGACTTTTTCCCGTCTGTTTCACACCGCGGGCTGTGCGAGAACACAGGCGGAAAAGGAAAATACCGGGAGAACTAACTGCATGGAAGACTGGTCATCTGACATAATAAATGCGAAATTATGTATTTACTCCGGCCTTTACTCTTAAAAATGTTTTTTTTATTTTATTTTAGTCTCGCATCCAACCATCTTGGGTAAATTAAGGAATGGGTCTCTTTCGATTTAAAGGGGGGTGGTTTGTTTTAAAACATATTTGACCTATAGGCTTTAAACTTTCTAAATGGCTTTTAATTGTTGAAAAGAAAAGTTTTCGCTTACATGAATGGACCTGCTACGGCACGTGACTTGCCACGCCCAATTTTTAGCAATTTTTTTCGATCCAAATTTACGATATATTGGAAAAATATTTTTCTACTTAATGTGTTTTCTATCAGTGACTATTAGCACAGGATTTATGGAACTAATCGGGGTTTTCCAAAGTTATTTGTTTTCTGTAAACTATAACGGTTTAATTTTAGAGAGGGACTGGAACTAGCGGAAAACAATGAATAATTATGCAGAGATAACAGTTTTCGAAATTCCCCGTTTAATTTGACGTATTACTCTGTAAATTGAAGACTAAGAAAGGAAAAACAAAAGCTTTTAATTAAATTTTCATGCCGTAATCTGATCTAATCTTATTTATCTCTAGTTTACTAATTGATTCCCTTTTAGTGAAAACTGTTATGATTTTTAATGCAACAAAAATTCTATGTGAGGAACATGGAAAATTAGAAGTCTTTCTTGGCCATTGTTTTGGAGTCTCACGATTGGATGAAATCTTGTAACACAAAAGAAACATCGCTTTAAAATAAAGTTTCAGTAAATTTTATTTCAAAACCATTTTGTCCATAGGTTGACGTATTCTCAGTACGAAAATCTAAACATTCTTATGTGGGGAAAGCGAAATGCAGCGGAACAATAGAGAATTGTCTACTTCTTACACGGATTGTTACTGAATAATGATGATGAGGGGGACTGGTGAGAGGGAGGTGAGAGTGAGCGGAGGGGAATTTTCAGCTGAAACGAATTTTTTTTCGCCGCTTGCCCGTGCAGGATTTCTTATTCTGGCGAAACCCTCGACACGAGTTTTTATTTGTACAATAAACATCGATCATTTAAACTGTAATACAGCATTTTGGTTGTACCTTGCAGATTGCTAAGAAACTATTCTTTAAACACCAAAGGACAACAACAACAACAACAACAACATTTAGCTTTATTTGCATGACTGTAGATTTTACAATATTGCAAAAGCTTACAACTAACTAACAAAAGGAAAGAAAAACAAAAATGAATAATTAAATTACATTAGTGACAATTTGATCTCGAGAATCAAAACAAGATGAAATAAATTTAATTAATTGCATGTTTAGAAAGTAAATGGAAGAATTCATTAATTCTATGATCAATTCAGTTACAGGTAAATGGCTAATATTTGGTATAAAAGTCTGTATTTTATTGTAAAAATTATCTCTTATTGTTGCGTATTTTGAGCAATAGAAAAGAAAATGGATTTCGTCTTCGATTTCATTTGAACCACAAACTGGGCAAAGCCTTTTGTCTCTTGGAATTTTGTTGTATCTGCCCAGTTCGATCATAAGTTTATGATTACTTATACGTAATTTAGTTAATGTCCTCCTATCAGATGCTCGTCTAGTCAGGCCTAGATAATTTGAGGGGGTGTATTCGTTCTTGAAGGTCTTATAAAATTCTAGTTTTTGAGAATGCTGAAGTATATGTTGCCAATAAGAAATATATTTCTGTTTCATTAAATTTGTACAGTGTTTGACTTCAGCGGTGTTTAATAAATCGAGGTTAAAATTTCTGAAATTAAAGTATTCGGATATCTTCATAAGATTAGAGTGAAAGCTAATTTTACCATTCGAGTGAAGATCTAATGATATTAAGAAAGATTGTTTAACAAAAGAGTCTTGGGGTTTATTTTGAAGGTATAACAAGTAGTTGAGGATTCTTAAATTAATGGCAATATTTAGAGGAAATCGACCAAGTTCAGCTCTGCACGCAATATTAGAAGCCTTATTACTCACTTGAAGGTAGCGTTTACAAAACTGAAGATGCGTTCTTTCAATTTGTGAGCTATCCCAAGCCTTAAAATCAGATTTGGTATATCCACCCCAAATTTCACTATTATAGAGCAAAATTGGGGATATCATTGTATCAAAAATTTTACAGGCAAGGGACGGATTTAGCTTACTAAAATCTGTGTGTCGCCTCAGACTGAAAAGAGCGTGAAGTGCTTTCTCTTTTAGATGATCAAGTGAGACTTTAAAATTTCCTGAAGAGGAAATTTTAGTTCCTAAATAAGTATAATCTTGTACAACATCAATAATTTGATTATTCATATAAAATCTATATTCAGAGCATTTTCTTGGGCGTTTTTGGAAAACCATAATCTTGGTTTTTTTTGGATTTATGCTTAACATCCACGTGTTGCAGTATGATGATAATGCATTAAGACAATTTTGTAGACCTGTTTTAGAACGTGATAAAATGATTAAATCGTCCGCATATAAAAGAGAATTTAATTTTGTGCCGTTTGGTAAAACAAAAGGATCAGACAGGATATTTTCAAATGAAAAAGGTAAATCGTTAATGTAAAGGTTGAAAAGTAGTGGACTTAAAATACAACCTTGTCGTACACCCCTCGCGTATTGAAAGGGTCGTGTTTGGCTTTGGCCAATTTTTATTGAACAAGAAGACTTGGAATAAAGGCTTTTAATTAAATTGTAAAAGCAGCCTCCCACATTAATTTGCAATAACTTATTCAAGAGCCCATTGTGCCAAACTGAGTCAAAAGCTTTTCTAAAATCTATAAAACAAGCATAAATTTTTTCATTGTGATTATGAACGTATTTGTCTATCAAGGTTCGAAGTGTAAAGACATGGTCTGCTGTACGATTATTTGGCAAGAAGCCAATCTGTGATTTGTGAAGTATATTATTTGAGGCAACATATTCGAGAAGCCTTTGGTTTAAAATGGAACAAAATAGTTTTCCCAGACAGCTTGAAACACAGATACCACGGTAGTTTGACGGATCGTTTCTTCCGCCTGATTTATAAATTGGTGTAATGAGACCACCACACCATGTCTGGGGCATGGTACCTGAACTTAGAACTGCATTAAACAATTTGTAGTAAACAGGCAGTAGGTCATTGAGACTAGCTTTGATCATTTCATTTCTAATTTTATCTGAATAAGAAGATTTGTTGTTCTTTAACTTTTTGGCAGCTTTTCGTATTTCATTTTCGGTAATCAAGTAATCTAACGGACGAAATTGTTGTTTACGATCTTCTTCTACTTTTAGTTCATCATGGATTATCTGCTGGGTGGGATTAAGCGGTTCATTAGAGTGAAGAGATTGAAAGTGTTGCAGCCAATTTTCTTCCGACACTAAAGGAATATCTTCCGCTTTAATGGTGTCATCCATTGATTTTAGACATTTCCAAAAATTTGTCGCATCTGAGTTTTCAATAGTTTCCTCCAATCTATGAAGCTTGCTATTGTAGAATTCGTTCTTTTTAGAGTTCAATAATCTTTTGTATTGCATTAAAATGACATGGTATTTCTCACGTAAAGTGGGGTTCAACGGATCTCTATGTTTTTGGTTCGCCATTTTCCTCAATTCATGTCTTTTTAATCGACATTCCCGGTCAAACCATTTTTTGTTTGATGATGACTTGATACGCTTATGCTTTTTTGTGGTTTTAATCTTTAAACATTGTCTAGCAGTTGTAGTAAGAATATTTTCTACTTTTTCAAGAGAAGTGTTAACATCGTGAATTTGTGTTCCCTCGTCTATATACTCTTGTATTAGTGTTTGGAGAGCTGGAGAACGCAAAACATCTTTGAATTTCTGTGTAGAATCATTTTCCCAAACAAACTGTTTTGTTACACGCCTTGAACAATTATTTTGTGATCCTTTAAGAATACCAGAATTGTCTGTATTAATATTTAGCCAAGTTATGATAGGACTATGATCTGATAAAGGAGTGGGCTGTTTTACTATGAAATTTGAAACATTTAAAAATAGATCTTGATCACAAATTGCGTAATCAATAACACTTATACCATTTCTCCCATGAAAGGTAGCTCTCCCTAGAGAATCGCCGCTAACTCTGCCATTTAAGATTCTGAGATCGGCACTTTTACAAATATCAAGGAGCCTTTTACCATGATTGTTAACTTCGTTGTCAAAACTATTTCGCTAAGTAGGGAGTAACGAGAATTCAGATCGATCATTTGGAATAACGTTCAGCCCTTCTTGACAAATATTATCCGCATATTTCCCCGTTCTAGAATTGAAGTCACCCATGAGGAGTATTGATCCATGAGTGGAAAAAAGTTCAATGTCCTTTTCAAGTTCTTCAAACAATTCATCGTTAAAATACTGCGAGTTGTATGGAGGAATGTATAGACCACATGTGTATATGTCTTTATCGGTTTTGGCATAATGTTTGCTTATTTTGAACCATACAAAATTATGGGACTTTTTCACAATTGAGATCCAATCATGGAATACATTTTTGTAAAGTAAAACTATTCCGCCGGAGTTACGGCCACCTTTTTTCGATTCAGTAGCATTTTGAATCACTGATCTATATCCTGATATTTGGACATCCGTACATTTCCAAGTCTCGGAGAGAATTATAAAATCAAAATTATTAATCATATTTAAAAAATCTATGTTCTGCCATTTGGCCCCAAGGGATTTCGATGATAGACCATTTATATTCCAAGCAAGGAAAGACAATTTTCTTGCGTGAAACAAGCAATTCGTCATCTTTGCAGATCTATCTATTTGTTTTCTATTCGCATTCTGGTAGATAATTTAGTGCTAAATAAATGATTTAACAAATCTTAAAAAGGATATTAGTTCCTTTGGGATTTCTACAGTTGTGTCTTTACTTTGACCAGCTGAATTGTTGGATGAGTCAGGCCCATACAAGCGGGAGGTGGATGGCTGATTTACTTGTTGTTGGGACTGCTGGGTGTATGGTGCTTGATGAAAAACTTCAGCGGGAACGCCCTGAACTGCACTGCTATAGGATGCATATCCTCCTACAGGAGTTGATTCAGACTGTTGGCGGTATGGTGCTTGATGAAAGACTTCAGCGGGAATGCCCTGGACTGCGCCGTTATAGGGTGCATATCTTCCTGCGGGAGTTGATTCAGATTGCTGACGACGCGGTGATCTTGTTTGGTTATGGGGGAGTCGTGCTAGTTTCATTCTACCCCGAATCACTTCTACCAAATTAGCAGCAAATAATCCAATATGACGCTTTCGGATGTGTTTACTATCATGCAAGACGTCAGGACCCTTTGCAAAAACATTCTCATGAGTAACGAGATGTACATTTGGTAACCTGGAGCATTCAACAGTTAATTGCTCATTAATTTTAGTAATGATTGGGATTGGAATGTCTGCTCGTGGAAGTAGAGTAGAGTAGATAATTTTACTAGTGGGAAATTTAGTGGAAGCTTCTGTGATCAAAACCGTAAGATCAGATATCAAAACATCCGCTGAGGTTCTCGTTCCCAAGTCATTTGTTCCGGTGTGTATAACAATGAGTTGAGGGGGATCGTGGATTTCATTCTGTAGCAGGGTCCTTGCGTTTTCAATCTTTGGACACTGGAAGTATTGCATGGTAAGTGTTGAAGGGAACATCTTTTTCGTATTGAGAAATTTTCCATTTGAGTCGCACAAGAAAACTGCTGTGTTTGTTGTTGTAGTGCCATTGCCAGAAATCAAGTTGCGAGGGTTGGAATCAGGAGCGTTTTCACGAAATTCAGTTGTTCTACTTCGAGTGTGTGGGGACGTGTTCGTGTTGTTAACGTTGTTATTTTGACCATCACGCAAGGGAGTAACTGGGATTGACTTGTCATCAGGAACATTTGCTACGTGACGTTCAGAAGAAAGCGGCGGAAGTGAATTATCCTTGTGTGACACTGAGGTTTCTTCCCGGGTTTCTTCTTGCAATGGAGAAAAACGGTTTTGTGTGGGCAAATCTACAAGAAGTAGATCCTGATCCGCAATTGCTAATTTAGGTGGGAGCCCGTCTTGAATTGGTTCTTCGGAATTAGAAGATAATTTCTTGTCGTCCGCATCAGGAACTGGATTGGGTGCTCCTGCTGATTTCTGCCACAAGACTGCTATTTGATCTTTAAGAAAGTCGACGTCAGTCTCGAGCTGACGATGTTTTGCCTGTGAGGCCGCATTTGTTTCTAACAGTTTTGCGTTTTTCTTGTGAAGTAAACGATTTTCGTCTTGTAGTTTCTTCATTTGTGCTGAATGTTGTTGTAACAAGTCATTAAATGATTCAGCTTGAGATGACAGATCAATGGAGAGGTCTTCGATTTTTTTGTTTTGTACTTTTAATAGATTGTCTTGTTGGACTAATTTGTCCTTTAATTGTTGAATATCACCAACACTAATCAGTTTATACTGAGTAAATTCGGCCTCCAACTGGCCCAAGGTATCTCGCAAAGTGGAAATTTGTTTGAGACGGCTTGGTGTGAGTGTGGGTGAGAGGAGCTCAGTGTGAGATGTTTCCGTCGATATCTTTGAAGAAATTTCAGCGTTGGAAGATTTCTCATAAGATTTCTCATAAGAAAGAGTATCGTTATCCGGGACAAACTGCACAAAGTTCCTAAAAAATTGTGGTAGCGAGGATGTGAAGATTGATTTGTCTTCAATGATAGGCAGTGGTTCGATTGTATTCACAATATCTAAGAGTACGGGAAATTCATTGACACACCATTCTTCGTACATTTTTCCCTGGATCATAATCCGTCCAGTCGATACAAACACTGTTATTGCGACCATTTTGTCCTCAGAGTCGGCTGCAGTACTACAAAGGTGGAGGATGATTTTTTCACATTTGGATGGTGTACTGTAGGCGTCTTGTTCCTCCCAAACCGCCTTGTAACCAGTGTCATCTTGATTCAATATTTGATAATATCGATTAGCAAACACAGTGATCCACACTAAAAGTCGACTCTCCGAAGTGCAGAACGCGGAGCATCTGGCCGACGACTTGTAAAGACTGAAATCTATGGACAGGGGATTAATGTAGTCTGAAGTGTCGGCACCTACAGGGGGTAGGGTGAGAAAGCGACTGACACTTCGTGAGACTAGAGACGTTGATATGACTATTAAAATTAATCATTTACAATTTTACTCAAACGTGACACATCTGTCACACCATCCTCGATCCACAGCGCCCACGATCTCGAAGGAAACATCCCTGATGTGTCTGTTTTTGTTAGTCAAGATTTTCCTGTCTCGTCTTATAACGCGAAAACTCGACTTGATATATCGACTTATAACTTGATATCTCGACTTATTACTGGAGATCTCTTATAGGGGAATCTTTGTTTACCATTTTGTTCCTCATTAGCATATGCGCCTCGTTTTCTAACCTACCTACATAAAAATCAACTCTGAATATTGAAAGGGCATAGCACAATTAGCTTTCAATGGAAATTTGAGCCCGATATACTAGATACACTTTGTGCAATGGTGTATTAAAAACTCAAAATTTTACAAAGAATGTATGGCTCATTATCGCTTTTGCCACCCAACAATTTTGCAGTTTTTAACAGCAGATATTTCCTCAAATATTGCACGAAAAAAGCTACAAATTGCATAGATTAATGACAAATTGCATAGATTAATAAGAGCTATGGGGACAGGGCCTTTTCGGTCGCTGCCCCAAAGCACTGGAATGAAATTCCCTTAGACATTAAATTAAGTCGATCAGTTGATGTTTTTAAATCCAGATTGAAGACTTATCTTTTTAGACTTGCTTTTAATTGATTTTTTGTTTTAGTGCTTTTGTTAGTTAGATATTTATTTGATTGTAAAGCGATATAGAGCTTTTGTATATACCGCTATAGAAATAAAGTTATTATTATTATTATTATTATTATTATTAGATTAATACTAAGTTCAACAAGCTCTTTCAACTTTTGAAGTCAATTTGTATTAAGCACGGTGCCTTCTCTTCGTAAATTCGTATGCTAATGAAGCAAAATGTAAACAATGACGTCAGCAAAGAGAGATCTGGATCTTATGATCACAGGTGCCCCAAGCTCAAGTGATGTTTACACGTTGTACATTTGAACGTCGTTGTAACTGTTACGTAATAGCGAAATTATAAGGATTTGTATGGGGAAAATTCGCTTCGAATTTCAGCGTAAAATTGGAAAGGATATTTAGGGAGGAGAAACAGTGGAACTAAAACTCGCTGGAATCGCTTCGAATCGACTCAAAAACCACTCAAGACACAAGTAAACATGCAAAGAAGTTTAGGTGAACCATTTTTATTCAAATATTGTTCCTAATTTTATGCTCAAATTCGAAGAGAATTTTCCCCATACAAATCCTTATAACTTCGCTATTACGCAACAGTTACCTCAACGTTCAAATTACAATGTGTAAACATCACTTGAGCTTGGCGTACTTGTGGTATAATGCGAGATTTCGACTTACACTAATATATATATTTCGACTTACACAACGGGGGGAGATACTCTCATATATAAGAAATATGGGCACGTGCAGCTGTGAAGGTTTAAGGGTATGGCTTTTATGCAGTTAAGTCTGGGATAGGGTATAGAAATCAGAGAGTTTTTGTCTATAGAATAGGGTATCATTTACCGCAAAACTGATCAGTGGTATGAATAACAAGTCTGGAATAGGGTAATGATTTTGGTATCTAGTCTGGAATAAGGTTGCAAAATGCAGCTGAACGTGGTCTGGTGTAGGGTAAGGATTTTGGTATCTAGTCTGGAATAAGGCTGCAAAATGCAGCTGAACGTGGTCTGGCATAGGGTAAGGATTTTGGTATCTAGTCTGGAATAAGGCTGCAAAATGCAGCTGAACGTGGTCTGGCATAGGGTAAGGATTTTGGTATCTAGTCTGGAATAAGGCTGCAAAATGCAGCTGAACGTGGTCTGGTGTAGGGTAAGGATTTTGGTATCTAGTCTGGAATAAGGCTGCAAAATGCAGCTGAACGTGGTCTGGCATAGGGTAAGGATTTTGGTATCTAGTCTGGAATAAGGCTGCAAAATGCAGCTGAATGTGGTTTGGTGTAGAGTAAGGATTTTGGTATCTAGTCTGGAATAAGGCTGCAAAATGCAGCTGAACGTGGTCTGGTGTAGGGTAAGGATTTTGGTATCTAGTCTGGAATAAGGCTGCAAAATGCAACTGAACGTGGTCTGGTGTAGGGTAAGGATTTTGGTATCTAGTCTGGAATAAGGCTGCAAAATGCAGCTGAACGTGGTTCGGTGTAGGGTAAGGATTTTGGTATCTAGTCTGGAATAAGGCTGCAAAATGCAGCTGAACGTGGTTCGGTGTAGGGTAAGGATTTTGGTATCTAGTCTGGAATAAGGCTGCAAAATGCAGCTGAACGTGGTCTGGCGTAGGGTAAGGATTTTGGTATCTAGTCTGGAATAAGGCTGCAAAATGCAGCTGAACGTGGTCTGGCGTAGGGTAAGGATTTTGGTATCTAGTCTGGAATAAGGCTGCAAAATGCAGGTGAACGTGGTCTGGTGTAGGGTAAGGATTTTGGTATCTAGTCTGGAATAAGGCTGCAAAATGCAGCTGAACGTGGTCTGGTGTAGGGTAAGGATTTTGGTATCTAGTCTGGAATAAGGCTGCAAAATGCAGCTGAACCTGGTTTGGTGTAGGGTAAGGATTTTGGTATCTAGTTTGGAATAAGGCTGCAAAATGCAGCTGAACGGTGTCTGGTACGTATAGGGTAAGTGTTTGAAAGTCCCAGCGGCACACCAACACCCACAATAGTCAGAGTACCCCCCCCCCCCCCCCCCCCACACACACACACACACACACTCCCTCCCTCCCCCCAGGGATCTCGACTTATAACTCGAAATCTCGTCTTATAACGTGAGATCTCGACTTATAACTCCGGATCTCGACTATAACTCTAGATATCGACTTATAACTCGAAACCTCGACTTATAAAACGAGATCTTGACTTACACCTCGAGATCTCAACTTATAACTCCAGATCTCCACTTGTAAAGAAATATACTTTTTTGTTTTCAGAGCTCTTTAACCTTATAATTTCAAAGTTTCAATCAAATAAGAGATCCCTTATAGGCTTTTAAGCAAAGGACAAATGGCGAAATTGATCGATTTTGACGCTTGACGTAACAGGTGAACTTTGGCTACTAATTTCCATTTATGAAAACTTCGAAGAGTAATTAGTTTCATCAAAGCGATTAGAAAAAAGACAAAGAGCTGCATGGTTGGAAGTTTCTAAAAGTTAACATTGCTACACTGGGTAAGTCTAAGAATTCCGATTTTAGTAGTAAACTTTTTATCCAGTTTTGTGAGTGCGAGTTTGTATCATAACTTGCACAGCATAAACAGCCAAATTTAAACAGATGAAAATCATGTAGTCATTACGTCATTCATGGCTTTTAAAAACAAAAAGACTCCTAAGATCTACTTTTAATTAAAAACTAAACCGCCAAGAGCATAAACAAGCAATTCAAGTGCTTTAGAAATGGCCACACAAAGATGATGTCGAAAGCAAGACGAAAAAATACAGATTATGTTCTTTGGTTTTACACTTTACTTATTTCGTTTACGTTCAAAATGAAATGTCTATCCGAAGTTCAGAAATGGAAACCGGAAAATACTAGAGAGATCATTCATGGTTATTATTGTATTCTCTTATATTTTAAAGACATTGAACTTTGCGCGAGGGTGTCTAGCAGGTACAAATCTTCAGTATTACCTAACCTCTAATCATTTTAGGCAGCACACACAGCGAAATCAAATTTGACTTCAATTCTTGTGATCTGTGGAATCGTTTTATTCAAGTTTTATTCAACTTATCATAATACACCTGTAACTATGAAATACTTAATAAACCAAAAAATTAATACTTTTAATATGAGAACGCTGTATAATTATGTATAAAATGTCAATATCCGAGTAAACAGTCTGGTAAGATTAATATTTTATAAGTTTAATCAGCATAGGCTATAAACGTGCAATGAAGAAAAAAAAACATATCATGTTAAATGTCATGTTTTACCACCAAAATTTCATTAGAAAGTTTCTTTAGAGAGATTAATAGGAAATCAAACTGCTGGTGGCTACATTTTAAAGAGTATGTTTGAACAAAGTCGTATTTCAGCTAATAAGTGTAATAACCCCAATTAGCTTTAGTCGGTTCGCATGTTATCAATAAATATATGTTATTTACCGGCCGGGAGGTCCGTATAGGAAAAAACTGTGCCAGAGGTCTCGAGTACGGCCCGAGGCCGCAGGCCGAGGGCCGTACTCGAGACCGAGGGCACAGTTTTTTCCTATACGGACCGACCAAGGCCGGTAAATAACTTATTTATTTTTTTCCAATTCTGTGATTTGCCGAGAAAATTTTGATATACTTGTACAGCTTTCCAAGTAATTTCTTTACGCGCCGCGTAAAGCAAAACTGACACAACGCGTGCAAAGTAACTCGGTAATCTTCACAACTTTTTCATTCAGAAACAAAAAAACTTACTTTACAAAGTGAACTAATTTCTATCAGTATATTTCTCTCGGTAGAATAAACGGTTGTTGTGTTTGTCTGCGGTGAGGATCGAGAAATGTTCTAGCCTACAGCGAAGCCGTGGAAAGCTGAAGATTTATTTTAAAAACTTTTCAAATTTTTGTACAAATGGAAAGTCGAGCGTAATTCATTCATAGCAGTGCGAAAGCTTAAACTGAGCTATTCTTATTTAAAAATCATATCTTCTTGAATGAAAAATTACAGAATTTAGATAAAAGAAGGCAAAAACTGTGGAATATAAGCATACTTAGTACGAATTATCTCGTAAAATCCGATCGCGAAAATGCGTATAAATTAACTGAAAACAAGCCAGTACAAAACTAGAATGCGGACAAATTTAAGCAACACTCAGTAATGAAATTTCACAGAATCTCGATTAGAAGAAAAAACAAAACCGGAAAAATAAGAACACTTAAATCAAATGCAGTCAAAACTTTTGTAAACAATTGTAGATTGTCTAATCACTGTTTTTTTAAGCCACAAACTGTGTCGCTTTGTAAAAAACAACAACAAACGCCGAACAAACTATAAAATCAACAAATCATAAAATCCAAACTTGTACTCGCCTTTTCGAGGAATAACATTGGCCTTTAATTTTACGGGTGATTTCTCTATCCACTTAGTTTAATCTCTTTCTTCATTGCGTCTTTTTGATACCTCGTTGAAGCGTTAAAGAGCTTTAGCGTGTTTTCGGATCTTTGTCAACCGATGTCAGCCAACGGCATGGTGAAACTTTGCGGGTTTTCTTCATTGTTTTCTTCATTTGTGTCGTTAAATATTTTATCCAGCTAATAAAATTCGCTTTCGCTTTGGTAGCTTTCGTCTGGGTCCATATTTGACGAGAAAATTCAATAATACCAGGCTCACAAGCTTAAAACAACGGAGTCACAAATTATTGTGATTATGCAACTACGCAACCCGGGCGGAATCGTTGAGTGAGCGGGCAAGATCGTAAATTTCCGCCCGCTCCCGGAACCAATCATATTGCAGGATTCTCAGAATTCCGCCCGCTCGCGCTCTGAGAAAAAAATAAGTATATATATTCAACCTTGTTCTAGTGCGTACAAGTTATAAAAGGCAAAATTGAAACAAGTAATTTTTACAAAGCCGATGATGTTGAAGACTATCTTGGGAAGAACAAAAGTTTAACTTACTAAAGAATAATAACACATACAAGATCAACAACCTATTATGAGACACCTGCATGTAACTTTGAATAACAAATAAAAACATGAACATTTCTAATATGAGAATGCTATATAATTATGTATGAAATGTCAAAAATGTCGCCAAATATATCCGAGTAAAAAGTCCAATTTTTTTAATAAGGTAAAACTTTAAAACAGAATACAATTTTTCTACCATTTTATAGAGTGTTGTCACTGACGTCATATCAAAATTTAGAAGCAGTTTTCGATTCTAAAATGTTTATGGAATTGTAGAGAGTTAAAACTACACATCTGGGCCAAATTTTGAAGTGTAAGAGCATTTCATTCAAGAGTTATAGGCGAATGAGTATAGACATTTTTAGTAAGAAATGTATGGAGCGGCCATCTTGGTGTCCCGCTTAGGGACACCAACATGGCGGCCAAAAAAAAGACTTTAAAGTCTTAATAACACCAAAAAATTTCATCACAAAATATTGTATTCACTATAAGAGGCATGAAATCGGCTTAAAAGCATCTAATTCATTAATAACTTTCACCTAGTTCAATTTTGTTTATTTTCACGGCCAATCTGACTAGCGTGACGAATTGCGTGACAGATTTACAACCTTTATAAATCGAAAACGAAACATCGTTAAAACCTGAAACTTTTTGTGAAAGATTATAACACTGGTATCCACATGCCATGTTAGAAACAGCTTTGTAGGATGTATACTTTAGATTTTTTTAATTTGTATGACGTCATGTGAAAACACTCTATAGATACGAATTGTAAAATATTATGTTAATTGACATGAAGTATTCGTGCGGAAACATATGTCCTAATTGAATAGTTTTATTCATATTCATAATTGTGGTGGAACGATATTCAAGCATGGCCATACTTTACATTTATTCATAGCCATGGAGTAGATCAAAACGTCCGCAAGACATAACGGTTTGTTTACATTAAGCAATAACAATTTATTTTAAAACGTTGTGTGCTTAAAACTCGGGAAATTTGCGTCATTTACCTATTTTTCCGACGTTTGTAACTTTAAAAAAACTTCGTGAAGATGGTCTATCGAATTTGTTTTGTTTCAAGTCCTTTTTATGCAAAAGAAGATAAGTGGTGGCGGCGAAATCCTCAAAACACTAGTGAAGCCTTGCATTAATTATGAACTTGCCGCCCTAATTTTAAGTTTTGCGTAAGAATGATATCGATTTTAACAATCGTTTATTAATAAATAGAGATGTTCCTGTTTTTGTTTAAAGCTTTGCGGTTAAAAATGAAATACAATATTGATTAAATGCTGCAAACTACACTGAACCAAAGCTGAAGTAAATCGTACCAAATAACTTCGTAAGCAATGAAAAAATTCAAGGACAATTAAGTTGTTGAAAGATCTCCCTGCCGAAAGATTACCTGTTTAATTAGCACTGTTGTTTTGACATTTACCGTTAACTTATTCTAAACACGCCTGCATAATTTTCTAAACTGGTCTAAAATAGGGTCTGCATACGGCATACGACTTTTAATGGTTGTTTTACCGTTTGACAGGAACGATTGCCAAACTGCTATTATATACAAAGGTAAGTAACGCATAGTAAATCAAACAAATATGACGATTGTTATCATCTTTTTGTTGCAATTTAGTTTGAAATTGATCAAGAAACGTGTTGTAAAACAGCAAGGGTATATTCTAAAACAGGAAGTTTTCTGTATTTCTTGTCCAATTCTGAAACAAAGTGGCAGAATCTAACACGGGCTTGCAAAATCACTTAATGTTTGGTATATACTGGCAGGATCTCGCTTGGTTTTCAAAGATATTTCTAAAGTAAGCCTTTAAATATTTCGTTTTGCCAGAAATAAATTATGTTTTTGATAAGGAACTAGTTAATAGCGATATTATTACAACTATGAATTGTTATCTTTGGAACCGCGCGTGAAAATTTTTTTTCCAGTGGCTAGCAAACTATCTGCCAAAATTTTACTCTTAAACGAAAAATGCCAATGAAAATTTCCTCATTATTTTACTGTCCGAAGCAAAGTATCGCGGAAATTTCCACACACGTTTTACTTCTTTCAGTCATGTGAATAAAATGTCGGCGCGAACTAATTTCCTCCTACATTTTGCTGGTTTTCTTGTAACAGGAAAACTAGTAAAGCTTATAGTAGCAAAACAGAGACTTAATACTTAAATAGGCATAACAATTGTTTATTTTCGAGAATACGTAAAATACAAGGCGATCAAAAACTGTTTATCCTTTTCGTATAAATGGCTTTCAGTCTTTGGGCTGACGGACTCCTCATTCGGTCTGATAGTTTCTATTGACGAGAAAAATTATCACTCTTAATTAGTCTTTTGATTGTGGTTATATGTGAGAACTCTTCCAGAGTTGTTTTTTTTATAAACCAGCAAGCAGAGATCTCCTCATGCAACAACGTAGTTTTAGTAGTTATTTCGGTTAAAACTGCTGTGGTAGCTGTGTTGTGCTACCAATTTTCGGTTTTCTGGTGTCTCTATTCATCACGACAGGACTCGATGTCCAAACGTCAAACAGAAAGTCGTTTTGAGCTCTTTGCAGGTGGTAATTCGTCAATCCGGCCGAAGAAGTCGTTAGACTTTGTTCTCTAATTTTTTCCAAAAGTGAGCTACTGTCAAGTTAATTTCACCATTCTCAGATACTGTTGCCTGCTTTTGAGACGTCAATATAAAGTCGTATAGTGCTGTCTCAAAAACCAGCCTGTAATTCAGGTTAATAATTTCCTATATATGCATAGTAAGTCAGCCCTTGCTTCTTATAGTATTTTGTTTATTTTTGGCTGATCAGATCTCTTACAGATCCTGCGTATACTAGCAGCATTTTCATTCACGGTCCCTTGCTTTATCGTTTTAATTTTTAATAATTTCCCGCCGCAGTTTATCGGTTTTCTCGAACAAAACCAAAATTTACCATTTTCTTCTAAGGAAGGGCACAAATATTAATAACTTTGTCAGGTCGACCAGATAAAACAACACTGTATAACAATAGTTACGGATTATATAACACTCAGTTTTCAATGCAACGATCGACTTTATCGATGTTTTTTGTTTGTTTGAACTGTTTGTTTGCATTGAGCAATTACAATGTTTTCAAAAAAAATTAGTTGTGTGCTTAAAACTCGGGAAATTTACCTATTTTTGCGACGTTTGTAACTTTGAGAAACTTTGTGAAGATGGTCTATCGAATTTGTTTTGTTTCAATGAGCAATTAATGGGGTGCAAAGTTTGTGTTTTTGAAACCGTTTTATACAAAAGAAGATGTTATAATTAAGTGGTGGCTGCGAAATCCTCAAAACACTAGTCAAGCCTTGCATTAATTATTAAGTTTTGCGTAAGCGGATGATGATATCGATTTTAACAGTCGTTTACTAATAAATACAGATGTTCCTGTTTAAAGCTATGCTGTTAAAATCGAAATACAATATTGATTAAATGCTGCAAATTGAACACTGAACCAAAGCTGAAATAAATCGAACCAAATAACTTCATAAGCATCAGTGAAAAAAATTTAAGGACAATTAAGTTGTTGAAACATGTCACCGTCGAAAGCTTACCTGTTTAATTAGCACTGTTGTTTTGACATTTACCGTTAACTTATTCTAAACACACATGCATATTTTTTTTAAACAGGTCTAAAATAGAGTATGCATACGGCATACGGCTTCTAAAGATTGTTTTCCCGTTTGACAAGAACGATTGCCAAACTGCTGTTACAAAGGTAAGTAATGCATAGTAAATCAAACAAATATGACGATAATGACCAACTTGTCTTTTTGTTGCAATTTAGTTTGAAGTTGATCAAGAACCGTGTTCTAAAAGCAAGGAGATATTCTAAAACAGGAAGTTTTCTGTATTTGTTGTCCAATTAGCACTTTTTGGAAATATAAAAGTAGCAGAATCTAACACGGGCTTGCAAAATCTCATAAAGTTTGGTATATACTGGCGGGATCTCGATTGGTTTTCAAAGATATTTCAAAAGTAAGCCTTTAAATTTTTCGCCTTGCCAGAAATAAATTATGTTTTTGATAAGGAAATAAGGAACCAGTAAATAGCGATATTATTACTACGAATTAATTGTTATCTTTGGAACCGCACGTGGAATTTTTTTTCCACTGGCTCGCAAACTGTCTGCCAAAATTTTACTCTTAAACGCAAAATGCCAATGAAAATTTCCTCAACATTTTACTGTCCGAAGCAAAGTATCGCGGAAATTTCCACACACGTTTTGCTTCTTTTAGTCATGTGAATAAAATGTCGGCGCGAACTAATTTTCTCCGACATTTTGCTGGTTTTCTTGTAACAGGAAAACTAGAAAAGCTTATAATAGCATAACAGAGACTTACTTAAATAGGCATAACAATTGTTTATTTTCGATAATACATAAAATAATATACAAAGGTAAAACAGTTTTTGATCGCCGCGATCCTTTTCCAGGAGCTTTTCCTATAAATGGCTTTCAGTCTTCACTGGAAAAGTTGAAAATTTCCATAGTATGTAAAAAACATGTAAATAACATGTAAATCCTCAAAAAGATACTGTAAATGAAAATTTACATGATTTTTACCCATTTACATGTTTTGAGAAATCCTGTAAAAAACATGTAAATAATAGAGGTGAAACATGTAAATTATGGAAAAGATCCTGTAAATTTCTCAAACCAGGGACATAAGACCATGTAAATAGCATGTAAATCGAATAAAGGAAGCCCGTAAATAACATGTAAATTCAATAAGGGAACCTGTAAATATCACGTAAATCGAATAAAGGAGCCTGTAAATAACATGTAAATCGAATAAGGAAGCCCGTAAATATCCTGGAAATCGAATAAAGGAACCTGTAAATAACATGTAAATCGAATAAAGGAGCCTGTAAATAACATGTAAATCGAATAAAGGAGCCTGTAAATAACATGTAAATCGAATAAGGGAGCCTGTAAATAACATGTAAATCGAATAAGGGAGCCTGTAAATAACATGTAAATCGAATAAGGGAGCCTGTAAATAACATGTAAATCGAATAAGGGAGCCTGTAAATAACATGTAAATCGAATAAAGGAGCCTGTAAATAACATGTAAATCGAATAAAGGAGCCTGTGAATAACATGTAAATCGAATAAAGGAGCCTGTAAATAACATGTAAATCGAATAAGGGAGCCTGTAAATAACATGTAAATCGAATAAAGGAGCCTGTGAATATCATGTAAATCGAATAAGGGAGCCTGTAAATAACATGTAAATCGAATAAAGGAGCCTGTGAATATCATGTAAATCGAATAAGGGAGCCTGTAAATAACATGTAAATCGAATAAGGGAGCCTGTAAATATCATGTAAATCGAATAAAGGAGCCTGTAAATAACATGTAAATCGAATAAGGGAGCCTGTGAATATCATGTAAATCGAATAAGGGAGCCTGTAAATATCATGTTAATCGAACGAGGGAACCAAATCGAGCCAGCTCGCTTGTTTACTATCATGTAAATTAATGCGAACATTCATAGGCAAAGTAAACATACACGACTCATTAAAAAGCTGCTTTGTTTTATTATAACTCCCTTGATCGTAATGTTACACCCTTTTTCAACTGTTCAAGATTCTTTGTTTCTGCTTTTCATTATTCCTTTCAAAGAGCTACATGTACACTGTACAGTGTACATTGACTGCAGCTTTGGTATGTTTTCTGCAATAGCTTGGCCATGGGATGCTCTTGCTCTTGAAGCCTGCGAAACAAAACAAAAAACAGCTGCAGTGAGCAAAGTCTGTCTAGTAGTAGTCTGCCTAATACTAAAGGCAACTGTCCTTTGTGTCCATATAATTACTAGACCAGTTTCATCTGATACAAGTCATGTTAGAACAGACTTCATCAGAGATTTTGAACAAGATTATGTGAGGAACTTATTTTATACACACCATTTACATTTCAACATTACATACAAGTAACATAGACAAGAATTAGAATTATTGTCATTTACAGTAGGTGTTTGAAAGTCTCACATAATCTTGTGACAGCATGTTATCAGATCTTTGAGTGACCACATTTATACTGATTGCAGATTGTAACTTCAGTTCAGCAAGTGCCAGCATTTTGTGAGATCTTTAATGCCATTTTGGCATAATTATATTCATTGGCTGCAGGTACCTGGCCTATTAATTAAAGGAGAAATGTTAAATTACCCCTTCTGATAAATTTTAAATTCTGCACTAACATAGGATAATATGAACATCAATAATTTATGGAGATAATTGGATTATAGCCTGAGTGTAATGCCATACGAAGAAAAAAAAACAAAGCTAGTATTGAAAAAGGAGTTAAATACTTATCTTGAAGCAAGGGTCCAACCGACGAACAGGATTAATCTCTTTGCGGGTAGCGGAGTCGGTGGCAGAATATCTCTAAGAAACTGGAAAACCACTGGAATGACCACTTGTCAGGGTTTTTCTGCTGGGACAGGGACGCCGGCGTTTATCCTTTGTAACCTTCCCTGGTGAGAATCTGAAGGATCTTTAAGAATCCTTAAAAATCTGCATGAGGATCTGCGAGGATCTTACTGAGGATCTTAATAAAGATCTTTGAGGATCTTTTAAATTCCTGTAACATCCTCAATAATCTTGCCAAGATCTTCAAGGATCCTTTAAATTCTTGGCAAAGGATCTTTAAAAATCTTCAAAGTTCTTTGCAAGATCCTTTAAAGGATCGTATTAAGATCCTTGAAAGATCCTTATAAATTCTTGAGGATCTTAAAGGATTCTTGCAAAGATCCTCACAAGGATATTTTGCTAGGATCCTTTTAAGATCTTCATCAATTCCTTAAGGATCTTTGTAAAAAAAAATTCTACAATAAATTGCAGATGAAGAATCTTTGAGGATCTTTCAAAGATCCTGTGAGGATCCTTTAAAGATCTTTATCTTTAAGGATCTTTGACAGGCCTTTGAAGATCTTCAAAGATCCCTGAAGATCCTGTGAGGATTTTCACCTCTCTGCCTTCCCTTCGGCTTGGTACATTCTTTTCTCATCGTCCGAGTTTGAAGCAAGCTCATCTGAAATATTCGTTAATGGTCAACCAGCCGTACTCGCTTTGACGTGTTTCAAAACTAACTCGGTACCTGATTGAACAGCCACTTTAACTTTTTCGTATCAATTCATGTAAGGCATGGTCCATTTGTTGCTGATTTCCTTTCCTCTTACATGTATAGTTCTCCCGGCGAGCCTTTTTAAAAGCCTGTTGGACAGTCGAACTATTTTCCTCAGAGAAACGCTTTGAAAATTCACTAAGCCAAGATTCAATAACTTGGGTAAGTTTATCAGTTAAAGAATTAATCGAAACGGAAACAGAAGACTGAATAGCCAAGCTTATAGATGGATCCACAGCTTTGACGCTTGGGCCAGCACATGCTCGTGTTTCCTCAGTGTCATTCATGTTAAAAAAAGTGGTGCGGTGAAGATTATGTGACGAATGTATTTTATACACACCATTTACACTTCAACATTACATACAAGTAACACCGACAAGAATTAGAATTATTTCCATTTACAGTAGGTGTTTGAAAGTCTCTTGTTCTATCCATTCTGTCGAGACAAGAGCAGGTTCAAGGTTTTTGTCTGTTGTCGCACCACTTTTTTACATGAACGACACCGAGGAAACATGAGCATGTGCTGGCCCTTCTATAAGCAGATCCTTCTATAAGCGCAGCTATTCAGTCTTCTGTTTCCGTTTCGATTAGTTCTTTAACTGATAAACTTACCCAAGTTATTGAATCTCGGCTTAGCAAATTTTCAAAGCGTTTCTCTGAAGAAAATAGTTTGACCATCCAACAGGCTTTTAAAAAGGCTCGCCGCAAGAACTATACATGTAAGACGAAAGGAAATCAGTAATAAATGGACCACGCCTTAACGAATATTTGTCAGATGAATGGAGTTAGTTTCTAGAGAAACTGTGGTGCTGCGTCGGTGGGGGGATGAAACACGAGATTTAGTTTTATCGACTAAGTCGATAAGGTAAATTGACCACCGTAAAAAGATTCAAATAACTGACGTTTCGAGCTCTAGCCCTTCGTTGGAGCGAAACCGACGAAGGGCTAACGCTCGAAACGTCAGCTATTTGAATCTTTTTATGGTGGTCAGTTTACCTTATCGACTCAGTCGATAAAACTAAATTCTCGTGATTTGTCAGATGATTTGTCTCGTGATTTGTCAGATGAGCTTGCTTCAAACTCGGACGATGAGAAAAGAATGTACCAAGCCGAAAGGAGGGCAGAGAGGACGATTACAAAGGATAAATGCCGGCGTCCCCGTCCTGGCAGAAAAACCCCGACAAGTGGTCATTCCAGTGTTTTTCCAGTTTCTTCAAAACATTCTGCCACCTACTCCACTACCCGCAAGGAGATTAACCCTGTTCGTCGGTTGGGCCCTTGCTTCAAGAAAAGAATTCAACTCCTTTTTTGATACTAGCTTTGTTTTTTTTTCTTTGTTTATGGCGTCACACTCAGGCCATAATCCAATTATCTCCGTGAATATTGTTGTTCATATTAATATCCTATGTTAGTGCAAATGATGGTCTCTCAATAAACACCTGGTTCAAATTTTTCTGGGTTAACAAGACAGTAGTTATGAAAGTATGCTTTCTGAGGCACCTCCCCAAGTACTTTTTCCTCACATTTCTCCAATTATCCCCGATATCCAATTTTTCAAAATTTTCCAAATCCATATTTCCCGTCATTTTCTTGCGAATCCTCTATCATTTTTATTAAAATTAAAGGAAAAAAAGGTCCTATTAATTTCGAGTCAATTTTGAACTATTGGGATTTTTTGAAAATTAGAAAAATTTTTTTTAAACGAGAATAAATAAAACTTATACAATAAAAAAAAAGTTACAGTATTTTTTGTAATTAATTAAGTGAAATTTCTATAGGGAAAAAAAATCATACGATAATAAATACGTTTACTTTATACTACCTAGTCTAAATTATACGGAATTTAAATATATCAAAGTCCAAACAAACGAATTATACAGATTTAAATAATAAAAATTTCAAAAAAATAAAAATTACAAAGATTTTCATATAAAAAAGTCTAAAAAGTAAAAAGAAGGTAAAGAAATGCAAAAAAATCAATAAATTCAAAAAAATCTGAAATTATAATAAATTGCTTTAAATGCTTTAAATGTAATGAATTAGATGCTCGCCCTTCGGGCTCGCAGGATTCGCAAGAAAATGACGGGAAATATGGATTTGGAAAATTTTGAAAAAATGGATATCGGGGATAATTGGAGAAATGTGAGGAAAAAGTACTTGGGGAGGTTCCTCAGAAAGCATACTTTCATAACTACTGTGGGTTTGTTGGAATCAAAAAATGGAAGCGGAAGAAAAAAATAATAATAATTTAAAAAAAAATATATTTATATATAATAAAATGATCGCTTCGCAAAGCAAATCTGTTAATACTCAATATAAAGCAATACCTATCACTCTTTATGGAATAAAATATTATGATAAAATATTATATGGTAAAATGTTTATGATTGATCTTCATTTTCATAATATATATATTAATTATTAAAGATTTTATGAAATAAGAAAGAGAGAGATTGAAGATCAAATTTTATATGATACTAGTTTAAAAATTAAAAAAGTAACAAGATATTTTAAAAAAAGTAGAGAAAATAATAAAAATGATAAACAAAAAAGAAAATATTTGAAAAGAATAAGAGACGAAATAACATATATGAGAAAATATTTAATGAAAGAAGAATATAAAGAAAAAGTTTTTTATACTATTGTAGGATATAATGTTAAAAATAATATTTCTTATTATGAAAAGTTATTAGATTTTATATTTTCTAGTTATTTAAGATATGATACAATTAAAAGTATTTTAAAAAAAATATATAGAAAAAAAAATAAAAAATTATATCGTGAAGTTGTTTTTAAATATCATAATTTTCTTTCATTGAAACATGATGATAAAGAAATATATAAAGAAGTAGAAAAAATTGCAAATGAATTTGAAAGTTATTTTAAAGAAAAAAATGATGTTATTATTCTTCGGTATAGCGATTCTGATTCTGATTCTGATTGAGTTAAAATATAATTATTAACAATAATAAAAAAAATATATATCCCTTTTTAGGGATTTTTTTTATGTTGAAATTTATAATATTATAATTTTAAAAAAATTTATATTTAAAATAAAAATGATTGCTACGCAAAACAAATCTGTTTATCCAAAATATAAAGCAATTCCAATCACTCTTTTTGGTGTAAAATATTTTGATAAAATATTATATGGTAAAATGTTTATGATTGATCTTCATTTTTATAATTTATATAGTAATTATAAAAAATTTTATAATATAAGAAAGAGAGAAGTTGAAGATTTTTTTGAAGAAAATAAGAAAATAAAAATGAAAGAAATAGTTTCAAAATATCAAGAAAGTAATAAATTTTATAGAGAAAAAAATAAATATTTGAAAAAAATAAGAAAAGAAATAAATTATATGAAAAAATATTTAATGAAAAAAGAGTATAAAAGAAAAGTTATATATAAAGAAATTTATAGAGGATATGAAATTTCTTGGGAAAAAGAAAAATATGATAGGAAATTTAAAATTCTTAATTTTGCAAGATTGGATTCTTATATTTATAGATCTTTTTTATATGATTTTGAAAGTCTAGAATTATTTAAATTTTGTAATAATAAAATGAATATTTTAGATTTTAGAGATATAGAAGAATTAAGAAAAATTAGAGATTTTTTTCATTAAAAAGAGAACAAAAAGAATTATATGAAGAATTACAAAATTTAATTAATGAATTTGATTGTTATTTTAAATTTTATTTAAATTATTAACCTTTTTAAAAAAAAAAAAAAATTTAAAAAATATTTATATATAATAAAATGCAACTTACATCTCCCGAAAACATTTCTAAAGAAAATCTAATTTTTAACGAAGCCAAACAATATAAAGTCAAGAATTCTAAGATGAAATATCATCGTATGAAAATTGAAACAACTTATCCTAATGGTAAGCAAGGTCCTCTTATAATTGAAACACCTTTACTTTTTAGTTTTGGTGTATCTGAAAGAAAGAATCAAGAATCACAAGAATTAGTTGGATATACAATTCCTGTTTGTTTATGGGAAAAAGATAAAGATCCAACCAAAGAGGAAAATGACTTTTTTAATGCAATAAAAAATATTCAACAACTTTGTTATGACCATCTTGAAGATACAATTGGTGTTGAAAATTCTCAAAATTTATCTCATATTTTATATTATAAAAAGAAAGAAATCACTGATAAAAAAGGAAGAACTAAAACAATATATGATGATAGTGTTTCACCAGTTTTATATGCAAAACTTATATATTCAGAAAAATCTAATAAAATTCTATCTTTATTCAAAACAAAAGGAAATAAAAATGTTGATCCATTTGAATACCTTAATCAATATTGTAAAGTAAAATTAGCTTTGATTATTGAGAGTATTTATATTTCTAAATTAGTAAAATCTATTCAAGTTAAAGTTCATGAAGTTTATGTTAGACCATTGAAACCAAGAGAATCATTATTAATGATTAAAGAAGAAAGTGACGACGAAGTCGATGATGAAGTCGAAGAAGAAAGTAATTCACAGGATTTGTTTTAAAATAAAAAAAAGTATTAGCCCATAAAAGGGCTTTTTTTTATGTCGCTTGAAACAATTTTTAATACTACAATAGTATTAAAAATCTTTCAAATCACTCAAAGGAATCCACGAATTAAACTTGTCAGGATATCCACTCCATTTAACTAAAGCTAACTTTTTCTTGGTGTCTCGTTTCAATACTTTCTCAATTCTATATATTTCTTGTTTTGCTTTTTGTAACTCTTTTTCATAAAAAGATCCTTTTACTTCTTCACCCATTAAATCAACAATTTTATAGGTAATAGGTTTTGTATTTAGAATTTCATTAACCACAAATATTTCTTCTGTCCAGTTAGGTGTATATCCTTTATCAAATACAGGTCTCTTATATTTTGATATACGAACGAAATCTCCAACCTTAAATTTTATTTTTCCAGGTTTCAAATAAATTAAATCTGAATATAAATTAGCATAAACTTTTTCTTCGTTTTCTTTTTTACTTGCTTGAATTGGAGTCATTTTAATACTAGAATGTCTTGTTTTATTATAATCATTAACTAATTTATCAAGGATGTCCCAATAAACAGTATTGTTATTTACACTGAACATCTTAAACATTCTGGTTTTCATTGTTTTATTCCATCTCTCAACAATGCTTGATTTCTCTTCATTCTCTGTATGATATAATTTGATTTTATTCTTTTCAAGTAGGTCCTTAAAATGTTTACTAATAAATTCAGAACCTTTATCTGTCCAAAGCATTTTTGGTTTACGTTTACTTTTTTTAAATATATCATCAAATGCTTTACTAACACTTTCAGTCTTTTTGTTTTTCAATGGTTCAATCCATCCATATTTACTAAAAATATCTATTACCATCAGTAAATAATTTATTCCTTTATTCCATTTACTAAACTTTTGCATTTCAACCAAATCTGCAGCCCAGATTTCATCAATCCCATTTGATATTACAGTTCTCTTTGAAAAGTTTCTAGTGATTGGTTTATGTAATTCATCGGCTAATTGTTGAGTCCAATCACTATTATTACTCAACGCCGCTTTACGTTTTTTGATTTTGTCTTCTTTGTCTTCTTTGGTAAACCCAAACCAAGTTTCTGTTTAGTATTTATAATAAATCTCGCTGTTTGCCCCCACTTTGGTATTTCACCGTATGGAATCAGATCTAAAGATTTAACCATTTGCCTATCACATTCATTCTTATTTTTTCCCATATCATAACATATATCATGATAAGCAGCAATTTCATCTACTTTATTATATGGTTTAACCATCCATTCTAATACTTCACCTGTTTCAGGATCATATCTTAATTGTTCATTCAAAGGGTTATACGGTCCCATATACTTGTATTCTCCAGGAGTCCAACCACCTTTTGGTTTTGGCAATTTTCCAATGAGTTTATGAATATCTACACTACCTCCTTGGTCTAGATCTTTTCTATTTGTTTTATATTTTAATTTTGGTCTTATTTTTGTTGATATTTCATCCAATGCTTTACTACCAACATCTTGAATCATTGGAGTTAATTTATTTAATCCATAATTAATTGCTTTTTTCTGTAAGTTTTTATTTCTCATAGCTTCAGATATACCATATCGTCCCATTTCTACTGTTTTTTTACCTAACCAAGGTAAAGCATGAGTTAAACCTGTTAATGTTAATTCACCCAAGCCTTCTCCTTCTGATGTTTTGAGAGGAGATGTTTGTGAAGAAGAAGGCTGAATTAGTTTCCCTGTTTCTTAACAAATCGTGTTTTTTTTATTCCACAAGAAGCACAAGTACACCAATACATTTTTCTTCCATTTTTAGCAGTTTGATAACCTTCTGGTTTCACACATTCTGTTTGTTTTTTTTCTTTCACACAATAAGATTTCATTTTATTATATATTTAGATAAAAAATTTTTTTAACTTTTACACTTTTTATATAATTCATTAAATAAAAAAGAATGACGAATTATTTTCCATACAAATTAAAATTATCTGAATCTCAATTAAAAAAATTAGCAAAAGCTTATAAGGATAGATCAGAGATTACTTTAAGAATTACTAAAAATAATTTAGTTGGATCAGATGAATTAATGTTGACAAAAACACAAATTAATAAACTTAATAAAGCTAAAACTAATGGAGTTGGTTCTGATATTAAAATAACAAAAACACAAATTAGAAAAGTAGTAAAAGAAGGTGGAAGTTTGTTTGGATCTCTTATTTCAATAGGTTCAAAAGTTCTTCCAATGGCTGCAAAAGTTGCTAGTAAAGCAGCTCCAGCACTTGCTCAGGGTGCTTTATCAGCTTTAGGATCACTTGGAATTGATAAAATTTTTGGTAAAGGAATTGATATTCCAAATGAATTTTTATCTAAATTGATGAGTCTTAAAAAAGAATTAACAAAAAAACAAATTGATGATTTAAATAAAGCTAAACAAAAAGGTGGAGCATTATATTTAAAACCAACACAAAGACAAATTAATGGAGGACTTTTAGGAACTCTGGCTGCAATTGGTATTCCTATGGCTATAGAATTAGCTTCAAAATTATTTGGAAAAGGATTACAAGTACCAAAAACAGGAAAAGGAAAAGGAAAAGGATTACAAGTACCAATAGCAGGAAAAGGAAAAGGAAAAGGATTACAAGTAAGTGCTAGACCAGGAATGATACCTTATCAACCACCTCCATTTTTTGGAACATGGGAACAACAAGGAAAAGGAAAAGGGAAAAAAAAAGGTCAAGGATTATTACTAGGACCGAACAGTCCATTCAACCAAATTCCAGTATTAGGAGCAATACTTTAAAACCTATTTTCAAAGATATTCCTCTCAGTAACTTTGATCTTTTAGAATATATAGATTATCTTAAGATACCAAATTTTAAAGGAATTTTTTCTAGAGACTCAATTGATCATTTTCATGAAAAAGGATGTTGTATAATTAATCTTGATGATAAAGTAGGACAAGGAACTCATTGGGTTGCAGAATTCATAAAACCACCATATATTTATTATTTCGATTCTTTTTCAATTCCACCACCATTAGAAATTATATCACATGCAAAAAGATTAAATCTAGGTTTTATTTATAATAAAGGTTATCCAATTCAAGATATCTATTCTGTTAGATGTGGTTATTACTGTTTATATTTTCTTGATAATATTTATAAGAAATCTTTTTACAATCTTTTAAAAGTTTTTAAAATTGATGATCAACAATATAATGAAAAGTTTATAAAAAATTATTTTATATAAGTTATTAAATAAAATGATTCAGAATAGAGTATTAGTTTTTAAAAGTCTTGATGCTAAAAAACAAAATCAATCGAATAAACCAGGTAATTTTACTCTAAAATTTACTCCTGAATTGAAATTGGATCCAAACACTACTCATTATTTAGCATTAGACCATCTTTCTATGACTGCTAGTTGGCATAATATTAGACCTGAGTATCAAAACAATGAATTGAAAATATCAAAAGATAAAGGTAGAACTTATATAACAATTGTATTTCCATCAGGTATTTATGATTATCAAGATATAAATACTCTTATTCAAAAAAGAATAGGTAAAATTGGAAATACAGAAAATTATGGTATTAATATACTTTTTGATCTTACAACTTATAAAGTATTTATTGCACTTAATGAATTTTATTATATTGATTTTTCTAATAGTGGTAATTTTGGTAAATTATTAGGATTTGAAAAGAAAGTTTTAAATAAAAGTGCATATGGAAAGAATTTTCCTAATATTAGTAATGATATTGATAATTTATATATTAGAACAAGTTTATTATCTGATAGTATTATCTCAGGAAAACGATCAAATGTTTTATATACATTTTCAACTAATACAAAAACAAGATCATTACCATTTGAAATTCAACCTATAAATTATTTATGGAATAAAATGAATAGAAATGAAATTTTTGAAGTGAAATTTTATATTACAGATGACCAAGATAGAGAAGTTGATTTGAATGATATTGATATAAGTTTAACTGTTGTTATTGGTGAAAGAAAATAAATAATATTATAATGTATAAAATAAAAAATGGAAAGACGAATAAGAAATTATGATACTGGTGAAGATTATTATACAGATACAGAGACAAAAGGTGGTGGTGTTTTTTATGTATTGAGTAATATTGGAGCTAAACTTACTGGAAAAACTGCATCTAAACTTGCTTCAACAGCAGCAGAGAAAATAGTAGAAAAAGGTTCTGAAAAGATTGGTGAGAAAACTGGACAATTAATTGGTGAAACGATTTATGATAAATTTAAACCTAAACCTAAATCATCAAAAAAGAAAGAGAAGAAACTTGAAATTGAAACTATACCAGAAGAACTTATTCCTGAAATTCAAGATTATGTAATACCACAAAAAGAAAATCCACCGAAAGAAGATAAAGGTGAACAAATTGTTAAACTTTTACAAAAAAATAATGATAAATATTCTTATGTCAAAGATGTTTATAAAGATCTTCTTTAAAAAAAATTTATATAATCTTAAAATAAAATGAATGGAAATTTTAGAAGCCCTAATTTAGTAAAAAGATATGAATATACTTATTATGATTTGGAAACACCATTGAATGATAATGTTGCAAATAATAATAGACAAATAAAGGATAATTATAGATTCACAGTTGATAATTCATCAGAAGCTAATCCAATTGATTGGTATAATGCTTATTTAGAAGTTAAGTTTAAACTTGTTCAAACTGCTGATAGTGCAACTGGAATAACAGCAGGAGCTAATGATGGCAACCAAGATTGTACCACAACTAATGGTCATACTTTCATTAATGAACTCCAAGTTGAATGTAATGGAATAACTGTGTATAATAATACAAGAGCTAATGAAACATCAAATGTTTTATCTCTTTTGAAATATACTAAAAGTTATGCAGATACAATTGGACAAGATCAATTTTTCTATTTAGATTCATCCACAGGAACTACAGAAGGTCGACCAGCACAACCATTATATAATGAAGGTTTTGCTAAACGGAAAATATTAACAGATGCTGGAGCTGAAACTGTTTTTTCAATTCCTCTGAATTTATATAGTTATTTTGCAGCTTTCAAAAATAATCTTCATCCTAATATCAAAATGAATATTTTATTAAAACTAGAAGAAGATAATAATATTATTTTTAGAAAAGGTGCTGCTCCAAATTCAAAAGTCATTATAACTAATTTACGATTGTGGTGTCCAAAAATTATTTTTAATGGAGAAGGAATGAAGTTGTATCTTGAAAATTATTTGAAACCAAAAAAGTGGACTTACCTAAGAGAACATACTGAAATATTACAAACAACATCAATAAATAGTTACTTTCGTATAACTACAGGAATTAGAAGACCAAGACATGTTTTTATTTGGGTGGTACCTACAGCAAGTTATGGAAATCAGGAATATAATATTTTCACATTTAAAACATTCAGTATTGGTGCAAATAATCGTAATTTTAGTAGAGCACAATTAGAAGTAAATAACAGTATATACTATCCTCAATTGGAAATGTCATCAAAAGAAGAATCAAGACTTTATCGAACACTAATGTCATATTCTTCAGCTTATAATGATTTACTAAGTGGACCAATAATTAATAGAGCAAATTTCAAAAATCTTTTTGGGATGTTGTATTTTGATCTTAGAAATCAAGATGAAGATGTTAAAGATGGTGTTGTTTCACTAACTTTTAGATATGAGTTGAGTGGTGCTAATCCAACGAATTATACAATTAATGCATTGGTTTTACATGAAAAAGAAATTGAATTATACACTTCATCTGGAAAAATGCTTATAAAAGCATAAAAAACATATAATTTTTTTTTTGATTTTAATACTAATTGAAGTATTAAAATCTAAGACTTTACCCCTTTACCCGTTTATTATACATTTTTTCATGTAATTTTTTATCAATAGCTCCTATTCTTAATAATTCATCATTGATTTGTGAAATATCATTTCTTATAACTGGTGAATTATTTCCAGCAGCTATTGAACCAATTAATACTTTTAATCTATCTGTTAATTCTTTTGGATCTTGATAATACATAACACTTGATCCAACCATTTTAGATTTTCCTGATGATTTATGAGGTGGCATATTACTTAGCATGTTTAAATCATTAAAGATTTTTACAGCATTCATTGAATATTTTGTTTTAGGATTGTATCTCTTTGTTAATAGGCTTATAAGAGTTTTATCAGCATCTGCTTCATAGATTAATTTACCACCACGATAAGCATTCAGTTTTAAATTTTTCATTAAGTTTGGTAAATCAATCATTAATCCACCATATTGATTATTTTGAATTTTATAAGCATTTCTTCTTGGTTGTTTATATCTTCTTTTTCCTAAACCTTGTCCTATTTTTAATCCACGACTTGTTAATATCATTGATAATCTTTTTTCAAATTTATTTAAAATAATATATTTTTTAATTATTTTATTAGTTTCTGGTTTAGGATTTACTGCTTTAGCTTTAATTATTTCTTTACCCGTTTCATCTATATGAATATCAGCTACATTCTTGATTTTTAATTCTTTAATTTCGTTTCTACTATCTTCAATTTTTTGAAAAATATCATCATTATCTTTATTCAAGTATTTTGATGGTAATTCATAACCATAATCTTTTAATATATCAGTTGATTCTTTGTTATTAAGTTCTTTATCCAAATCATATTTTTCTATTGTTGATTTTGAAGGTTTTTCTGATATTTCTTCTTCAGTTTGTGTATCAGTATCCAATAAAGATTTTGATGTAGAAGGTTCATCTTCTGGTTGATATTGAGGTAATTCTTGATTTAATGTATAAATATCTTGTATACCCTCTTTTATAGCTTTTTGATTTTGTATCATCTGTCCAGTCAAAGCAAGTTGGTTTTCTTTCAACTGTTCAATCATTTTATCTTGTTTTTCATCTGTCTTCTTCTGTTGTTCAACCAAAGTTTCTTTCAAAGGTTCTCTTAATGTTTTAAAATATTCACTCATAACAACATCACGGACTTGACCTTGATCTTTCACTTCATTTTTAGCTGCAGTAACAGCTTTAACTATTTTATATCCTTTATATTCTGAATCTGCATACTTTTTGATATTTTCTAAATTAATTTTTTTATTATAAGATTATATAATTATTTGTAAAAAAAACATTTAATTTTATTCAAATTATCTAGCATTATAATAAAAAAAGTATGAAAATCCCAAATTATGATTCCAATCAAAAAACAAAGTCTAAAAAACTATGTGATTTCTTAGATGAAGATTATAGAATGCTTATTGCTGGTCAAACCCGTTGTGGAAAAACAAATACTCTAATGCATATGATAAGATCCCCATTAGTTTACTATGATAAAATTTATTATTATGGTCCTAATCATAATCAAGAAAAATTACAAGATCTTAAAAAAATAATGTCTCGAATTAGTGAAAAAGTTGGATACTCCGTTTTAGAATTTCCAGAAGATATAATGGAAACAACAGAATATCCAGAAGATAATAGAAAAATTGTTGTATTTGATGATCTTATTAATGCTACAGATTCAATACAGAAAAAAATAGCAAATCATTATACTGATGGAAGACATCATGGTATCAGTCCTATTTATCTAAGTCAGAGTTATTATGATGTACCCTCAAAATTAAGATGAAATTGTTCTCATATGATATTATATCCACCTGTGAGTAAAAATCATTTGAATCTTATTGCAAAAGAAAATTTGATTGATCCAAATCTTTTTAATAAACTTAGACCTTATGAATTCTTGTTTTTAGATAAAGAACAAAAATCAGTTACTAAGAATTTTGATGAAAAAATATAATGTATAAAATAAAAATGGGTATCTTTAACAATATCTTTAAATATTCTAATATTAACATTAACGACTATATCAAACAGATCAGTCAACAAATTCAAGTAAGCTCAGGATTGAAATTAGACACTGATAATAATTATGATATTGAAAATAAACGATTAGTAAATGTTGGAGAAGGTTTAAATCCTACTGATGCTATAATTAAACATCAACTTGATACTGAATTATCTTTAAAACCTAATCCTTCTGAAGTTGTTCTTGTTGATGGATCAAATCATATGACTGGTCATCTTGATTTATGGGGAAATAGAATCGTTCGTCCTGGAGGAATTGAAATGAATCGAAAATTAATTACAAATATGGATACAGATGAGAATGATGATTTATCAGCTGTGAATATGATTACTTTGAAGAAATATCATCCTGATGTACCTGCTCATACTCATGAAGTTACTAAAAATATAGATTTGAAAGGACTTTTTAATATTATACAAAGTAAACAACAAAATTTTAGTTATTTAACACAAAATTATAACAATGTAATTTCTTATAATGATGCAAAGAATATTTTCTTATCACGTAAAGAAGTCTCTCCAATGGAAAATAATATTAATATCAATAATTATCGAATATTTAATTATTCAAAATTACCTACATTTGATCATGAAGTAACTAATAAAGAATATGTTGATGCAGAAATAACAAAAATTGATAATAAAAAATATGATAAAAGTTATCTTGATAATACCATGAATAACTTTACAGGACTTACAACAACTCTTAGTAACACAAAAGCTGATAAAACATATGTTGATAGTCAACTAAGTACACAGATAGATGGGGTAGAAAAAGAACTTAAAAAATATGTAAATGAATCACATATCTCAGCTTCCTCCCATCCAAAAGATGAATTCAGATATTTAATGGAAAATGTGAATGAAAGTTCATCAGAAAATAATATTACTGTAACTGGAATTAATGATTTTGCTAGAAGTCCTCATATATTTAACAAAAAAGCTTATGATTTACTTCTTCACATAAATTTTGATCAAAAATATGTTTCCAGATTAAGTTTTAATATGTATAAAATACCAGAAGGAGAATATACTATATGTATAGAATTTTTTCCTGTTACTATGGATAATGTTAGTGTTAATGCTACTTCATCAAGTTTAAATATTAATCAACAATCAACAAAAATTTTTCAAAAAGAAGGATATACTAGATCTATTATTCATATGCATAAATATAAAATTTCCCCACCTGAATATTTTTTTGTTGATTTACATTGTGATGCATCAAAAACTACACCATTAGTACAAGCACAAGCTTATTTGATTATTTATGGTGTAAAAAATTATGTAGCTGATGTTGAATCAAGTGTTTATGATACACCATTTATTTTTGAAAATCAGAAAATGGTGATGCAAACAGATATTAATATGGAAAATCATGATATAAGTATTAAAAATCCAACAAAAGATGATCAACCTGTTAGTTTAGCTTTTTTGAAATCGTTGAAACAATATTTTATCATTACAGGTTATCATCCTAATTCTGGATTATATGTAAAATTCGATTATGGAACAAATTCAATCGCTTTTCCATTTGATTGTACTTTAGAAACATTAAACTCTTTCGTTCTTAGCAGAATAATTACAGACTCTGTTCGTTTTAATATTAAAATATTATTTGGTCAAACAGAGAGAATTTTAACTTCTGATGATAATGTTGAACAAACTTTTACAAATATTAATCTACTATATAGAAAAAATACAAGATTCAGAGTTGAAATAATAAAAAAAATCCTACTAATCCAGTTGATTTTCCAAATTTACCTATTTCATTTACTTTTACATTCAGTAAAAGTTTATTATAAACATTATAAATAAAATGAACATTAAAAGAATAAAAACATTAAGATCTCATAAAGAACCAAAAGATATATTCGAATTCAATCATATTTCTTCAACTTTAGATCCTGAGAAATTAAAACAAATAATGGATTTATACTCTTTTTATCATAAAAAAACATGGATATACAAAAACAGTCAAAGCAAATATAAAAAAATAAATTATATTATGAATATTTCATCTGTGTTACTAGCTTCAGTTGGTGTAATCACAGGTGGAATAACCTTAAACCCTATTATTTTAAGTGTATTAACTGGAGCTGGAATAATATTAAAAACATATCATGAAATGAAAAATTACAAAGGTAAATTAGATATGGTTAAATTTGGATTTACAACTTATGAAAAAGTCTTGACTAATTTACGAACTGCAATGAGAGGTGGTGAATTCGATTATCAGAAATTCATATCTGATATGAAACTTTTGGATCAAGAAATGATTGAATTAACACCTACTTCATCGAAGATTGAAAAAAATACAATAAAAAATATAAGACGTAAGAAATTTTAATACTTTTTAGTATTAAAATTATGTTATTTCAATTTCTTTTTTAACTAATTCCCACCATTCTTCATAAAAAACTTTTGTTGGTTCTGAAAGTTTTAATGGTAGTAATTCATCAACACTGTAACCAAGAATTATTAAATTTTTTTTTTATAATAAAAGTGATATTAATAATTCTTTTTCTTTCAAAATGTGTATTTACTTTCTTAATTAAATTTGCATTATCAATTTTATAAAGTATTTCATTAATCTTAGAAATATCATCATTTTTTATATCAAAAGTTTTTTGTATTTCATTGATCTTTTTCTTAAATAAATACTTTCTTTGGTATACTGATTTTTTTCTATAACAACATCTTTCCCAATCAGATATATTAACATCATAATTTAATATTCTTTGAATTTCAAGACCACAATCACAACAAACTTCGGCATAATCAATAATTTCTTTATTTTTATGTTTACATCTTTCATATAATAATTTTCTTTTCTTATTAGTTTTTTTCATTTGACTTTTTTTCATAATTTTTAAGTATAGAAGAATACAATTTTATTTCTTCTTCTGAATACATATTTTATTGTTTTAAATTTTTTTTTTTAAATTTTTTAAATAATGAATATCTATTTTCTTCTTCAAGATCTTCATAAGCAATGAATCTTCTTAAATATAATATAAAAATTTCTAATTTCGTGAAATGAATATCCATTTTATTTTATAATAATATATTTTTTTTTTATTTTCTCAAAGCTGAAGTATTAATTTTATTTTTACAAATCAGTCTTTTATCATCATTTGCAGACAATGCTACTTTATTCATTTTCATCGAGTAAATTTGATGATCTTTACTTCTGATTATATTCATTGTTCTCATTTCTTCTTTTTCTGAAAATAAACATTTCTTATAATCTTCAAATGTAATCTCTTTTTTAATAACATTCTTCTTAATTCCTTTACATTTCCTTACTTCAACATTATCGATATCTTCAACTTTAAAAGAATAAAGCTTAGGTCTTAGACCAACAAAATGTGTAATTTGTTTACCACAAGCTTCATCTTTAAACATTCCTATTACTTTCTTATTAATTCCAGTTTTTATTCCAGATTTATGATTTTCTGGATAATCACTTGTATCAAACTTTTTTTTAATATCTTTTCTTATATCATAATAAAAATCATCTGTATTAATTTCATACATTAATGAATCTGTATCTGTGAATAATAATTCAGCTTTATTTGAATACTTTTCTCTAATATAATTATAATGAAAATCATACATATGTAATTTAGATAAATCAAGAATAGCTTGACCCACATAAATCGGTTTATTGAAATATATTTCTGTCTTTTTCATATGAACTGCAATTAAATTATGATCAAATATTGTTAAGCGATCAAAATTTGGTTTTGATAACTTAATAGCATATTTCTTTTTATTTACTAATTGTATATTTTGTCTTTTTCTTATATTTTCAATTGTTTTACCAAATACAGAATTATTCATTAATTTAAAAAAATCTTTTTCAAAAGAGTTTTTCGATAGTTTTCTTAATTCTGTATTTTTTTCAATATAAGGTTTCATCCATTCAGATTGATAAAATGATATTCCTCTATGTACTTTTTTAAGTACAAGTCCTAATTCTAAACATTGTCTAAGATTTCTATAATGTATTACATAATTCTTTTTACGATAAAAAGATCCAACAAGTTTCTCTACCGAACCAAACTTTAATCTTTCTGTAGCAAGTGGATAATCATTATGTTCTTTCCAAAGTTTTTTTGGATAGTTAAGATCCACTTCAAATATATAACCATTATTTGTAATTTTCTTTTCTAATATTTCAATTACATTTTCTTTTGTAAGATTTTTCATCCATTTAAAACCATGAGTTGGAAGTTTTTGTATCATTGACCAACCATAAAGATTATTAGCATCAAGATATGTAATAAATTTTGATTCTTCATTTGGATTATAATTTTTCATATATTTATTGTTTGCTTCTGAATATCTTTTTGATATATGAGTTATACCACCTCTAATTCCTTGATCAAACATCATTAACATATCATAATCATGTAATAATTCAAGTCTTTGTTCTGTTTCTTTAAGACATGCATCCCAAGCTAATCCAGGAGAAGTATAATAATGAGCTGGATCTAAATTATAATACTTCAAACAAGTTTTACGAAAGTTTTCAAACACATCAGCTAAAAGTAACACATCTGTTTTAAGATATAAATCATGATAATCTTTAATAGTTTTACAATTAAATTGTGACCAAACCTTTATTGCATGGGAGTAGTCTTCATCAGATATGTCTTCATTATTTAATTTTGAATAAAATTCTTCTTTTGGTGGTAATTGTGTTTCTTTAAATTTTTCTAAATCCGTTACATAATCATAAGGATATACTCCTTTTCTTGTTAATAATTCTATATTTTTATAATATTTTTTTACAGAATAAAAATCATCAGGTTGTAAATTTTTAACGAGGTTTCCTAAAGAAGTTAATAAAAATTTAAATGAATCAATAAAACGTATTTCAAAATTAATTGTAACTTTTTCATCTTTTTTCATATATTCAGCGACTTTAATTTTTTTAGAAAATGAAATATATTTCTCTTCTGTTTTAGGAATAAAAGTTAAATCTCCTTTCATTTTTGCTAATTCTTTAATAAAAAGATGTGAATCATAACCTTGAAGATTATGAAATATTACAGGAAGTACTCTAGGTTTTTTACAAAAAATATTACAATTATTATGAGCAGCTCCTCTATAGTTACCAGTGAAATGGCAATGATCTCTAACTTTTTTATTATTAGAATCTTCAATAAAAGGTTTTTCACAAATATGACAAATTGTTGAATTATTAAACTCTATTTTATCAGAGTCTGTGAATATCATCATTTTTGGGAAATTATAAAAACTAAAATTAATTTGTTTTGCAATTTTTTTTAATTCTTTTACAAAAACTAGTGCAATATTTTCATCTTCTTTTTTCTTTGTATAAATAATTGGATTGGTTTCAAATATTCTATCAACTCTATCATCAAAATCAAAAGATTTAATATAAATACAAAATCCGCAAGGTTCATGTTTTTGATATTCCATTGTGAAAGAATTATTTGAATCTGGTTCACAATTATTCATTGGTTTTGTAAAACATTCAAAATCAGCATAAATAACAAAAGGTAAAGGTAATTTATTATTATAATTTTTAAAAGATAAAAATGTTTCTTTAGGAGGCATTTTTACTGCAGCTGTCTCATTATTAGTACAAAATATAATATGTTTCTTTAGGAGATCCTCTTTTGTAAAATGAGATAAACATTTTTTACAAAAATATTTTTTTCTTGTAGTATCTTTACTAACTTGAGAACTGATTAATCTTGAAAAATTTTTAATAAGTGTATAATGTTTTTTTCCAGTGTCTTCATAAAGAAATAAATCTATTGTATTATTACAATCTTTATCATTAATTCTTAAAGGATAAAATTTATTATATTCATTAATTGAAAAAACATTAATTCCTGGAAGATTCGTATTTTGGGATTCAAACTTTTTAATATCTGTTAATTTAACTGGAAAATTAATACCTTTGAAATTAAGATCATTTTCATATTGTTTTAAATTTGAAATTCTTTGAGGATCTTTTTCATGTGGATGTAAATACCTTAAAATACACCACATGAAACACTTATCATCTTTTTTATTTTCTAAATTTATTATAGCTTTCTTACTTGAAATAAAAGCAGGAAGTTTAATATATGAAGATCCTTTCAAAGGTTTATATTTTATAATATGAATTTCTAATGATAAAATCTCTTTAAAATACCAACCTGAACCATTTCTTTGATAAATTAAAATTTTATTAAGAATTTCTAGAATTATTTTAGTTAAAATCTCTTTAGCATCTGTACCTTCAAGATTAATATGTGTTTCAGAATGAAAATAAGCTTTATCTTTAATTTTATCTTCATGTTCCATTTTTTCCATTAAACAAACTAATATAAATCTAACTTTAATATTTCTATGATTTTTAAGAAATTCTTTTAATTGTGAAGCTTTTTCTTTAAAATAATCTTTAGGAAAGATTTTTGGTTTTCCTTCAATTACATATTTTTCAGCAAAATTATCAAGAGCAGATTTTTCAAATTTAATTCCAACGTGGTATTCTTTCATTGCTCTTTCAAGTGCTTTCTTTAAATATTTTGGTGTATCTTTTGGAATTTTTCTATTTTTTATACATTCTTGGAAATAATCATCAAATGTTTTTTTTGATTTAAGTTTTTGTATTTTCTTTTTCTTTGATTTAACTACTTTTAGAGTCTTTACTTTTCTTTTAAGAGATTTTATTGACTTCTTTTTTGTTTCAACATTATCAATCTTTTTTATATTTTTTTCTATTCTATTAATTCTATCAATCACTTCTTGTTTCTTTTTATTTTGTAAATCAGAATACTTCTTTTTCAATATTTCTTTTTTTTCTCTTTCTATCTTCTGTAATTCTTTATATGAAAGATTCATTAAATCAGATGAAGACATCCTTTTTATTATATAAATATTTTTTTTTTTAAATTTTATTTTTTTTTCCGCAAAAATTATAAATTTCAGCATAAAAAAAAGCCCCACTTTGGGGCTAAAATTTATCCATAAATATAATCAAATACTTCTTGTGTATCAAGATAATAATTTCCATAATCTTCATCGTGGTCTCTATTTTCATCTTGGTCTTCACTTTTTATCACAATCTTTGAATAAAATTTATTCAATAACTTCTTAACAATTCTTTTCTCATTACAAGTTGGATATCCATTTGAGTTTTCAAAAAGTATCATATTTCCTTCTCCAATATTTATAAAATATTTGAATAATTCACCTGAATGTTGAAATAATACAAAAGTTATAAAATCATCCATTTCTTCATCCATATTTTTATATAAAATCAAATCTGGAATTTTATTCAACCTTCTATTCATATTAATAATAATTTCTCTCAATTCTTTTCTTGCCGATAGTCTCTCTTTTTTGGGTATTTCTAAATAATTTAGACATTCTTTTAATAATACCAAAACTTTTTTAAACATAAAATCAATATTTTTATATTTTTCTTCTAAAACTTCTCTTGAATCCATCTTTTTTGGATTTTGGTTTTTCTTTGCGATTGGGTTTTGCGTAGAGATCATTTTATTATATATAAATATATATATTTTTTTTTAAATTAAATTTTTTTTTCCCGCTACAAACTTATAAAGTTTACTTATAAAGTTTACTTATAAAGTTTAAGTTTATAAATTCCCACGCGTGGGAATCTATGATATAATGGGAAAAACCCCAATAGTTTACTTATAAAGTTTACTTATAAAGTTTACTTATAAATTTTTTTTTATCATTTTTTTGTTATAATTTTTTTCGGCTAACGCGTTAGTCGTTATTTTTTTTGTTATAATTTTTTTCGGCTAACGCGTTAGTCGTTATTTTTTTTGTTATAATTTTTTTCGGCTAACGCGTTAGTCGTTATTTTTTTTGTTATAATTTTTTTCGGCTAACGCGTTAGTCGTTACTTTTTTTGTTATAATTTTTTTCGGCTAACGCGTTAGTCGTTATTTTTTTTTTGTTATAATTTTTTTCGGCTAACGCGTTAGTCGTTATTTTTTTTGTTATAATTTTTTTTTGTCTAATAAACTTTACTAACAAACTTTATCATGTGTAAAATCATTAAATATTTAACCTTAGTCAAAACAAACTGCAGGTGTTTATATTCAAGAAATATCAATACGCATAATTCGGGGAATCCCCTTGTCTAACGCGTTAGACAGTTTTCAGTAGTTATGAAAGTATGCTTTCTGAGGAACCTCCCCAAGTACTTTTTCCTCACATTTCTCCAATTATCCCCGATATCCATTTTTTCAAAATTTTCCAAATCCATATTTCCCGTCATTTTCTTGCGAATCCTGCGAGCCCGAAGGGCGAGCATCTACTTCATTACATTTAAAGCATTTAAAGCAATTTATTATAATTTCAGATTTTTTTGAATTTATTGATTTTTTTGCATTTCTTTACCTTCTTTTTACTTTTTAGACTTTTTATATGAAAATCTTTGTAATTTTTATTTTTTTGAAATTTTTATTATTTAAATCTGTATAATTCGTTTGTTTGGACTTTGATATATTTAAATTCCGTATAATTTAGACTAGGTAGTATAAAGTAAACGTATTTATTATCGTATGATTTTTTTTCCCTATAGAAATTTCACTTAATTAATTACAAAAAATACTGTAACTTTTTTTTTATTGTATAAGTTTTATTTATTCTCGTTTAAAAAAAATTTTTCTAATTTTCAAAAAATCCCAATAGTTCAAAATTGACTCGAAATTAATAGGACCTTTTTTTCCTTTAATTTTAATAAAAATGATAGAGGATTCGCAAGAAAATGACGGGAAATATGGATTTGGAAAATTTTGAAAAATTGGATATCGGGGATAATTGGAGAAATGTGAGGAAAAAGTACTTGGGGAGGTGCCTCAGAAAGCATACTTTCATAACTACTCAAGACCAAGTTTAAAACAAAGATCAGGGACATTTAACTAGAGAAAACACACAATGCACCATAAATTTAGGTGCAGTTTATCAGATTTCACCATGAATGCTTGACATGGTAAATTAATTATGTCTACATCAAAAGAAAACAACACCAAATTATGTTATTCCATACAGTAGTCAACTAAAACACTGATTTTAGATCAGACCTAAGGATCCCATTTGAATAATGTTTGGTACTGCAGCAAAATATTAACACATTGTACACGTACATGTACATGTACATGTAGGTGTACATGTAGGTGCCCATGTCAGTTACTTAGGTACCAAATTACCACCAGGCTCCTGTTAGAAAACAGCCTTAATGTGTATGGACATATAACATCAATTATTCTCCTACCATAAAAAGCTCTCCTTGAATCTCTTTGAATGATACCATTTCTAACTAGAGAAAAGAAATCACAATATTAAATATGTTATGTATTTCAAATTGCGAAAATATGAAGCATATACTCCCACATCACTGCTACATTAAATATATTATCCTCAGAGCCACTATTTAATATTACATGTACCAGTGAATAGATGGGTATGGTCAATGTGAATAATATACATGAACATTGTCTTAAGAATAAAAACTGACTTGAAAATGCAGTTTAAAAAAGGAGGATTTTACCATCTTCCCAGCATGCATTGCAAGCAAACTATATTATCAAATGACGGTGACATGCAAGCAGCTCATTTTACACAGACGCTGTTGAGGTTGGAGGTCAGTTGGTCATAGCAGAAATATTTCAAAATAAATGTTAACCTATTTATTCTATTTACCTTTACAGAATATTAATATTTTTTCCATTTCGGGTTATGTTTACAGTTTGATTTAAGGTTGCTTAAATTCCCAGAGGGGCCAAAATCCTCAATCAGCATCGCGTGTTAAACACTTGAAATCTCTTCACAGATTCATGGAATCAATAAACCTTCTTGCCATTTCAAAACAATGCTGGCTTAAATTAGAAGAAATATCTGTATATTACTTGCCTTCAGTTTGACTTACATTTGTATTGAATCTACACGGTGAACAGAGCTGGTGAAATAATTCCCGCTAATAAAAATATAAAACAACAGCTACTCAGCTCATCTACTCAGCATGCAACTGACCTGCTGGGTTTGTTTACGGTTACCGTTTTTAGTTCAAAATCGACCTTCGCTTTTCTCACAATTCTGAATTTTCTATGGTATGAGCATTAATCATTCAGTTTTATTTCATCTTACTGTAGATTTTGCTGTGACCAACATAAAACTCTAATCAGAAGTCATTCACAGGAATTTTACTCAAAGCATGCTGGAATGATGGTATAATATCCTCCTTATAGTGTACATGTACATGTACCTTTTAGTTTCAAGACAGAACAATGTACAGCTCTTATATAAATATTATTTTGCTTTTGTCTTGGTGCATATTCACACTCTAATATAATAATAATAATAATATACTATGAACAACAATACAAATAATAATAATAGTGTAAAGAGAATTTCTGTGAACCCAAAATTGCCTAGCTTGCACTTTATACTGATACTTAAATTTTCAAGTTACACTGTTATGTAAACCTACACTACTGTACATGTGTTAGAAAAACACCCTCATCTCTCTCCACAGTTACATGTACATCTGGTTATTTATTACTCAGCATGTGTTGCTTTTAACTGATTAGAATATTTGATTTCACATTGGGAGTTTAAAAAGAATGATGCAATCCATTCACAATTACAGTGTATGAACATTATTTTAGAATGTGCAGAAAGAGGTCACCAATATTTTTTAACTTTAATACCCCACAGTACAATGTACAAAGTGTCAATCCCACTCATCAAGACCAACAGGGTTTTTCATGTAAGGTTACTGTCTTTAAGTGATCAACCAAGTTACAATCTTGGATGTTATAAAATTCAGACTGAAGATTGCAGACTGGCATAAGTGCATAATTATTAGTATCAAGTGTAGTCTGCTGACTGGGTATAAAATGCAGACTAAGACCAAAACTGTCACTTCATCCTAATTTATGACTTAATCTATCAAGCAATCTGCTGCAAAACTGTCCTTCTAAGCCTTCGAGTCTACTCAGATGTCTCATATTTTCTTCTTTCTGACAGTATTCTATTTTCCACAATCACACAGGATAACTGTGAACATCTTCACATCTTTAATCTGTAATGTTATGAAAATGAATTGTATGGAGTACCTACCTATCAGAGATAGGTACTCAGAGATAGTCAGCACACAGCTGCACACCACTGTAGGCACTAAGAAATAGTTTTGGTCTTACAACTGTATATTAATGTAGTCAGCATTTTATACTCTCTGGAGTCCAAAATCTAAAGTAGCTATAATGACTTTTATATATTACACAACATAGCATTGGACGGCACAAATAAGCAACAGAACAAGTCAAATATGCCGTGTTATTACACTTGTCTGACCATAGGCTAACAACAACAAACAACAACAACAACTTTATTTGTACTCCACATTGATTACATTATATAAAAACTACTGTTAAATATAGAGAGAGTACGGGCTGCCCATAAAGGAAAAGGGAAAACATTAAAAAAAATTTCAAAAAATTAGATGTGGGATCAAAGATGATTGTTGTGGTAATGATAGGTGAACTATATAAAAAACAACATGTACATGTACAACAAACAATTTAATCAGTGGAAAGTTGTGTAATGGGGCTGGGCATTTTTACTCGTCAGTTTTTATTTTTTCTCACCTGATTTGTAAAAATACAAAGCTGCATTACACAACTGTTCGCTGAATTATAACCTCTATTGATACTGACCAGTCACAATACAATCTGCATATTTAAGCTTAATTTATACTTAAAGGGAGGGTTTCATGGTTTGGCGCATGTGCAAGCTATGATGTAACCCATTTAACTTCACTGTTTACACCAAACAGAAGTGAATAGATAACTCTGGTGGGAAATTTGCCCATGAAAATGCCAGTCAGTCAGCTGATTGAATGGATGATTACACATACATACTGTACCCATGTGAAATTGGTAAGAAAGCAAATAAAGCATTTTAATCTGTGTATATTCGCCGAACCGTGAAACTATCCCTTTAATGCTGTTGTTTTAAATACTTAATATTAATTTTCTCAGAGTTATACTTGTGCGCTTAATACAAAACTGTATTTAAATGTACAGTATCATTGGACAGTTTGAAACGTTGAAGGCATTTCCAGGTAAAGGCAACTGCCATGAGAACAAGGCCCCTTCACGTATTGAAAAGCTTTGCAGGTATAAACGTACATGTAAATATTAACGTGTGTTCCTGTATTGATTGACCTGTGTTCTTGTAACCCGGGGGGGGGGGGGGGGACTCCCATATAAAAATGACGGGGGTGCTCGTCGGCAATTTTCAATCTTGTTTGATCGGCGTGGTTCAAAATAATTTTCACCCCTAAGAGGTATCAATTCGAAAACAACACATGTCATATTCTGTCATATTTTTTCGGCTCATACCCTAAAAGGTACAGCGATAATTCTAACGGTAGTCATTTCAGATTTTAGTACCCTAAGCGGTAGCAATCTACAAATTATGACCCCTAAAAGGTACGACGAGTACCCTCGTCATTTTTATATGGGAGTCCCCCCCGGGCTTGTAACTCTCTATAAAATATAAGCTTACCTAATGTACATTTCTCAAAACTGATCTTTTTCGATTCATTTTCTATCAAGTTGTGGCAGTTTAAAGTGAAATATATCCCACCATTTTTGTGAAACTAAACTGATTTGAGTATTTACATGTAGCTTTCGAAAATCAATTGAACAAACATTGTCACATTTGAGTTATTAAAGCTTAACTTACATCTGCTTACATGTAGATTCATGCCAGAAATGCACGCGTGGTTGACAGTACAAATCAAATCGAAACGCTCCCCAGCGATAAAACATACCTGCAAAGATGCGTGGGTTCTTCTTCATTCTTTTAAGGCGTTTTGTATTGATATTTCCACTGAATAAAGCCGTTTTAAGGCCCGAAGCCTCGCCTGAAGTCAAACTCGACCGTTGAAAATATCCCGCCTTCGCCGCCTTCGGGTCAGCGGCCTTCATTATTCAGCGGTAGATGCGTCATTTATAGGGACATAGATTGTACCCTTTCATACGCCTGAGTTGCATGTGTTACCGGAAAGATTTTGGAGAATTTATAACCTCCCCGTTTCCAAGGAGTCACTGAGGAGAATCCAGCTTCTGCTTATGTTATTTCGCTCCTAGAATAACTGAAAAATTTATTGTTATATTTCCCCAGGATCCTCATAAAAGGTAAAACATTTTCAGGTGCTCACGGGATACCCATTTACTCAATCCACTGAAACTGAACATCTGGAATAGACTACGCAACTTTGAATCTTTCTTTGAAATTTAAATTTGGACTATTTGATGATATCATTTTTGACTTTATCAATGCTGGAACAATTTCAATAAGGGGGCCGGACTTGTTTTACATGAGAGTTCTGACGCGTGTCACGCGTAACGCATCACATGCGCGACATCATTTTCAAGGAAATTCTTCGTACTTTTATAATATTTCGGCAAGCTATTCTACCAATACCGAACGCTAAGTAATCTTGACGTTGGCTCTGTCTGTTGTTGCATTTCCCGAATGCTGCCGGCAATCAACAATATGCCCGAGTGCACGCTCTTGAAAAGCGCTTCTTTTACAGGGATTTATCGAGTGAGGTGCGGGATTGTGAAAAATTGGTTCTATTCTTTTCAACTCTTTTTAGAACGAGGCATTGAGACAATGAGCTCTATTCTTATTCAATGAGATGCAAATTAGTATATTCCAATTTTCTGCAATCCCGCACCTTGGAGGATTTATCAGTCTCGCTACTTTCATTTACACGACTTTAAAGGGTTACATGATTGTTACACTGGTGTCTAGAGTCTCCCTTTTTCAATGACATGGTGTTTGATAAGTATGTAGTTTTTAATCCGATGGTATGGTGGAAGTCCAATGTAATTTATCAGTGTTCATGTATTTCACAGCCTCCTATTTCCATTTACCTTCAATAACATGGTGCCGGTGGATTTCAGTGTTTCAACGGCACCCGTATTTTAGCGTGAGTTTTTAGAATCTTCATAACTCGAGCCGTTAGAGGAAACTTAAAACAGTTAACGAATAATTGTAAAAGAGTGAAGCAGGGGAAACTGACTTTAGTTCTAGTTATCGAGAAGTTCGATACTGATACTCGCACTGTACACAGTTTCAATACTGAGCCCTCCTTTTCTCACTTACATAAATCATTATTTAGTGACTATTTACGGTACATTTACATGATCCATTGAAACATGTAAATTAAATTTACAGGGTTCTCGAATCGCCCTTCAGTCTGGTAAACCATTTACATGATATTTACAGGATGTTTCGAAGAATTTACATGTCTTGTATACTGTAAATCTACCGAAAACAATTTACATGTTATTTACATGTTCGGCAAATTATAGCCTTAGAAAATGACACTGTAAATGGCAATTTACAGTACATTTACATGATCCATTGAAACATGTAAATTTCTTGTAAATTTTAATTTACAAAGCATTAACATGTAAATTATAATTTACAAATCATGTAAAACCAAATTTACATTTTGTAAATCCAAATTTACATTTTGTAAATTGGATTTACATGACTTGTAAATTTTCAACTTTTCCAGTGCTTCGGGCTGACGGACTCCTCACTTTGTCTAACAGTTTCTATTGCATGACGAGAAACTGATTATCACTCTTTAATAATTAGTCTTTTGATTGTAGTTACATGTGAGAACTCTTCTAGAGCTGTGTTTGCGTTTTTATTTATAAACCAGCACGCAGAGTTTTATGTATCTAAATCTTTCCAAAAACCTACATCAGAAGTTCGTCTTGTTGAGTTCGGCTTCACAGATCGGACAATTGAGGCGTTATACGTTCTTCCATTCAAGCTCACAAAAAACATAAAGCTTTCTATGCTTCAGTTTAAAAATATACCATCACATTCTGTACACTCGCGACAAACTTTTCAAGGCCAAAATTGCTGACAATGCCTCCTGTCATGTGTGTGAATTGAAGCAGACCGTAGAGCATCTGTTTGCAGAATGTCAGCATGTCCACTCCTTCTGGAACCTTTTTACCTCGGTGGAACGATAATAACTCGCCCTCAGTGTCCTTAACCAATAACGATAAGATTTACGGATATCTCCCTGAGAGTAGATCCTTCCCTAAGTTTAATCTTTGCCTGATTGTCGCTCGTTTTTATATCTACACCGCAGCCAAAGAAAGCGAACCATATAGTTCAAAATGAAATTTCTATCCTAAGTTCAGAAATGGAAACCGGAAAATACTAGAGAGATCATTCATGGTTATTATGTATTCTCTTATATTTTAAAGACGTTGAACTTTGCGCGAGGGTGTCTAGCAGGTACAAATCTTCAGTATTACCTACCCTCTAATCATTTTAGGCAGCACACACAGCGAAATCAAATTTGACTTCAATTCTTGTGATCTGTGGAATCGTTTTATTCAAGTTTTATTCAACTTATTATAATACACCTGTAACTATGAAATACTGAATAAACAAAAAAAAATAACACTTTTAGTATGAGAACGCTGTATAATTATGTATAAAATGTCAATATCCGAGTAAATAGTCTAGTAAGATTAATTTTTTATAAGTTTCATCAGCATGGGCTTTCAACGTGCAATGAAGAAAAAAAACATATGATGTTAAATGTCATGTTTTACCACCAAAATTCCATTAGAAAGTTTCTTTAGAGAGATTAATAGGAAATCAAACTACTGGCGACTACATTTTAAAGAGTATGTTTGAACTAAGTTGTCTTTCAGCTAATAAGTGTAATAATCCCAATTAGCTTTAGTCGGTTCGCATGTTATCAATCAGTATATATATTCAACCTTGTTCTCGTGCGTCAAGCTATAAAAGGCAAAATTGAAACAAGTTATTTTTACAAAGCCGATGATGTTGAAGAATAAAAGTTTAACTTACTAAAGAATAATAACAAAAACAAGATCAACAACCTATCATGAGACGCCTGCATGTAACTTTGAATAACAAATAAAAACATGAACATTTTTAATATGAGAATGCTGTATAATTATGTATGAAATGTAAAAAATGTCGCCAAATACATCCGAGTAAAAAGTCCAATTTTTTTAATAAGGTAAAACTTTAAAACAGAATACAATTTTTCTACTATTTTATAGATACGAATTGTAAAATATTATGTTAACTGACATGAAGTATTCGTGCGGAAACATATGTCCTAATTGAATAGTTTTATTCATATTCATAATTGTGGTGGAACGATATTCAAGCATGGCCATACTATGCATTTATTCATAGCCATGGAGTAGATCAAAACGTCCGCAAGACATGAACGGTTTGTTTACATTAAGCAATAACAACTTTTTTAAAACGTTGTGTGCTTAAAACTCGGGGAATTTGCGTCATTTACCTATTTTCCGACGTTTGTAACTTTAAAAAAAATCGTGAAGATGGTCTATCGAATTTGTTTTGTTTCAAGTTTGTGTTTTCGAAACCTTTTTATGCAAAAGAAGATAAGTGGTGGCGGCGAAATCCTCAAAACACTAGTGAAGCCTTGCATTAATTATCAACTTGCGGCCCTAATTTTAAGTTTTGCGTAAGAATGATATCGATTTTAACAATCGTTTATTAATAAATAGAGATGTTCCTGTTTTTGTTTAAAGCTTTGCTGTTAAAAATAAAATACAATATTGATTAAATGCTGCAAACTACACTGAACCAAAGCTGAAGTAAATCGTACCAAATAACTTCGTAAGCAATGAAAAAAATTCAAGGACAATTAAGTTGTTGAAACATCTCCCTGCCGAAAGATCACCTGTTTAATTAGCACTGTTGTTTTGACATTTACCGTTAACTTATTCTAAACACGCCTGCATAATTTTCTAAACTGGTCTAAAATAGAGTCTGCATACGGCATACGACTTTTAAATGTTGTTTTACCGTTTGACAGGAACGATTGCCAAACTGCTATTATATACAAAGGTAAGTAACGCATAGTAAATCAAACAAATATGACGATTGTTATCATCTTTTTTGTTGCAATTTAGTTTGAAATTGATCAAGAAACGTGTTGTAAAAAAGCAAGGGGATATTCTAAAACAGGAAGTTTTCTGTATTTCTTGTCCAATTCTGAAACAAAGTGGCAGAATCTAACACGGGCTTGAAAAATCACTTAAAGTTGGTATATTCTGGCAGGATCTCGCTTGGTTTTCAAAGATATTTCAAAAGTTAGCCTTTAAATATTTCGTTTTGCCAGAAATAAATTATGTTTTTGATAAGGAACCAGTTAATAGCGATATTATTACAACTATGAATTGTTATCTTTGGAACCGCGCGTGAATTTTTTTTTCCAGTGGCTAGCAAACTATCTGCCAAAATTTTACTCTTAAACGAAAAATGCCAATGAAAATTTCCTCATTATTTTACTGTCCGAAGCAAAGTATCGCGGAAATTTCCACACACGTTTTACTTCTTTCAGTCATGTGAGTAAAATGTCGGCGCGAACTAATTTTCTCCGACATTTTGCTAGTTTTCTTGTAACAGGAAAACTAGAAAAGCTTATAATAGCAAAACAGAGACTTACTTAAATAGGCGTAAAAATTGTTTATTTTCGAGAATACGTAAAATACAAGGCGATCAAAAACTGTTTATCCTTTTCGTATAAATGGCTTTCAGTCTTTGGGCAGACGGACTCCTCATTTGGTCTGATAGTTTCTATTGACGAGAAAAATTATCACTCTTAATTAGTCTTTTGATTGTGGTTATATGTGAGAACTCTTCCAGAGTTGTTTTTTTTATAAAACAGCAAGCAGAGATCTCCTCATGCAACAACGTAGTTTTAGTAGTTATTTCGGTTAAAGCTGCTGTGGTAGCTGTGTTGTGCTACCAATTTTCGGTTTTCTGGTGTCTCTATTCATCACGACAGGACTCGATGTCCAAACGTCAGACAGGAAGTCGTTTTGAGCTCTTTGCAGGTGGTAATTCGTCAATCCGGCTGAAGAAGTCGTTAGACTTTGTTCTCTAAATTTTTCCAAACGTGAGCTACTGTCAAGTTTCACCATTCTCAGATATGGTTGCCTGCTTTTGAGACGTCAAAATAAAGTCGTATATTGTTGTCTCAAAAACCAGCTTGTAATTCAGGTTAATAATTCCCTATATATGCATAGTAAGTCAACTCTTGCTTCTTATAGTATTTTGTTTATTTTTGGCTGATCAGATCTCTTACAGATCCTGCGTATACTATAAGCATTTTCATTCACGGTCCCTTGCTTTATCGTTTTCAGTTTTAATAATTTTCCGCCGCAGTTGATCGATTTTCTCGTACAAATCCAACATTTATCATTTTCTTCTAAGGAAGGGCACAAATATTGATAACTTTGTCAGGTCGACCAGATAAAACAACACTGTATAACAACAGTTACAGATTATGTAACACTCAGTATTCCCGCAATGCAACGATCGACTTTATCGATGTTTTTTGTTTGTTTGAACGGTTTGTTTGCATTGAGCAGTCACAATGTTTTTAAATAAAGCTGTGTGCTTAAAGCTCAGGAAATTTACTTATTTTTGCAACGTTTGTGACTTTGAAAAAACTTAATGAAGATGGTCTATCGAATTTGTTTTCAAGTTTCAATGAGCTGTTTTTGTGTTTTCGAAACCGTTTTATGCAAAAGAAGATAATTAAGTGGTGGCTGCGAAATCCTCAAAATATTAGTCAAGCCTTGTATTAATTATGAACTTGCGGTCCTAATTTTAAGTTTTGGGTAAGAATGATATCGATTTTAACAATCGTTTACTAATAAATACATATGTTCCTGTTTTTGTTTAAAGCTATGCTGTTATAAACGAAATACAATATTGATTAAATGCTGCAAATTGAACACTGAACCAAAGCTGGAATAAATCGTACCAAATAACTTCATAAGCAGTGAAAAAAAATTCACGTGAAGGACAATTAAGTTGTTGAAACATGTCACCGCCGCAGGGGCGGATATAGGGGGAGGGTGCAGGGGGTGCGCACCCCCCCCCCCCCGAGATGACCAAGTCTGCGTTGTTCGCTTTTAAAATTTGTTTACGTCACCCTTCACTTGCGTCCCCATTCCTTAGAGGTGCACCCCCTCCTAAGAAAAATCCTAGATCCGCCCCTGCGCCGACAGCTTACCTGTTTAATTAGCACTGTTGTTTTGACGTTTACCGTTAACTTATTCTAAACGCACATGCATAATTTTTTAAACAGGTCTAAAATAGAGGCTGCATACGGCATACGACTTCTAAAGATTGTTTTCCCGTTTGACAAGAACGATTGCCAAACTGCTGTTACAAAGGTAAGTAATGCATAGTAAATCAAACAAATATGAAGATAATGACCAAGTTATCATATTTTTGTTGCAATTTAGTTTGAACTTGATCAAGAACCGTGTTCTAAAAGCAAGGAGATATTCCAAAACAGGAAGCTTTCTGTATTTGTTGTCCAATTCGCACTTTTTGGAAATATAAAAGTGGTCTAACACGGGCTTGCAAAATCTCTTAAAGTTTGGTATATACTGGCAGGATCTCGCTTGGTTTTCAAAGATATTTCAAAAGTAAGCCTTTAAATTTTTCGCCTTGCCAGAAATAAATTATGTTTTTGATAAGGAAATAAGGAACCAGTAAATAGCGATATTATTACTACGAATTAATTGTTATCTTTGGAACCGCACGTGCCGGAATTTTTTTCCACTGGCTCGCAAACTGTCTGCCAAAATTTTACCCTTAAACGCAAAATGCCAATGAAAATTTCCTCAACATTTTACTGTCCGAAGCAAAGTATCGCGGAAATTTCCACACACGTTTTGCTTCTTTTAGTCATGTGAGTAAAATGTCGGCGGGAACTAATTTTCTCCGACATTTTGCTGGTTTTCTTGTAACAGGAAAACTAAAAAAAACTTATAATAACAAAACAGAGACTTACTTAAATAGGCATAAAAATATTTATTTTCGAGAATACGTAAAATACAAGGCGATCAAAAACTGTTTATCCTTTTCGTATAAATGGCTTTCAGTCTTTGGACAGACGGACTCCTCATTTCGTCTAATAGTTTCTATTGACGAGAAACATTATCACTCTTAATTAGTCTTTTGATTGTAGTTATATGTGAGAACTCTTCCAAACTTTTTTTTTATAAACCAGCTCGCAGAGATCTCCTCATACAACAACGCAGTTTTAGCTAGTTTAATTTCAGTTAAAGCTACTGTAGTAGCTGTGCTGTGCTACCAATTTTCGGTTTTCGATTCTGGTGTCTCTATTCATCACGACAGGACTCAATGTCCAAACGTCAGACAGAAGGTCGCTTTGAGCTCTTTGCAGGTGGTAGTTCGTTAATCCAGCCGAAGAAGTCGTTAGACTTTGCCCTCTAAATTTTTCCAAAAGTGAGCTACTGTCAAGCTTCACGATTCTCAAATACTGTTGCCTGCTTTTGAGACGTCAATATAAAGTCGTATATTGCTGTCTCAAAAAGCAGCCTGTAATTCAGGTTTACTTAATAATTTCCCGCCGCAGTTTATCGATTTTCAAATATTAATATCTTTGTCAGGTCGACCAGATAAAACAACACTGTATAACAATAGTTACAGATTATATAACACTCAGTATTCAATGCAACGATCGACTTTATCGATGTTTTTTGTTTGTTTGAACTGTTTGTTTGCATTGAGCAATTACAGTGTTTTCAAAAAAAGTTGCGTGCTTAAAACTCGGGAAATTTACCTATTTTTGCGACGTTTGTAACTTTGAGAAACTTTGTGAAGATGGTCTGTCGAATTTGTTTTGTTTCAATGAGCAATTAATGGGGTGCAAAGTTTGTGTTTTTGAAACCGTTTTATACAAAAGAAGATGTTATAATTAAGTGCTGGCTGCGAAATCCTCAAAACACTAGTCAAGCCTTGCATTAATTATTAAGTTTTGCGTAAGCGGATGATGATATCGATTTTAACAATCGTTTACTAATAAATACAGATGTTCCCGTTTAAAGCTATGCTGTTAAAAACGAAATACAATATTGATTAAATGCTGCAAATTGAACACTGAACCAAAGCTGAAATAAATCGTACCAAATAACTTCATAAGCATCAGTGAAAAAAAATTTAAGGACAATTAAGTTGTTGAAACATGTCACCGCCGAAAGCTTACCTGTTTAATTAGCACTGTTGTTTTGACATTTACCGTTAACTTATTCTAAACACACATGCATATTTTTTTAAACATGTCTAAAATAGAGTCTGCATACGGCATACGGCTTCTAAAGATTGTTATCCCGTTTGACAAGAACGATTGCCAAACTGCTATTACAAACTTAAGTTAAGTAATGCATAGTAAATCAAACAAATATGACGATAATGACCAAGTTCATGATCATATTTTTGTTGCAATTTAGTTTGAACTTGATCAAGAACCGTGTTCTAAAAGCAAGGAGATATTCTAAAACAGGAAGTTTTCTGTATTCGTTGTCCAATTATCACTTTTTGGAAATATAAAAGTACTAGCAGAATCTAACACGGTGGGCGGCACGGTGTCGGACTTTCAACCTGAAGGTCGGTGGTTCGAAGCCTGGTCTCTGCCGTCGTGTTGTTTCCTTAGACAAGAAACTTTACTCCACACTGTCTCCCTCCACCCAGGTGTATAAATGGGTACCGGCGACAAAATGCTGGGGGTAACCCTGCGATGGACTAGCATCCCATCCAGGGGGGTGTAGCAATATTCCTAGTCGCTTCATGCTATAGAAACCGGGTTTAAGCTCCGGCGGTTATGAGCCTTCTGGCTCGGTTGCGCGACTTTAAATTAAAAAGAATCTAACACGGGCTTGCAAAATCTCATAAAGTTTGGTATATACTGACGGGATCTCGATTGGTTTTCAAAGATATTTCAAAAGTAAGCCTTTAAATTTTTCGCCTTGCCAGAAATAAATTATGTTTTTGCAAGAGATTATAATTATTTTCTCTTGGTTTTTGATAAGGAAATAAGGAACCAGTAAATAGCGATATTATTACTACGAATTAATTGTTATCTTTGGAACCGCACGTGCCGGAATTTTTTTCCACTGGCTCGCAAACTGTCTGCCAAAATTTTACCCTTAAACGCAAAATGCCAATGAAAATTTCCTCAACATTTTACTGTCCGAAGCAAAGTATCGCGGAAATTTCCACACACGTTTTTCTTCTTTTAGTCATGTGAGTAAAATGTCGGCGGGAACTAATTTTCTCCGACATTTTGCTGGTTTTCTTGTAACAGGAAAACTAGAAAAACTTATAATAGCAAAACAGAGACTTACTTAAATAGGCATAACAATTGTTTATTTTCGAGAATACGTAAAATACAAAGGTAAAACAGTTTTTGATCGCCGTGATCTTTTTCCAGGAGCTTTTCCTATAAATGGCTTTCAGTCTTCGGGCTGACGGACTCCTCACTTTGTCTAACAGTTTCTATTGCATGACGAGAAAAATTATCACTCTTTAATAATTAGTCTTTAGTTTTTTGTTACATGTGAGAACTCTTCTAGAGCTGTGTTTGCGTTTTTATTTATAAACCAGCACGCAGAGTTTTATGTATCTAAATCTTTCCAAAAACCTACATCAGAAGTTCGTCTTGTTGAGGCCGGCTTCACAGATCGGACAATTGAGGCGTTATACGTTCTTCCATTCAAGCTCACAAAAAACATAAAGCTTTCTATGTTTCAGTTTAAAATAAACCATCACATTCTGTACACTCGCGACAAACTTTTCAAGGCCAAAATTGCTGACAGTGCCTCCTGTCATGTGTGCGGTGAATTGAAGCAGACCGTAGAGCATCTGTTTGCAGAATGTCAGCATGTTCACTCGTTCTGGAACCTTTAATTTACCTCTTGGTGGAACGATAATAACTCGCCCTCAGTGTCCTTGACCAATAACGATAAGATTTACGGATATCTCCCTGAGAGTAGATCCTTCCCTAAGTTTAATCTTTGCCTGATTGTCGCTCGTTTTTATATCTACACCGCAGCCAAAGAAAGCGAACCATATAGTTTCTCAGCCTTTAAAGCTTTTCTGAAACACAAATTATCTATAGAGCCTTCAAGTGTCCGTGAATCCCTGAGCCTTTAGCCGCAAACAAGCTTGATATAGCAGTTGTATTTTGTCTGTTCCTTTTATTTTAGTTCTGTAACGTTGTTCTTTGTTTGCTAATATTGTATATTGTATATTGTATTGTACCTATCAATAAACTTCAATTTAAAAAAAAATCACGCAGAGATCTCCCCATGCAACAACGCAGTTTTAGCTAGTTATTTCAATTAAAGCTTATTTGGATTATCAGTCCTTAAAGATAAAAATCGTACTATTTAGCCATTGTCAAGTTTCATCATGATTATGGCGGTTAAACAAAGAAGCTGAGGCTCTCTGTGTTGACTTCAAAGCAGAGTACAATTTTCTACTATTTTATAGATGCAAATTGTGAAATATTATAGTATTTGACATGAAGTATTCCGTTATGAATAAATAATTATATTAGCTAATTGTGGTGCCACGATATTCAAACTGATCATACTACATTTATGCCTTACTCCCTCCTTGCAGATAACAATACCCTTATTTGAAAAGAAAGAGATGCCTTGCCTGAGCTTGTTTACTGGGCTATCTGGGTACCGGAACACTAACATGCAATAATGGAGTAAAATGGCTAAGGGCAAAGGCCCAAAGCCGCTTTTATTTATTCACAATGAAATCATATTTATAATCAATTTTTAAAATTATTTTTTTAAATTTTTGGCCCAGTAAAGGTGAGGGCACTAAAAAACGCAAACAAACAAATGTAAAAAAACAACACAAACTTAAGCAAAGAGGCCAGGGAATGGGGAGGAGGCGGGCAAAGTAAAACACGTCTTCGCTGTCTGAAATTCTGCAACGACTGATCGATTGCAGCATGATATCACACAATTGTTTCTATTGCTAGGGGGTATACCCAATTGCCTAATCCTGACCCCAATGCAGAAGCCCGGATGTTGTCACGCAACAAGTAGCTCTATGCCATGCCACATAACAAACTGATAAGAAGTTAAGTAAACGAAATCCAAACTGCAAAAGAGGGAAGAAGGCATAAAAATCCTATTTGCTAGCAAATATTCCCTTTATGCCTTACTCCCTCCTTGCAGATAACAATACTCTTATTAGAAAAGAAAGAGATGCCTTGCCTGAGCTTGTTTACTGGGCTATCTGGGTACCGGAACACTAACATGCAATAATGGAGTAAAATGGCTAAGGGCAAAGGCCCAAAGCCGCTTTTATTTATTCACAATGAAATCATATTTATAATCAATTTTTAAAATTATTTTTTAAAATTTTTGGCCCAGTAAAGGTGAGGGCACTAAAAAACGCCAAACGCATCACAACAAAAGATGCGGCCCCACCCCAGGCAATGCATCTCAACCCATGAAACCCCAACATAAAGTAAACAACAAACTGTGTACAGCTGCCCCTGCAAGCTGCACACAGCCCGGTTAAACAACTGCCCTTGCAAATTGTTTAAACTAGCCCAGAGGCTGTGAGCCATCACAATCAAAAGAACCAGACCTCTCCCTGCTAGCGATAATGCAACATCTAAGCAGGATCTAAAGCCCTAGCACTTGACACTATCACTACTGCTAGCACTGAAGTTTAGTAAATATATGGAACCTGCTTGACAAAGTTGCCCTTGCAACCAAGCCAAAAAGGCTCTCTAAAATAAAAACAATGACTAACTTGATAAAGATGTTACCCGAATGTATTTGTGAAACGCATTGGACTTCCATCGGCCTAATATTCGAATCTGCGAGTCTGACATCCCTTTATCTGCAGCATGAGAGGCAGCCCCTATGCGAAAACTATGGGTCTTATAGCGCGATGGGTTGAGACCGCAGTATTTAATGGCAGAGGAAAGCTGAGAACTAAACCAGGCTCTGGCCACCGGAGATCCATCGGAATTTATAAATATGGGGCCTGAAACATTTCCTCGAAAAGACAAATAATCAACTAAAATTTTTACCGGGCAAAAATAATGCTGGGGAGATAACTAGTGAGAAAGGTGGCTGATTATAACTGTGTTTGAAATTAAGAAAAGTAACCTTGAAGCCCACTACTTTATCATTACGATCAACTAATTTGACAAGTTGCTGAATCTGTAGAGGCAAAGTGGAACCCTTCTTACTTGAAGAGGTTATCTCACCCACCCTCAAGAAAGCGTAAAAAGCAATAGAGCACAAGGCTTGAAACAAAATTTTTTGGCGATGGGAAGAGAAAAGTTGATCAGCCGAGGCCAGTAATTTGTGGAGGATGGGAAGGGTAATGGGCAATCTGCTGTCCAAGCGAGCCCCCAACTTCCCATATCCCTTAAGCATCTGGATAATGACAAAAGCTTTTGCGGGATCTGGCAGTCCCGAAAGCTTGTGGAAATAACTTAAAGCAGAAACATATGTATTGACTGTTGATGGTGCATAATGTCGATCAAATAGATATGCAATAAATAAAGCTAATGTAGGAGCCGAAATAGGTAGTTTTGTTGATACATTCTGAAACGTAGAATGAAAAAACTGATGGAACAGTGCCCAGGCCCTTTTGTAAGTTGGAATTGACGAAGGTTGCAGACTAGATTGCATTAACGTGTTGACGATGACTGCCAATTCTGAGGCTGCAAATGAAGGGGGATCTCGGTTGGAAGCTGGTCCATATGGTCTGGAGCAAATTGTCTGAAGGACTGAACCTGTAATCGAGATAAAGAATCCGCCAAAACATTCTTAACGCCCGGTATATGTTTGGCTTTGAAAACTATATTATGCTCCAAACAAATCAAGACAAGCCTCCGAACGAAGAACATAAGAGTTTTATCTTTACAAGACTGCTTATTAATAATGTGGACAAGAGCTTCATTGTCTGTAAAAAAACAGGATACAACGATTGCTCATCTCTTGACCCCATAAATTTAAACTTAAGACAATCGGATAAAACTCTAAAATGGCTATGTTGCGATAAGCCCAAGTATCTGGCCACTCCCCATAGCACCACTTGCTTCCAAATACAGCGCCAAATCCAAGAGCACCAGAAGCATCCGTAAACAAGTTTAACTTGGCCGAAGAATACCAAATCTCGTCAAGAAAAATGACTTTCCATTAAATTTCTCTAAAAAGGACTGCCATACTCTTAAATCCTCTTTTACCTCTTTGGAAACGCGAATGAGATGATGAGAAGACCAAACACCGATGGTAGGGTCAATGAGTCGCCTTAAGAAGGCACGACCGGGTACCACTACAGGACAAGCAAAATTCAAAAGGCCCGTCAATGACTGAATCTCCTTCAAGGTGACTTTCTTACGACGCAGAAAGTCTGAAATTGATGAAATACACCTATTTATTTTCTCAAGAGGCAAACGAGCTTCAAAGAGCACAGAGTCCAGTTCAATTCCAGCAAACGACAAAGTTGTGGATGGACCGCAAGTCTTCTCGGGTGCTATGGGAACGCCCCGATAAGAACAAAGATCTACAAATAAATTGAGCTGGCCCTGGCATAAACTATGCGAGGGAGCAACAATAAGGAAATCATCTAACAAATGTATAATATAATCAATCTTTAACTTGTTATGGGCAACCCATTCAATTGCGGAACTGAAGATTTCAAAATTTTTACAGGAACTTGCGCAACCCATTGGCATGCTGCGGTCAAAATAATACATGTCACGCCACTTCATACCCAGAAGACCGTAGTCCTCAGGTTGAATTGGTATAATTCTGAAGGCATTCTTAATGTCAGTTTTGGCCAAAAAACAACCACGTCCAGCTAACTTAATACATCTGATGGCATCCTGAATAGTAGCATATCGGACGCTACTATTTTCAGAGGATATACCATCGTTCACCGATGCACCCTTAGGGAAGGATAAATGATGGATAAGACGAAACTCACCAGGGGTTTTCTTAGGTACTAAGCCTAGTGGAGAGACTAAAAACGGGGTGAAGGGTGGTAACCGAAATGGACCAGCCAATCTACCGGCTGCAAGTTCCTTTAGAATTTTTGAATCAACAGCTTCCGGATTCTGATATGCCGATAAAAGATTCTTGGCCTGTGACGACTCGCGCTCACCCTCAAAATGCAAAGGGAAGCCCTTCGAAAAACCGGATAAAAGATAAACTACAGTGGAATGGTCATACCCAGAGAGAAGTGGAAGTAACCTATCAAACTTTACTGGGGTGGGGAGGCTGGGCCTTGGCGGGCTGGGTACGTTTGAATAATTGCTTGGCTGGGGCACGAAAACTACACCGGTCAGCCCGGTGAGAACCTTCACACTTATAGCACGAGTGCTTAAAGGCACATCCTGCACAGTCGCCACCCTTGTGGAACTTGAAGCAGTATCCCTTAGGCACCATTGAGGAATCAGCAAAGCGAGATTTAGTTGCCGAATTTAGCGAAAGTAAGCTTTTTGTAGCTGGTGACTTTTGGGAACGAAACCAAAGCTCCCAATGAATATTACCCCAAGGGAATGATGACACTTGGTTTTGCCGTAAATATCTGAAATTTTCATCATAGAAATGCCAATCATGTCCCCTTGCCGCCAAGTCCTGAATAGTCTCCCCATACTTCATGAGGGCGGGGGCCTCTGAAGGAAACTTGCTTGTATAAACCCCAACATAAATTAAAAAACTACTCAGCCATGACTCTATAGTCAGGATTTTTTTACTTTTAGCCACTGGCTCCAAGGCCAGGGAAGGAATTTGGCCACTTGATTTATTCTGAACCACAATCTGGTACTTATTATCCATTGCAGGATTTGTAAGAAGGGCTCCAAAATCGACAAATTCGTGGCTTAAAATTTTTGCTCTGAGCTTAGCTGAAACCCGTGCATCGACTGGCAAGCTTGCAGAGGCAAACATGCGACTGGGTAAATGGGTGGAAGCTAAATTCTGTACGATAATGTCACCTGAGAGCTGCTGCTGCGTGTTTGCAACTGCGCCGTCTAAAACTTCCTTGGCTGCAGAGGCCGCCAATGACTCTCCTGGCCCTAGAGTAACCTCTGAAATTTCATCACTGACGTTAGGGGCGGAACTGCCAGAGGGAGCTTGTCCTGCTAGCCTCTTTGTGACCTCGTCAGCCACCCGTGATACCAGCTGATCGATAGTGGCGGGTGGAATGTCTACTGGCCCACTGGATTCAGGGGCTGTCTTGGTGCCTCGCCGGGATCTCTTCTTAGGCGGTGCCACGTCTTTTGCCTTCTTAGTTGGAGGTTGTGTGGTCGACCTTGTCCTCTTAGGGGGTATCGTCTATAAAAACAGAAAAACAAGGCAGGAACCACAAATCGAGAAAAACGAAACAAAAGAAACAACAAACAAGGAATGTAATAACCAAATGCACAGTCAAGCCATGGAGTGAACAAAAATTGAACCTGGCCGGGACAAGCCATGTCAGACAATTAGTCGACGCACCAGCAAGCCCTTAAAATGGCCAAAATAAAAATTAAATAACAAGCAGACTATCCCAACGAGAGGCCAACAAACAGAACCTCAAAACTAATGTGAGGACACCAAAACCTCACGCCAAAGGTGAGATGTAATCCTCAACACAAAACAAAGGGAAGCCGCAAAGAAAAACTCTGATAAAATCTCAGAGTAATAAACAGCATGCAAGCAACAACAAAAACTTAAAGTCCATGGCTGACAGCATTTAGGCATTAACAAATAAAATAACAAAAAAAAAATTATATGTATGTATACGGGGCACAGTTTAGGGACGAAAATAAAATTGAAAACTCAAAGACCGGAAAAGGGGTGGCAACAAATATGCCGACTATTTCAAAGCATGCGAATTGCTTTCAATATAGCGCCTCGATAACTGCGATACAGAAAATACTGTCCCGCAGGATTCAAATGGACGCCATCTGACAAAAATAAATCCTTTTCCTGTCCAGAAAACTTATCGTGCGACCAGCAAAAAACATTGGGCAACTCTTCCAAGACTGCACTGGTGTATTTATTTAAAGCGGATGCACGTTTGATAAAAGGAGCCTGTGATGCTGCCCTCGACATACGACGTGGAATGACGTGGCAAACGCCAACCACGCGTACAGACAAATTCACAACAAGATAGCGAACTAGATCGTCAATAGCAGAACCAATAACTTCGGGACCAACATTAGAAAGATCGTTAGTGCCAATCTCCAGAATGATGATATCTGGGGAAAGTTGCTTGACCACGTGTAGATCAAGCGCCCGAAGTTTGGGGACAGTTCGACCGCCGACGCCATACATGAACACCGAGGCAGTGCCCGTAAGACGAAAATTGATGTCAGCACGCTGATCAAAAACCGATTCGAGATCGCTCCGAAGCCTTTTGACAAAAGAATGTCCTAGAATCAGTACACTGGGAACTGCGCTCGCCATAATGCATCAGTCAATTGAAACCCCGGCCCCCCGACCCCCGGGACATTGCGGGGAATTTAACATTTGTTTGGTGTTAAACCCCCGCTAATTCCCCCGCCCCCGGGGCCAAGTAGTTTGTTAAAAGCCCCGCATAGCGCGGCATTAGTACTTCAGAACAAAATAAACACAACTCGATTTGGTTTGCTGGTCTCAGCCGGACTCGTTCCAATCGTCAAACTATATACCGTAAACCTCCGAAAATAAGCCCCCCTAATTTATAACGAAAAATTCCTTCCAATAATAAGCCCCCCCCCCCCCCCTGAGTACAAGCCCATGGGGGTGTTTTATGGATTGACCTGAAAATACATTATAAAGGAGTTATGTTCAACTTGGACGTTGTTTTTAATTATCATCAACACAAAAGAGAATCACCAGTGTTTCCTTTTCGAATTTCTCTTCTCACTCTTGCTATGTTTTCCTTTTGGCCGTATACAATTTAGTATATAGTAACATACAATGAACTGCAGGTCTGATCTGACTACGTAAAAATTAATCTTTGGGAGACACCATCACGACAGTACCAATAAAGTAGGATCGCAATCATGGACAGCAGTTTCGTTGTTGTTGCAACTCATCAGCACGGTGCAGCAATGAAGTAAATGATGTTAAGGCCCTGTCACACTATTGCGTATTAAAGAAACGTATGAGTTGCGTATGAAAATTCATAAAATAATTTTCATACGCACAAAATTCCCTTGAAAATACAGCGTATGACCAGCGTACTTGACCTATGATTAACGTACCTCGGCGTAACTCTCGCGTATTCAGCGTATACCTAGCGTATGCTCAGCGTATAAACCATACGTCCGAATACGCACAAAATTTTTAAGCATGCTTAAAAACATTTTTCTGCCTCGCTGTATGCCAGCGTATGCCACTGTATGCGACCATGCTTGAAACGTATACAACCTATGCCTAACGTACCCCTAGCGTATGTCAGCGCATACCAGCGTATGAGTGATATTTTTCATACGCTGGCATACGCTAGTACGATACGCAATAGTGTGACAGGGCCATTAGCAAGAATGCCAACACGGATTACACAATGACCCGCAGTGTACTCACTTGTTACCCGAATCACGCGTACGTTGCCGCATCACATGTTCCGGGAAACAAGGAGCCCATAGAGTCGCAAAGATGTCACACAAAGATGGACAAAGCCGATCTGAACATTTAAACGCATGGGTAAAACCATGCTAAAAGAAAACTGAGAGCATATCAGATCTGTAAATACGTACGTCCCAAAATATACAGAAAATAAAAGTAAAATCTGCAAAGGACCGCAAACAATAATGCTGCTACGGTATACGTAGGATCAGCGTAAGATCGCTTCACCGTGCTGATGAGTTGCAATAACAACAAAACAAATGTCCACGGTTGCGATATCTATAGTGATGGCAACCTCGTTCCCAGGGTTTCTCTTCTTCCCGCCCCCTGGAGCGAGAGAGAGAGAGAGACCCTGGCTGGGTCTGGTCACGTGTCTCCCAGAATCTGGGAGATTCCAATTAAAGGACACGGGGGAGGGGCGGCAAAGTGTGAAATTTGTCTGCTCTAGCTGGGCATTGCGAAAGAAATACAAAAAGCGTTCGGCGGCTCGCGACAAATGTGAAGCGGCGGTCATCCGCAGACTTCGAAAACATATCCACATGGTCTGGTTCTGAAAGTGTAAGTTGCTTTAGGATCAGAGGAATTGTCACGGCGCTTGAAGATTTACCGCAGTAAAGCTTATTTTGAACTTGCTGCGGAATGCAATCCAATTTTATTACTTGACGCCGCTAAGCTCGCGCTCTTGATTTATGGCATTGTTCCGGACTGGGATGAATTATCGCTACATACTGCTTAATAGGCGATCTTCAAGCTTCATTCGAAAGGTCCATTAAAGTGCTGCCGTTTGTTCTCGGGCGATGGCAAAGCAAGAACTGAGAAGCGGCCGCCACGGAACCAATGTTTGCCACGCTGATCAACAGTCACTTTTATAACAGGAAACGATCGAGAGAAAACAATGATAGCTTTTATTCTTCGTGTGTGAGGCGTGTTGTTTAGTTCAATGTTCACCAGTTCCAGTCGTTTGAATCACGGTCTATACATTGTTCATTTATATACTTGTGAATTTTTGAGCAACAATTTTATCCTTGCGCATTGTTTATCACAGGTAGCCCAAGCTCAAGTGATGTTTACTGTTGCCTAATAGCGAATTTATAAGGATTTGTATGGGGAAAATTCACTTCGAATTTGAGCGTAAAATTAGGAAAGATGTTTGAATAAAACTGGCTCACCTGAACTTATTTGTGTGTTTACTTGTGTCTTGAGTGGTTTTGGGGTCGATTCGAAGCGATTCCAGCGAGTTTTAGTTCAACTGTCTCTTTCTCCCTAAAAGAGAGAAAGAGACAGTTGAACTAAAACTCGCTGGAATCACTTCGAATCGACCCCAAAACAACTCAAGACACAAGTAAACACACAAATAAGTTCAGGTGAGCCAGTTTTATTCAAATATCTTTCCTAATTTTACGCTCAAATTCGAAGTGAATTTTCCCCATACAAATCCTTATAAATTCGCTATTAGGCAACAGTAAACATCACTTGAGCTTGGGCTACCTGTGTGTTTATTCGCTTTTGTTTGAATCGTTTGACTGAACCGTTTCGTTATTTCAATTTTAGGGCTTTGTTCATATTATGTTCAGTTCGAAAATTATAAGCTGTCAAGATCTTTTGTACCTATTTATTCAGTTATAAACGGCAGGCATAACATAAACAGTAAAAATGAAGCACTTTTTACGACCATGCAAAGAGATTTCATAACATCCCTATTCGGTTAACGATAAGCCTGGGATGTTTTATTTGTTTTATTCCGGGTCTTGCTATAATCACAGAGAATTGTTTACGTCTTTTATATATATCTTGCAATACAGATTCCTATTTTCAACAAGAGGTTATGGAACATGGAACATATTTATTTCACAGCCACAGCTGAAACGAAACAATAACAGTCGCGCACAGCACGAGCCTAGCCACTGTCCAGAAAACAAGACAACGTTACAAATACTGTCTACCCCTCCTTAGGACTATAATTGTCCACCAGACACGTGACCAGACCCAAACAGGGTCTCTCTCTCTCTCGCTCCAGGGGGCGGGAAGAAGAGAGACCCTGGGAACGAGGTTGTAGTGATGGTGTCTCACAAAGATTATTTTCTTACGTAGTCAGATCAGCCCTGCAGTTCACTGTATGTTTGTTCATTTTTTGGCTGGTTAGGTCTCTCGCATACATGTATCCTACGTATACCGTTAGCAGCATCATCGTTTGCAGTCCTTTGAAGATTTTACTTATATTTTTTACAGATCCTTTATTTAAACACGATAGAACTTGCAAGGCAGTTCAATGCGACCGCCTTGAACCGACACTCCCCCTGGTGCTCCGCATTTTTCACCTGCTTTCACCTCTTTTTGCCTGTATATAAGTTATAGTTTTGTCCTTGATCATTGGGCCGGACTTAAAATTCGGGCAAGCGGTTCAGGAATATGCCCCACGACAGTATTTCTCTTGCCGTTTCATTGATAATTAAGTAAGACATTGAATACTTTAGGTACTGCATGATTGTAACATGAAAGGTATTGAAAGACTCCAAAGTTTATTAGCATATCGAGAAAATTTATAAGAAGGCTGTTGAACTAGCTTTCTTTGAATTACCCTGTACACGGTATGCGTGCGTGTACAACACTGCACCGCATTATCCAAATGCACAATTTTAGTCTGTTAAGTACTAACAACCATCTATAATGTACATATGAAGTCCATGTGAATACACCTCAATACAATGAATTAAAACGCATGTAACTCTCTCTCCTCCGCCGCCATTTTGGAAAACGAGGCTTTTCCTTTAGTCTTTCATGTTAAATCCCCGCTCAGTGACCCCGGTCACACAGACATTTTGTTAATTCCACGGCCCCCCGGGGCCAACACGTCGTTAAATATGCGTTAAATCCCGGCATTTGCCGCGTTAAATCCCGGCTATCTCCCGCTATGTCCCGGGGGTCGGGGGGCCGGGGTTTCAATTGACTGATGCATAAGAAAAACTAAACGACGCCGATTGGAAATGCTCAAAAGGAATAAACACACGATAGCGCCTACCTAGCAGTAATAACGCGATGTCGCACCTAAACACTAAAGCCCCGGGACAGAAAAAGAATCGTACAAACAGAAAAGAAGTTAGAAGCCGTAAAAACTTACCAGATCAAAGTAAAACACGTCTTCGCTGTCTGAAATTCTGCAACGACTGATCGATTGCAGCATGATGTCACACAATTGTTTCTATTGCTAGGGGGTATACCCAATTGCCTAATCCTGACCCCAATGCAGAAGCCCGGATGTTGTCACGCAACAAGTAGCTCTATGCCATGCCACATAACAAACTGATAAGAAGTTAAGTAAACGAAATCCAAACTGCAAAAGAGGGAAGAAGGCATAACAATCCTATTTGCTAGCAAATATTCCCTTTATTCATAGCCATGTAGTAGATCATAACGTCCCCTAAACATTAAACACCCTCAACACTACGTAACACTTAGAAATACCATTACAGTGCGGCGCCCAAAAGTGTGACCACTTTTAATTAATTCGCATTCTTTCATGCAATTATCCAATCAAATGAGAGCACTTTTAATTTATGCGCATTCTTTCGTGCAATAGCCAATAAGAATCCAGAACCCGAAGAAAACTGAAGCAAAACAACTCAAACGAACAAGCGATGATGCGGGAACGTAAAAAACATCTGTTTCAAGAATTTTTCAGGGCCTTTACCTTCAACGATCTTTCAAGTCAAGTTTTCCGTTTCTAACTTTGAAATTCTACGCTTGACTAAATTTGTAATTCCAAAATGGGAATTGTTGCAGGGAAATCGTGCGTTTCGATATCCGCTCACCGCGATTTTGTTATGAAGAATTTCATGCCACTGCTCAGATCAGATGGTCGACGATAAAGCTGAATAAAGTAAGTCCCACAGCCGATATAACGATGTCTTTGCTTTTATGGGGCTTTTATTTGTTTATATTTTTACGGCCATTTATAGAAGTGACATAATTGAGCGTGCTGACAGATGCGGGTCATGGGGTCACCGCAGCGACTACAAATTCTCGCTCAAAATATAAAGTGTTTTTTTCCCTGAACAAAATCCCTAATCGAAATACAAACCTTACCTCAATGTACCCAGGCTAGTCGGTATTCGGTGAGTCTCAGTGGTGGATAATTGTTACGTACAAACCTATTCCAACTAGACTCAGCACGAGCGAAATAACAAGTTCAGGGTATTTCCCGAGAATCTTATTCTGCTGATTCTACTAATTTGGCAATAGCTATTGAAATCATCAAGTGCGCGGTTTTTAGGCGGCTTATAAATTTTGTTTTTAGTGGTGACAGATAGCGCTTGTAACTTTCGAACATGAAAAGACATATGATCCATGCCAGGTCTGTGAAACCTGGCGAAGTATCAGGTGTGGAGTTGTGTTTGTGGATAGCTTTTTAAAGATGTGAGATCTAGTCGCAAATGGGCATTTTGCAAAAACTTCCTAGCTTGCTGCAACAGCATGGTCCTCAATGAAAGATGAAAAAAAAGTTTATTTTTATTTGACGCAGGATTTGAAGAACATTGTTTTCGAATAGCGAAACACCCACTCTAGTTCAGTGGTTGTAACTCCGCCGAGCCGAGATCGCGCGGCGGTTTCGCTTTACTATACAGAAAAATAGCCAAACATACGGAACATAAATAGAACATAAATACACAATTACCTCAGGATATACACCAATGATATTTGTAGGAGAAATAAATATTTGCAATTATGTTCTTCTGGCCGTGGAAAATGCGTTCTTACAACTATTAAATTGATACGTCGCCTGGCCGAACGTTTACCGTTTGCTACAGCGGGTAAGCCGATGTCAATTTGCCAAAATGTGACCTTGAACATTTTACATTTCAGTGTTATTTTCGAGGCCAAGAACGCCAAAGTTCAGCAGGAAAAGCGTACAAAAATGGTATTCATGAAAGAGCAGTTTTGCCTTCGTAACAAGTTGCCTTGATTTTGTTCTTGCGGTTGGCTGTAACTATCTTCGCCTTCTGATTGGATAATCGGCACGAAAGAATGCGAATTAATTAAAAGTGCTCTCACATGATTACATAATCGGCACGAAAGAATGCGAATTAATTAAAAGTGGTCACACTTTTGGGCGCCGCACTGTAACTTATACTCCATTCACACCAACCCTTAAACATGTTTTAATGTTGTTTAGTTTAAAACAGGTTTAGAAAAATACCTCCTAACCTCCCGTAATATCTGGAGTGAAATCTTTACTAAAAGAAACTTTGTTGACTTTATTGCCATTCCATGTAGTTTGAGTCATAACATTTCAAAACGTTCAAGATAGAGGCTAAAACGTAGTTAAACTGAACTAAACACGTTAAAGCGTTGATGTTAATGGGGCATTAGTTTAAAACAGAAAGAAGGAATTAGACAAAAAAAACTAATACCAACCTCAATTTCTTCAATTTTAATGGTTAATTCAGAATTTTCACTACTGAGCTTAAGTTTGAATATAAAGACTATTCTACAATTCTAATTATGTTCCTCAACACAGGAAATAACGTCATCCTAACATTAATTACATCAGCCAAATTTCCTAGCACTTAAGGCTATAGTTCTAGAAAAACTAGACGAAAATGTAGTGGTCAAATTATTTTGATTGGAGTGATAATTTATAGTTTTGCGTGTGATTGAAACCCAATTTTCGGTTTTCTGGTGTCGCTATTCATAACGACAAGACTCAATGTCCTAACGTCAGACAGAAAGTCGTTTTGAGCTCTTGGCAGGTGGTAGTTCGTCAATCCGGCCAAACACGTTGTTAGAGGCTTTGCTCTCTTAATTTTTCCAAAAGTGAGCTGCTGTCACGTTTCACGATTCTCAGAAACTGTTGCCTGCTTTTGAGACGTCAATATAAAGTCGTATATTGCTGTCTCAAAAACCAAAATTAAATTTATCATTTTCTTCTAGAGAAGGACGAAAGTATTGATTACTTTGTCAGGTCAACCTGATAAAACGACACGGTATAACAATAATGACAGATGAAACAACACTGTATTTAATGTAACGATCGACTTTAAATATGTTTTTGTTTGTTTGCATTGTCGGAGGGTTTGTTTTCATCAAGCAATTGCAATTTTGAATAACGTTGTGAGCTAGTTATTTAACTATTTTTTCGACTTTTTTTTAGCGGAGCTCTGCGGGCCGAAGGCCCGCGCGGAGCGCCATACTTATAGAACCCATGCCGTCATTTTTCATGGTCATGACCAGCGGAATGTTTCGCGGGCGCGTGTCCGTCCGCCCGCCGCCCCCCGCCGTGTTGGGCATTTTGAAACGAAAGCGAGGCTTTGATTTTCGCGCCTTCGCGCAGCTACATGGCGAATGACACGTCAGCTCGGTAAACACGTTAGTTGGAGCTGTGTTTAGCGGAGAAAACTGAGAAAACCGTTTAAAAGTCGTTATTTCCCTGCGTTTTCGCGGTTTGCTACTTAAGACAGGTTTCACAATTTCTCGAACAGTGGTCAAGACCGCATTTGAGGCTGTGTGACTCTGCAAATCAAGCGTTTTGGAGGAATATAGAGCTAAGTGTTTTTTATATTACGGAATCCAGTACAACAGGAGCGGAGAAAACGGACACTAAAACTCTCGAACGTATATGAATATGACGGCAAACAACCTTTGCCGAAGAGGAGAAACACTGGACATCGGACAAACAAACATAAGCAGAAAAGCAAGTAACGTCTAAATGGCTGTGTTTTCACGAGGCGGTTTTTCTCGCTTAACATTCCTGTAGATATATTTTCTTTTGTCAAGACAATAGAAAATTAGAACACAAAAGAACGACAATACAATGCCCTTCTTTGTTGTTTAATTGCCGACAAGCTTAAGCGACCTGGTTTGCTCGCTCGTGAAAACACGGCCATTGTGATTTGCAAAAATTGTTTAGTTTAATAATGGCTGTGTTTTCACGAGGCGGTTTTTCTCGCTTAACATTCCTGTAGATATATTTTCTTTTGTTAAGACAATAGAAGATTAGAACACAAAAGAACGACAATACAATGCCCTTCTTTGTTGTTTAATTGCCGACAAGCTTAAGCGACCTGGTTTGCTCGCTCGTGAAAACACGGCCACAATGGAAAAAAGATTCTTCTGGTAGAATTGTTAGTGTTTTAACTGATTTCGACGACATGAAAATTAATTTGGTTTTATACTTATGCACCCACGAATCCAAGTGAACGTACTTTTATGACACAATTCATGAATATTTTTTCCGAACTCTTTTAAAATTATTGCTGGCGATTTTAACTGCATTGAAAACGTTTCTGATAAGTTTGGAGGAAATCCTACAATTTCCATGGATTTGAAAGATCTGCACAGTGTTCTCTGGCGCAAAAAAACACGGCCGACTGAAAAATACAATGCACATGGTAATAATGCGGATAAAACTATCGGTACACGTTTGGATAATTTTTTTATTGCTCAGGACTTGTATGATTCCTTTTTAAAATGTGAAATTTTGCCTTGTGTTTTTTCCGATCATGATTGTGTTGATTTAAGCTGCAATTTGCATAATTCATTTTCCCGTGGACCAGGACTTTGGAGGCTAAATTTAGAATTTGATGTTTGCGATATGATCTCAGAAATTATTAAGAAACATGCATTGTACTGGAAAGCATTTACTTTCATTCAAGCTTTGTGGGATTTTCTTAAAGAATCTATAAAATTAGTTGCTATAGATTTTGGTCGAAGTAAACAACGCATATTAAGTTAAATCGCGATATTAAAAGGCCACGCAACTATAAATTCTTTGATCGAAGCTAAACGGGCTCTTATTGAAGGAGATAGCTCAGCGAAAACCACCATAGAAACGCTTGAAAGAGAAATTCGGGCCATTAATTTATCCCAAATGAGAGGAAGCCAAATTCGTAGCAGAGTCAAATGGCTTGAAGAAGGTGAAAAACCTACCAAATTCACGTGCTCAGAAAAATACTGTTCAATCTATTTATAACTCCGCCGGTGTTGAAGTCTTTTCACAAGATTCCGGCCCATTTCGAATTTTTACCGTAATTTGTACTTGCAAGAACCTGTTAATTTAACAGTCCAAACCGAATTTTTTAACAATCTTGTAAACAGATTAAGTGAGAGCGAAATTTTATCCTGCGAAGGATTTTTATCTTTGGCTGAAATTACCCACGCAATGCGTGGACTTTCTTCAGGGAAAACCCCCGGTTCAGACGGATTACCTCAACAATTTTTCGCTAAATTCTGGGATCTTTTAGGCCCTATTCTGTTCGAAATTATAAATTTAGTTTGGAAAATAATTCTCTCAGTGATTCAATGCAAGGAAGCGTGACTAGATTACTTTACAAGAAAGATGATAAGAAAAACCTCAAAAATTGGTGGCCCGGCCATTTCGCTACTCAATGTTGATAACAAAATTTGTTCAAAAGCTCTTACAAACAGACTTTCAAAATTGTTACCCTCGATTATTTCAAGAAGATCAAACTTGTTCCGTCCCAGGTAGGACGATTTTTGAGAATTTATCTCTCTTGCGTGACACTCTAAATTATATAAATATTACCAATGAAACTGGTATCTTGCTGAAAACATTGGAAAACTTTTTACCAATGTTTTAAGTCGTTTTGGATTTGGCCCTAATTTCCAGCGGTGGATTTCTACATTATACTGTCAAGCAAATATGAAAATTATAGTTAATGTTTTTTTGACCAAAGAAATTCCACTCGAGTGGGGGGTGAAGCAGGGAGATCCCCGGTCTCCACTTTTGTACATTTTATGCGCAGTAGTTTTGGCGACCAGTATAAGAAAGGATGATACTATTGAAGGTTTTCTCATTCCAGAAACCTGAGGAAAGCGTTTTAAAATTCGCCAATAAGCGGATGACTCCACATGTTTTGTAAAGGACATTTTTTTCTTTAGACAAATTGTTTACCGTTATACTTCACAAATACGAGACAGGTACAGGGACTAAATTAAACGTGGCAAAGAGTACAGAAGCCATGAGGTTAGGAGCTTGGTGCTCACGTCCGGACACTCCTTATGGCCTCCTTACCACGCCTTTCCAAGCTAGATTAAAATTTGAACCTGTGAAAGGTTGTGGTGTGTTTTCACTCCCACCCTATCAGCACTACTCATTACTAGGTTTTTAGTTAATGTTAAGACTATTTTCTTCTTCATTAAGACCATACTTCATGGTATATGGGTTTTTCGAAATAAAGCAACTTTTCACAATGGCACCGAGAACTCTCGGGACACTGTAAGGGACATAAGGAATGACATCACAACACAGTTGCAAATTGCCCCGGGGGGGGGGGGGGGGCTGGGACTCTGAGACCCTTAACCTATACTAGACCATTTTAGCTGCATTTTGCAACCCTATTCTAGAATAAACACCGAAATATCTTACCCTATCCTAGACCTTTTCTAGACTCACTATTTTGCAGAAACTTGTTCACTATCACAGTCTAAGATACCAGGGGTCAGTAAAAATGTCGTACAGCACACCTTACCGATTTTTCCATTTGCCAGTAAACCTCGTCTAGACTAAATTCTTCATGCAACTGATCAGTTTTGTGGAAAATGATACCCTATTCTAGACCAAACATTTCTGATTACTATACCCTATCCCAGACTAAACTGCTTGAAAACCATACCATTGACAGCGGCACATACCTATATAGCTCATATATGGGAGTACCCCCTCCCCCGGGCAAATTGATTTCTCCCGAATGACCAAATAGAAATTTTCTGCTTTGTGGTGTCATCCGAATATTTGTGAAATACAACAGTCAAAGCTTGTGACTCTATAAATAATTTAGCTACTGGCAACTCATCATTCAATACCAGAAATGACTAAAGTAATCATGTGCAAACCAGAAAGGACTTTCAAGTGGATTAAACGACCGGAAATGAACTTTATAAATAATCCCTTATGGACTAGACTTTCAAGCGACTCATGTAAACCGGAACTGACCTTGTATTATTGTAACCAGAAATGACTAGCTTTATAACGCAGGATGCCTTGTAACCGGAAATGACTAGCCTCTCAGGATAATATTGTAAACTTTAGGGATTTGTTATTGATGAATAAAACATTTTAAAAGGAAAAAAAACACTTTTGTTGTGTTTAGCAGAGAAAACGGTTTGCAAAATCGTTTTTCCCTGCTTTTTTTCGTGGTTTGCTACTCAAGAGAGGTTTCACATTTCAGAAACAGTGAGCTTTTGTGGAATTTGTGCAGTCTAAATGCACTGTGCAGACGGTCACGTAATTAAGAATTGCTAAAATTGAAAAATAGCCTGGTCGTCAATCTTAATTCTAATTATTCTTGTGCTTCCGACCTTTCACCTAGTTAAGCTTATCATCATCGTTTCTGTTCAGAGAGCTCCGCTGTTAGGCTAAGCCTATCTATATATATTAACTTTGAAAAACTCCGTGAAGATTGTCTATCGAATTTGTTTTGTTTTAATGAGCAATTAATGGCGTGCAAAGTTGTTCGGTTTTTCAAAACAATTTATGACTTTTATGCAAAACAATGACTGCGAAACCCTCAAAAATACTAGTCAAGCTGTGCATCAATTATCAACTTGCTCTAATTTTAAGTTTTGAGTAAGAATGATCGATTTTAACAACCGTTTATTTATAAATACAGATGTTCCTGTTTTTGTTCAAAGCTACTCTGTTAAAAACGAAAAAAGTATTGATTAAATGCTTCAAATTGAACACTGAACCAAAGCTGAAGTACATCGTACCAAATAACTTCGTAAGCAGTGAAAAGGAAATTTAAGGACAAGCTGTTGAAACATGTCACCGCCGAAAGCTTACCAGTTTAATTGGCGCAGACTGTTATTTTGAAATTTACTGTTAACTTATTCCATACACGCATGCATAATTTTTTAAGCAGGTCTAAAATAGAGCCTGCATACGGCTTAAATAAACTTTTTGAAGGTTCGACAGGAACGATCATCACCAAACTTCTATCGCTAAAGGCTGGTTCTTATATAATCGTCCCTGTCGCCCCGGTCGTCAGAGTCGTTTCAAAAGCTTTTTTTGCAAACGACTTAGACGATCGGGACGACTCAAGCTATTTAGGTTCTCATATGATCGTCCCGGTCGTCCCGAACTTCAATAACGCGGTCGTAAACTAGGTGGGTCCGACAACATGTTTTGGGCGCGAGCATCGTAAAATAAGATGGCGACTGTTAAGCAGAGTTAAACTCCGAAGTTGTAAGTTGTTGTCGCCATTTTGGAACTGGTAGAGCTATGAATACTGGTAAATAATAGTGCATTCTGGGGTAGATTTGGGTCGCTTCCGTCACCTCAGTCGTCCCGGTCGCCTGAGAGTAGTTCTCATATGATCGTCCCCTATTTTTCACGATCGACCCAGTCGTCCGGATAGAACACAGTTCTATCCAAGCGACCGCGATCGTCCCAGTCGCCTGGGTCGTTTGCGATCGCCCCGGGTCGTCTCAAAAGTGTTGTCATATAATCGTCCTGATCGTCGGGGGTCGGGGACGATCATATGAGAACTACTTTCGGGCGACCGGGACGACGGCATGAGGCGACCGAAGTTACCCAAATCTACCCCAGAAGGCACTATTATTTCCCAGTATTCATAGCTCTACCAGTTCCAAAATGGCGACAACTTCGGAGTTTAACTCTGCTTTAACAGCCGCCATCTTATTTTACGATTCTCGCGCCCAAAACATGTTATCGGACCTATGCAATTTACGACCGCGCTATTGACGTATGGGACGAACGGGACGATCATATGAGAGCCTAGATCGCTTGATTCGTTTGAAAAAAAAAAACTAATAGAAACGACCGGGACGACCGGGGCGATTATATGAGAACCAGCCTTAACATAATAATGCATAGTAAACCAAACAAATATGAAGATAATGACTCAAGTTATATTGAATTGTTTTGTTGCAATTTAGTCCGAGCTTGGTCAATAAACTTGTTGTCAAGACAAAGGGGATATTTCAAGACAGCAAAATTCTGGGATATTCTAAGACAGCAAACGTTTTAGGCACTTTTTGTCAAACTCGTACTTTTTGGGTCCATATCGTCATGATCTCGGCTTGTTTTCAAAGATATTGTAAAATAAATAAGCTTTTTACCCTTTTTCAAGTTCCTCCAAGAGTCCTGGAAAAATCTTAGAAAAACTCATTATGGTTTGTTCTTCCTTGAATAAATCACTTGATATTATCTTTTTGGTGTTCTAAAAGCAATTTTATGTTTGAGCAAAGGTACTTAGTCATATATTTGGTGTATTTTGACCAAAACACAGTAAAATCTGCGTGACAATGCCCCTTTAAGCGACTTCAGCTGCGACTTCAGCGGACTTCGATGGCAGTGCTGACAAAAGGATTGATTCTCAACTGGACAAATGAACAGATGGAAAACTACACGAGCGTTTCCAAGAAAGGAAGAGAAAAGTATTTGTCCTGTGCAAAGATTTGAAGATAATCAAAGGGGATCCAGTATTCATGTGCTTGTTTCCAGTGTGTCAGATCACTAGCGCTATTCGTCCTTTTACAGCGGCAGACAATCGCCTTGACAGAACCAGAGTTGCCATTTTAACAAAAAAAAATACACATCTGGAGATCATGCGTAACGCATGTGACACGTGTTAGTCAGTGGCATGAGTTAAGGTTTGCCCTCCGTTTTTCTTTTAACTCATGCACAGAGTGGCATGAGTTAAGGTTTATTCTCCGTTTTTCTTGTTATTATTACTCATGCGCAGAGCGGCATGAGTTATAACCTACGAGCAAGCTCTCGGGCTCAGGCTCAGGGTTTGGGGGAGGAGGAAGGGGGAAGGGGTTGGGGTGGGAAAGGAGCGAGAGCTTGCAACGATGTCTCGGAAATTAGATTGTCTCCACTGAAAAAGTCTGCGGAAAAAGCTGATTGATGGAGGATTTATTTGGTAATAACATTATCATCAAGACAAGAGAATACCACAAACTTTTTTAAACTGATTAAACTCGAATTTAGGTTCTATTCGTGAAGCTTGCGAGAATGGCTTTAAATATCTGAAGTTTCCTTTGGAACTAAGATCCGAACAACGTCAAGCGGTCAATGCTTTACTTCAAGGTAGCAATGTTCTCACTCTTTTGCCTACGGGTTATGGCAAAGTTTTTGCTGCCGCGGCTGCAATTAAAGGGAATCAAGATCAAACAATGTTAGTTGTTTGCCGATTGCAACGTCATGTTCGCAGAAGTATGGGAATCTCTGCCGACTGCGGCTTTGGTTGCCGACGGGTCAGATAACTGTCTCGGATGGAGAGTTGAGATCGGCCAAATTTTAGCTTTTGTTTGGCTCAGAAACGGTGGAGGTATAAGTTTGCGTGTACGTCCGAGGGTTAAGACTTTTAAATTGCAACATATAGTTCGGATAACCTGTCTGGGGACTAAAACCCCTTGCCCCCCTTCACACAGTATAGAAAGGATTACGCAAAATGTTATTGGGAATAACAAGGCGAAGGAGCCACAATAATGGGTTTCCACTGATATTAATCTGCCTTTTGGCTTTAATTATAAAAAAGTGATATTAAAGTTAAACTCCATAAGCCCAATTAACGAAAATTTCGACGCTAAAATCAATCCTAGTCTGTATTCCAAACTGCCGTTGCAGTCTTGTCAATTTCAAGCGTGATTTTCTGTGTTAATGTGCACGAGCTTACGGATAAAAAATGCAGAAAACACTTAAGCATATAGGTTTTCAACGTAGCGGCTAAAAACGACCTTTTTCCTTCCCCAAATAAGACGGCATCGTCCCCATTTTCGGCCGCGAACTTTTCTAGGGCAATGAGGCGAAGCTCGTACGTCCTTGACGTCTTCTCGTCTAGCGCCTGGCTCTCGTTCTTTGCAGCGAGTCTTGCACCCGCCACAAGATGGGGCGCCATCAACAAATTAACTTGCCCCACACTGCCACAACTTTCAATGTAACGCCGCACATTTGGGCTTCTTTCCTTGTAATATTTTTCGCTTTCGAGCTACTTGCCTTCGAAGTCTTCGACATTTTCACTCCTCTGAAAGAAACTCTGTAAGTTGAGCCATCCGGTGACGCAACAGGTCATTTTACATCTGATTGGTTCGCGCTCGTAGGATTTCTACAGTCTCCTGCTGCTTTTTCCTACAGTTTACTACGGCAGGATAATCGTTCATTATTTGCTGGCAAATAAACTCATTTTTTTGTGTTTTTAGGCCTAGACCGTACACACTGACTGCAAAATCGTATTTTGAAGTTTTGTTTGAACAACTAACCACATTAAGAACATCAAAAACATTAAGGCTATGACAATGAACATTAAGAACATTACGAACATTAAGGCTATAACAATGAAACCTAGAGGGTACATAGTACGTTCAAAACTGTCTCCTTTGCGGTCCGAACAATGGAACGATGACGTCACATGACGTAGTTATTAGGTAATTAGTTATACGGCCGTCATCTTGGATCCGCCATCTTGGATTTCTGAATTTTTTAAAACCTCTTAAAAACTCTCCAAATTGATTCAAAATTAATCAAAGCCAATAAATAAACGCTAAATGACGTAAACATATAAAAGTTATACCAATAAACATTGTTTTTCTTCATTCAAAGGTACAAATATGCAAATTTCAAAAAAACATGGCTGTCAAAATCTTGTTGCCATGGAAACATCAAGTCACGTGATCAATAAATTGTCATACGAAATTGTTGCCAGATAAATTTAAGGAAAAGTCACAAAGTTTGATGGCATCTGAATTTAAAGAAGTTATGAATGTTGAAAGTTAGCGCGCGCGTCATCGAAATTTCGCCCTTTCAATAAAACGGTGCCTGTTACGCAGGGTTTCAGTGTTTGAATACTACAAAAGCACTGGCACTGACGTTTGAAATGTTATATAGCGTTAATCATCGTCATAAGACGACCTACAGTGAAACCTGTATTAAGCGGACCCCATATTAAATGGACACCAGCTTCATGAGTCCCTACATTTTCTTCCATAGTTACTGTAAAACGAACCTGTAGCGAGGGTCCAGAGGGTGGTCGCTTAATACAGGTTCAACTGTAATTAAATTCAACCGATTTTGTCAAAGTAAACTTTAATCTGAATTTTGATGAAGGCTCGAGCTCCATACAACTTTGTTACCCTTCTTCTGTTCTTCACTCACTTGTTCTTGCAAACTTCACTCAGACTGGTATCAAAGGTAAAAAAAGAACCTCGCTTAAATTTTAACTCGTGGCGCAGCACACGAGTTGTAAATCCGGCTCTGAGTTTTCTTTTTCTGTGTGTCACATTAGCGCATGCGAATTTATGCACGCATATTTTAGTTTATGTCGACGACTATATGGCTTTCAGCTATGAAATACATACCGCAAAATCTCTCCGTGTGTTGACAGGAGAAGCAAAACTACAGCGTACAATTGCAAGTTTTCAAGACAATGCAATGCGTTCATGGATGGATAGGACCGTTTGATATTGTGTTCGCCGCTTATTCCTGTGGTATTTTCAGTTGTCCCGGCAAGTTTTGTGTTTTATTTTACTTGCAAATTGCTTAGCGATCGAGCTTTTAAGTATCGGCTACTGAATGTAGTGAATGTAGTGTAGTCTTATTTTTGAACCCGTTAATAATACGCGAAAGCGAAATGAACGGGTTATCGGTAACGGTGGCTAATTTAAATTCAATCACTCACTGAGTACACTCACTCGCTCCTTCTATCAGCTGTAAACTTAATGAGTAATGCTTTGTTACGAATGCATTTCGTAACAAGAACAACGTGAATCCAGCGATAACGCAATAATTAATTTGATGTAAACGAATATAAACAACAAATAAGCTTAATCGATCTAAAAATATTTTTCAACCGAGACGCGTGTTTTGATGCGTATCTACCTTGAAATAATAAACTTCAGTCGTTATTGAGTTGAGTTCCTTGATAGCGTAGTGGATTGAGGTTGTGGCTTAGTGCTGGCAAGGCCCGAGTTCAAGTCACGTTCCTTTTTTCTTTCTTTCTTCGGACTGGACATTATGAAAGTGATGCACTGTTTTTTTTTTTGCGTTCGTCAAAACTCCTAACGTTTAATTTAAAAAAAAATATATATATATATCGAACCGTGTCTGTGAAAACTTGAGCTTACCGCATTACGCGTTAGCATTTCTTCACGGGTTGGCTTTTAGGAGTCTGATTAGACATAATTTTAAGCTTAAGTTTCTCCGTAAAAGCACTCAAAACACTTGGAAATCAATGCTGCAATAATTTAAAGGCGCCACGAGTTTAAGCTGTGTACGGCTTCTTGTTTAAGTATAAATTAGCATTGAAAAACAAATTGAAAATAACAAAAGTAAAAGCAACAATTACAAAAAAAGTTTCCAATAAAGAAATTTTCACAGCACAGCAATTACCATTTGCTTAAGTGATAGTTATAACGGCCGCTTTTGTACAAACAACCTCCTCCTCTGGGAAACAAGAAAGACCTCCAGAGCGAGGTTGTTGCACGCGCTTTCGTAGCCAAACTACACAAACTGATGCATTGGTCTCCATTACCACAAGTGAAACCTGGCGCTGAATCTTTAGTGAGGCATGCTTGGCAAAACAGTATATAAACACAATAACTGATGCATTATTAATTTTGGCCTCCATTACCACAAGTAAAAACTGTCGCTCAATCTTCAGTGTGGCATGCTTGGCAAAACAGCATATAAACACAATAACTGATGCATTGGCCTCCATTACCACAAGTAAAAACTGTCGCTCAATCCTCAGTGTGGCATGCTTAGCAAAACAGTATATAAACACAATAACTGATGCATTGGCCTCCATTGGCCATAAGTAAAAACTGTCGCTCAATCTTCAGTGAGGCATGCTTGGCAAAACAGTATATAAACACTATAACTGATGCATTGGCCTCCATTACCACAAGTGAAACCTGGCGCTGAATCTTTAGTGAGGCATGCTTAGCAAAACAGTATATAAACACAATAACTGATGCATTGGCCTCCATTGGCACAAGTAAAAACTGTCGCTCAATCTTCAGTGAGGCATGCTTGGGAAAACAGTATATAAACACAATAACTGATGCATTGGCCTCTATTGGCCATAAGAAAAAACTGGCGCTCAATCTTCAGTGAGGCATGCTTGGGAAAACAGTATATAAACACAATAACTGATGCATTGGCCTCCATTGGCACAAGTAAAAACTGTCGCTCAATCTTCAGTGAGGCATGCTTGGCAAAACAGTATATAAACACAATAACTGATGCATTGGCCTCCATTACCACAAGTAAAAACTGGCGCTCAATCTTCAGTGAGGCATGCTTGGCAAAATAGTATATAAACACAATAACTGATGCATTGGCCTCCATTTCCACAAGTAAAAACTGGCGCTTAACCTTCAGTGAGGCATGCTTAGCAAAACAGTATATAAACACAATAACTGATGCATTGGCCCCCATTACCACAATTAAAAACCAGCGCTTAACCTTCAGTGAGGCATGCTTGGGAAAATAGTATATAAACACAATAACTGATGCATTGGCCTCCATTACCACAAGTAAAATCTGGCGCTCAATCGTCAGTGAGGCATGTTTGACAAAACAGTATATAAACACAATATACTGGATGATGCTGTCGTGTGTAAAGTTGAAAGCCAGCAAGTAGTAGTGTCAGACAGTTCAATTTCTTTTCGGACTCGCAAAGAAGGCGTTTTAATATATCACCGGGAAATAACTCAAAAATAAACTTCATCTTCCTAATTGTTTTTTTTTCGTTAACTTGTAGATGACAGCAATTTGGCTGCTGTTTCTTGTAAGGATGTGTTACGACTGTCAAGGTAAAGAGATTCTGCATGAAAACACTTTTGTTCTTTTTTTATAGGCTTTTGATAACATAAGGGTCCTTATTCAAACTGAACCATTGCATTTAACAGTGGGGCTCAAATTCCTGAGCGCTCCCAATAAAAAAAAAATCAATATTGTGTTGGGCGAGGGGAAGGGGAGATGACGACAAAGATGAATTGCCGAGTGTAAATTAGGTAAAGCGTCCTAGTCTTTTTGGCCAGGACTCTATTTTCCATTGCGAAGATGTGGTCCGTTAATATTATACCCTTCCTCCTTTCTTCTTTATTATTCGATCTAAAAACACAATAAAACAAAATCAACAACAATCAGAGAGCGGATAGAAGGGATTTCAAGTGGTATTTTTGTGTAGTATGTATTTTTTTAGAGTAATTGGCCAACTTAAGACGCCCCTTGACGTGGCAGAGAAATTAAATTAAAAATAGAATAAAACAATGATAAGGCATTTTTTCTCTCAATCATTTCCTTTTTTCCTCCTATAATAGAGGTTGTGCCTTCTGACATTGACTCATCATTCCTCGAAAAACACTGTTCCCACTTTTTAAAATTTACTCATAGGTTTACTCGGTTTACTCATAGGGTTAATTTACTCATATATCAGACAGACATGTATTAGGGATAGAGACGGACTGAAAAGATGCGAGTTTATGCCTCGTGAGGGTTCTATACGCCCACAATAGTATTGTAGACTAAGATGGGAATGATAATCGAAATGACGAAATGTTTGTCTTTCCTCAGCTGCTCCTCTAGCATCGTGTAACTTTGACAGTGGGCTGTGCTCTGGCTGGCGACAGTCTACCTCAGATGAGTTTAACTGGGCGCGTCTTTCCGGTACAACCTCTACCCCGCAAACTGGCCCTTCATCGGACCACACGAGCGGATCAGGTACATAATTTGTAAACAACTTTCTTAACGAAGCATTAATATACAATCATTAAAGCTATGAAGGCAATAGGATATATAATCTAAGAATAAAATTAACAAATTAAAGTTGCTTTTGACAAAATATAGAAATGAACGTCGCGTTTCGCATGAAAATTCCTCTAATCAAAAACAGAATGTGCCAGATATAACAATATTATAAGATAAAGATTTTAATTAAAAATACAGTATAAGATGTTATTGTAATGTATGAGCTTCAAAATGACATTACCAGGAATACATATTTAAACGATTTTGCATATACACGACACGGCAATGTCTACATGTACAGAGAAACCGCTCTACAACGATGACATTGCACATACCGTAAAATGTCGGTCATACGCTCCCCTCCCCCTGCCCCCTGCCCCCTCGCGCTGATCATCTGTAAATACAAAAAAATATTCCAGTTATAAGCCCCGACTTCGATATAAGCCCTCCTCTACTTTACCTTGCTTCCAAAATATAAACGCTTTAATTTACAGAACACTGTACAACTTCCAATAGAAAATTAAGAAAGTATAAGACATGTAGAGTGTTATCTCATCGAATGTTAACATAACAATTCAGTGTGTTTCTGTAGTATTAATAAGAGAACAACTTACAGCTATTAGAATACTTTATGCAGAGCATCTCTTCAAACGCTCCAAATTTGAGCAGTATATAATTATAAAAGATTAACGGGTTTTGTTTGTGTATTTGTTATTATACATATTTAGTGAATGGAAAACGTATTTTGATTAAAAAACCCCGGGGGGTTTTATGCCGCTTATAAGCCCCCACTCGCTTTCGTCTATTTACGCATAGTACAAGTATTAGCTTGACGAAGTTAAAAAGAATACTGCGAAGGGAAGGCCTTAGAAGACGGCAAAGCTACAGAGATCCTGCTGAGGTGGTGGGCGCTGTCAAAATTGAGCTCAAATGAAGTAGAATTGGTTATCATTTGATGCACCAAAGGTTGAGAACTGACTATCGGCTGGTAATAAATAGAGAAACGGTGAGAAATATTCTCAAACTCATTAATAATTCTGGACGAATTAATGTTTATTGTCTTTAATGAGTGTTTGGAAATCAGTTAAAACACTCCTCATTTTTGCATCCATAATTTCTGCTTCTAAAATCATTTTGTTTGAGAAGTAATATCAAACATTCCACACAGTATTTCATCAGGTCCCGGTTCTTCAAAAGGTGGATAGCGCTATCCACCGAATAAATCACTATCCAGTGGATAAGTATTAACAAAATCCATTGTGTTATCCACTGGATAGTGATTTATCCGGTGGATAGCGCTATCCGCCTTTTGAACAACCGGGGCCAGATTTCCAAACACCTTGAAGTGGGTTAAAAAAAAAACTCCGCTGCGCATCGTTTTTCAACCCACTTCGCGGTGTTTAGAAATCTGATGAATCACTTTGTCTCATGTTTGATATATTACTAAAACCACTGGATTCCGACGGTGTCGAGCGTCATTCAAAACACAGGTTAAAGAAGAGAAAATATCAGTCTTACTCTTAAGGACCAAACTACATTTGGCACATTCACGGATATGACTAACTGAAACCATTTGGTTTTTGAGTTCACGGCACGATGGACGGATAAAGTCGTCAAAGTTTATGGATTGAAGTGGACTCTTATACAAAAAACCCTCTCTTTGCTGGTTAATATTTCCTCGACTGTGTGGTACATGTCAGGGGTGTAGTCCAGTCAATCTACGAGTTTTTAATGGTCATCATCAAAGTAATTGCAACTTATTTTTTTCTGAAGCATCTCAGTGGTCCGGAATCCTAAATCCTTGAATCTGATTGGCTAATGACGCGCGCGCCAGCGGTCCGGATTTTCCCATCCGGACCCCGCGTACGGACCGCTCCTAATTTTACAGAAAGATTTTGTCCTTTAAAGCTTAATATCATTGAATTTTCTCGTAAATTATGGACCCAGACGAAAGTTACCAAAGCGAAAGTGAATTTTCATTGGCCAGATAAAATATCTAACGACACAAACAAAGAAAACAATGAAGAAAACCAACGAAGTTTCACCATGATATGGTTGACATCGGCTCACAAACAAAGATCCGAAAACACGCTGAAGACGCTTGAACGAGGTATCAAAAAGACTCAATGAAGAAAACGAGCCGGATGAACTAAGTGGAAGAAGAAATCAGCCGTAAAATTAAAGGCCAATGTTATTCCTCGAAAAGGCGAGTACAAGTTTGGATTTTATGATTAATTTGTTCACTTTAAGCTTATAGTTTGTTGGGCGTTTGTTGTAGTTGTTCTTTACAAAGCGTCATTTGAATTGTGGCTTAAAAATTACTGTAATTAGACAATCTAGCGCTTTTTTACAAAGGTTTTAACTCCATTTGATTTAAGTGTTTTTATTTTTCCGGTTTTGTTTTTATTCCTGTGAATTTTCATTAAAAGTCAGATTGTAAGTTATCATTCTAGTCGTACTAGTGTGTTGTCAATAATTTACACGCCATTTCGCGATCGGATTTTACGAGATAATTCGTACTTTCTCTACATTGCTCGGTTTGTATGCTTTTATTTCTCAGTTTTTACCCTCTTTTACCTAAATTCTACAAGTTTTCATTCAAGAAAATATCATTTTTAATTTAGAATAGCTCAGTTTAAGCTTGCGCCCTGCTATAAATAAATTACACTTGACCGTTTTCTTTTTATAGAAAAATTTGAAAAGTTTTTAAAGTTATAATTCAGCTTTCCACGGCTTCGCTGTAGGCAAGAACATTTCTGTATCCTCGCCGGGGGTAAACACAAGAGCCATTTATTCTACCGAGAGACATAAACTGGTAGAAATGAATTCAATTTACAATTTAGGTTTTTTTGTTTATGAATGGAAAGTTGTAAAGATTACCGAGTTTGCGCGCGTTGTGTCAGTTTAGCTTTACGCGGCGCGTAAGAAACACTTCTTGGAAAGCTGTACATGAATGATTTTCTCGGCGAATCGCAGAATTATAAAGTAGGAAAAAAATAAATAAGTTATTTACCGGCCTAGGTCGGTCCGTATAGGAAAAAACTGTGCGATGCCCTCAGTCTTGAGTACGGCCCTCGGCCAACGTCCTCGGGCCGTACTCAAGTCTCAAGACCTCGGGCACAGTTTTTTCCAATACGGACCTCCCGGCCGGTAAATAACATATATATAATTTTTTTTTCACCCCCATGCATTTAACCCTATCCAGACCGGGCTTTTTTTGACCGTCTGGGACCGGGGGGGGGGGCTCCAGAAGCCCCCCCCTATGTAACTTCGAAACCGCTTACGCTATGGCCACCAAATTTACACAGGATAATGTTGTCATGAATTCTAGCAACTACAGATACTTTGGTGTCATAATGACGTAACGTGACGTCATTATGACGTCATATAGTCGATTTTATTGGCTAAAACAGTCTTTCAACAATATTTTCTCAATTTTGAACATATAACAACAATACTTTAACAGCTACCTATTTGATAAAAGTCTTATGTTTACTAACACTGTTTTTGTTGTTAACAATAACAGTGACGTCATTATGACGTCATATACAAAGAAATAACCAACTGAAACGTTCTATAAGGCATATCTCTGAAACAAACGGTAGTGTTCATACCAAACTTTCACATATTGATGCAGGAGTAAAAGTTAATGAATTCGTACACTTTGTTGCCATGGTAACAGCATGTGACGTCATAGAAGGGATATGTACATATCTTAAAAACTGGAACAGATAACTTTGCAAATTATGGCTTTTCATGTACCTAATGTATTCAAAAAAAGCTTTCTTGAGTGAAAAGGACATTTTTACGATATTTTGAAAGTAAATGTTTAGAGATAATGGAATTACACAAACAGGTAAATAAATTTCCCATTTTATTGTCCGCCATCTTGGATCCGCCATCTTGGATCCGCCATCTTGAATTAGTCCAAACGTGTTTATTTCGAAAAGTACACCGAAAAATAAAGCAAATGGACTGCTAAAGCTTAGTTTATTGTGGGCAAATGTTTTACAATTCAAAATATGGCCAATAATAACATTTTAGAGGGAAAAGACCTTTAGTACAACTTCGATCCGCCATCCTGGATTTTGACATTTCATATTCCTCACTTTCCTAAAATTAACGTTAATTAACCTTAATTAATAAACAATTATACATAATTTGATCAATTATCGCTAAATTAAGTGAAAAATATTAATTCAATAAGAAAACTTTGAAATAATCTTGATTAAAGCGAGAAATGCTAATTTTGTAAAACATAGGTGTCAAAAAGCGGTTGCTATGGAAACGTCAATGTCGGTGGACAAAGAACGCTAACGGAAAAATGTTCCCAGATAAATTTTAGGAAAAGTCACTAAATTTGGTGGTCATAGCATCGACCGTTTTGAAACGACACAACTTCAAAGTTCGAGCGGGCTCCAACCCCCCCCCCCCCCCCCCCCCCGGTCTGGATAGGGTTAAGGGTGGTCCACTAAGCAACATACTAAAAGTCCTCTAAAATCCGTTCGGTGGAACTTGACAAAATTGGGCATTTAAAATTGTGGGCTTATACCACAGGATACCCAAGTTGAGTGAAATCACACTCACAAAGGAAAAAACATTGTGTTTTTGTGTTTCTCTATTTAAAAGGCCAAGATAGGGTAAGTCATACTCAAACATAATGAGCAAAGCTGATACTACGTAGAACAATTAACGCGACAACGATATGATAGAGCCCAAACTGAAAGCCAAAATGTAACCGTGGACAGCTGTTTCGACCTGGTTGGGTCTCGTAAGCACGGTGTAGCAGCAAAAAGATAGAAAAACTAGCGCGAACGCCAATTCTCTACCAAATCGCACGTGGTGATGGCAACAGATGAGAGCTCGAATTCAAATGTTTGCCAATTGACCCACGTCACAGCGGCGCGTGACCATGAGTAATAGGCAAAGAATTTGAAATATAATGTCGCTGTCGCGATAAAGAAAGTGAGGATAGACATAAACCATCCCTCAGCGAATACATGGCCAATACCATGTTAAAAGGTCTTAAAAAATGAGCAGCATAGTCGGATCTGAAAAGACCTACTGTCCCAAATAATGCAATAGTAGAAACAAGGAGCAAAGGACCGCGAACGAAAATGCTGCTGGAATACGTAGGATCTATACGAGAACCAACCAGGTCGAAACAGCTGTCCACGGTTGCATTTTGGCTTTCAGTTTGGGCTCTATCATGTCGTTGTCGCGTTAATTGTTCTACGTAGTATCAGCTTTGCTCATTATGTTTGTATTACTATTTTTGGCTGGTCAGATCTTCTATAGATCCTACGTATTCCAGCAGCATTTTCGTTTGCGGTCCTTTGCTCCTTGTTTCTGTCATACTCACCGAGTTATTCTTAAACTAAAAAAAACGTTGCTCCCAGGCGGTGTTGGACACGGTCCACGTGACTTCATTCGTCCAATCACGGGTCACTTTAGTGATACTAATGGCGGCCGTCTTCACTCTTTCGTGTTGAGGTCTCCTCTCTGTTCTTGGATTGATTTCTCGTTTCATCGAACGTTTTAGTTTATCGTTTTCGGAGGGCCGAAAGAGAAATACCGTGGCAAGCTATAACCCAACTTGTAGCTTCAGGTGAGCATATTTTGTATCAAATTTGTTCAATGAAAACCATGTTGTCTTCAAAATCTTTGTTTACCACTAATGTGTGACACGGGTATTTAGTTTGCCCTTTCTTTGCATCGTTCGGTCAGTATTTGGATTTATTTTTGCACAGAATTAAAGTTTAATAGTTAAAATTTGAGAAAAGGTCGGGGGGCCCACTGGGGCCCCGCCGTTTTAGTGGTGAAAAATCGACTTGAAGTTGTAGCTTTTTTCGCGTTTGTCACGTATTATCTTGTAAGATTTCGCGGGAGGTGATGGCGTGATTCATGCACGCAAACTTGCTTTATCGGGATAAGAACAAACTTTTTGGAACTCAGAATACTATTTTTTACTGATTCCTTTTATCTAAAATACATATATTTTTTCTTCTAGGTATTTCAGGTTCTAAACGGCCCGAAGGCTCTTCACCCCATGTACAAATATACCCGGCGGTACCAATCAATGAAAATCAATCATTGATTGCCAATCAATACAATCAATAATAATCAATAATAATCCATTGATTGATATTGATTGGTTCAACCAATCAATAAAAATCGATACTCACTCACCCAGACTCCTTAATTGCTATTGATTATTATTGATTTTTATAGATAATCAATAACTGATCGTGCAATGTTTGCCGTATGCCGGAAACGCGATATTAATCTCTCTATTAAGCTTCGCGTATAACGCAAACAGGAAATGTAAGCTTGTCGTCTGTCGTTTGCCGTCCTATGGTGTATAAAAGCAGGTCTCGTCGCGTACAAATACGGCGGCTGCCGTGACTATCCCTGCCGTTCGCGGGTAAAAATTACGCAATGCTTAATCTCTCTAATGAGGTAGTTATAAACCCATTAAAAACCATCGCGTTTACCGCAAACGGGAAATGTAAACTTGCCGACTCTGCCACTTGCCGTTACAAAATATGCGAAAGCAGGTCTTCTCGCGTTGAAAATGGCAGCTACCTTGACCATCTCTGCCGTTCTCGTGACGTTCGAGATCGTTCTCGTTCCGTTCTTTCTCTGTCCACCTTGCGGACACTTCGCTATGACAGACATCCTGTTATCCCGGCAAATATAACTTTACGGTGCTAAAAAAGTAACTCCCTCTATAACACGAAATACTAAATTCTGTCTGCGTGCCGGATCGATATACAATTAAATAGGTAATAAAATGTTGTTGTTCAGTTAATTTTGTTGTTGTAATTTATTTATTCTTTTTACAAAAGCGAACTTTTGTCATAAATCAGAACAATTACGCTTTATTAGGGCGTTTATTGGAATCGAAAAATATTAATCAATAGAAAAAAATCAATAGAAAAATATTAATCAATAGAAATCAATGATAATCAATGAAAATCGATACTCACTCAACTCCAAGGCATTGATTTTTATTGATTTCCAATACCAATCAATTAATTGGTATTGATTATTATTGATTGTTATTGATTATATTGATTATTGCTTTTCATTGATTGGTACCGCCGGGAAATATATTGTTTTGATTACTGAGTCAGCTCCATGGAAAATTATGTTCCTGCTTTCTTTTCCTGCATAGCTTTATTCAGGGAAAAAAAATATATAATAAATTTTTAAGCTGTGATCTCTCTGAATCTCTTACAGGAGTCATGATCTGGAGATGTTGCATGATTTTGCTCAGTATTTTAGTAATTTGCTGAGGGAGTTTTGGTAATGGTCTGGGGATGCCTGTTGACATTTTTATGGTTAGATTACATCCCGGTATGTTAAGAAGGAGCTTGATTCTAACATAGCGTTCAAGCATTTTTGCCATTTCAAGTGCTTTTAAAACTGGAAATTCATGTCCAGGGCCTCAAAATAAAATGTTTTGTTGGATTTTCTTTCAAACATTAGCACAAAATCATACAGTAGGCCCCTTTTTGCACTGAGCCCTTCAAGTATTCCCTGACTCCTTAATCATGAGGTCTATTTCAAATTTGCAGTTTGGAAAAGAACTTGTAATACATTTCTCATAAGGTCCTGAAAATATTCTGTGCCAAATTTTGTTTTATGTAAAAAATATTTCTTATGTTCACAATACTGATAAAATTCCAGAAGCTAAAGTTTTTTTGGTTTGTAAAAACCTGCTTTACATCAATAATAATTGAAACTTTGAAAAATTTGAATTATTGGGCCCAAATTGTTTTCAGGAATATATATTTCAAGAAATGTGACAACTATAAGCAGTGTATACTGGAGAGACTCAATCATATAGACTACAAAGTAGGGAGTCTCTTATTTCTCTCAGGGATTATTTGGTGGGATAGTCAAGCAAGGGAAACATGCAAGCCAGTGTGCAAGAACATTGGCTACCTGAAACAATTTTCCGGCATAGACACTCGCATGTTTACCTCACTTGACTATCCACAAAAAGGAAATAGGAGATTACTTGCAATATAAGACTGGAAAGTAGCACTTTTAAAAAGTGTTGAATTTAAGTAACATACTGAACATAATTTACTTAATTATTGAACATAGGAGGACTTGAATAATAAAAGAATGATGGTATCTGAGTCACTTGCTTTGTACATGTCATACCACTAAATCAATGTGAGGCCCAAGGGGTTTGCAGGAGGAACTGGCAACAGATGTGGGGAATTTGAATTGTTTTGCCATTCCTTAATACACCATCATACAAGTCTTATTGTATGAAATATTAATAATAATAATAATAATAATAATAATAACTTTATTTACAATTCCATTGAAAAAGTGAAAAGGAGATAAGAGGTTATCCCTTTCTAGTTTATCTCCTAATTCTTTCTAGTTTATCTCCAAATCAACCACTTATTCAACCACTGACGATATAAAGGAAGCACTGGCATACTACCGGTAGTTTTTATAACAGTTTTAAACATACAGCCATGGAATCCAGGAAACTTTCATTTCAGCTTGCTTGAAAATTTTAATTGACATTTTTTGTAGTTGAATTATTTAGTTGGCAAGTTTTTTCAGTTCCATTTTCACTGTACATGCATGAAGATCTTTGCCAGGAAAGAAGAGGGTGAATGCTGGTATTGAGTCATTATTGGTGTCTGCCACAATGGAAGATACCGGGTAATATGTGATGTCATGTTCTATTTGCTCATTTTGTGTTGCAAATGAAAGGTGCAACCAAGTAAAAGTCTTGATTGTTTTGTTCTCTCTCTCTATCCCAAGATGCACCTATGCAGGAGGCTGGTCAGTTTCATAATAAAGAAATAAAAGTTATGAAATGTGCAACTGATTGGCCAAAAAATACATTATTTTATAGAAAAATAGTATACAATAATGCTGATACAAACAATTAAATTTGTTGTAGCAGCAACATACAGTTCCCTAAATATTAAAGTAAAGGCTTTCCAGCTTTTCAAAAATGCCAACCATACAGTAATTTTTCAGTGGTGCATTAGTACCCGGCGGTACCAATCAATGAAAATCAATCATTGATTGCCAATCAATACAATCAATAATAATCAATAATAATCCATTGATTGATATTGATTGGTTCAACCAATCAATAAAAATCGATACTCACTCACCCAGACTCCCTAATTGCTATTGATTATTATTGATTTTTGTAGATAATCAATAACTGATCGTGCAATGTTTGCCGTATGTCGGAAACGCAATACTTAATCTCTCTATTAAGCTTCGCGTATAACGCAAACAGGAAATGTAAGCTTGTCGTCTACCGTTTGCCGTCCTATAGTGTATAAAAGCAGGTCTCGTCGCGTACAAATACAGCGGCTGCCGTGACTATCCCTGCCGTTCGCGGGTAAAAATTACACAATGCTTAATCTCTCTAATGAGGTAGTTGTTATAAACCCATTAAAAACCATCGCGTGTACCGCAAACGGGAAATGTAAACTTGCCGCCTCTGCCACTTGCCGTGACAAAATATGTGAAAGCAGGTCTTCTCGCGTTGAAAACGGCAGCTACCTTGACAATCTCTGCCGTTCTCGTGACGTTCTCGTTCTCGTTCCATTCTTTCTATGTCCGCCTTGCGGACACTTCACTATGACAGACATCCTGTTTTCCCGGCAAATATAACTTCACGGTGCTGTAACTCCCTCTATAACACAAAATACTAAATTCTGTCTGTGTGCCGGATCGATATACAATTAAATAGGTAATAAAATGTTGTTGTTCAGTTAATTTTGTTGTTGTAATTTATTTTATTTATTCTTTTTACAAAAGCAAACTTTTGTCACAAATCAGAACAGTTACGCTTTATTAGGGCGTTTATTGGATTTTAGTTTTCAATGAAAATCAATATTAATCAATAGAAATCAATGATAATCAATGAAAGTCGATACTCACTCAACTCCAAGGCATTGATTTTTATTGATTTCCAATACCAATCAATTAATTGGTATTGATTATTATTGATTGTTATTGATTATATTGATTATTGCTTTTCATTGATTGGTACCGCCGGGATTAGTAGAGCATTTTATTTCCAAACTTTTTTAGAAATTACCAGTGGCAGTAAGCGCTGTAATTCGTATGTCTAAACGGCTCGCAAGGTATTCATTACACTCTGCCCTAAAGAATAAACTTCTGCAAAACCAGCAGTTCATTTTTCTTGCCTTGGCGCTTCTGAAACATCCCCGTGTAAACAAGAGCAAACGATTCTTCAGATTCACGCCAGTTTTTAAATTCCTTGCACGAATTCACTAAACAAAGACGAGAAATACGTGACGGTTGTAAACTTCGGCAAAAGATCGACTGACGGACGGTAATGTCGCCTTTCTCGTTACGATTAACCTGCGATTAGGTGAAGCGATCTTTCTTTTTAGAGCGCGAGTGCGCCGGCGATCGCACGTTGCGATCGGGACTTTCATCACTAAATTCGGTCCTTTATAGCTGTTCTAAGCATCCATAATGCACATTTACAATAGCCAGTAGGTTAGAGAAAGATATAAAACGAAGAAGCGCAGTAATTTCTCCAAGAAAGCGAAGAAATCTACCTCTAATCGTCTTTGAATCACGGAGAGCAGAGATGTTGACTGGTTGGCGTCAAGATGCAAATAACGTAAAGATTAAATTTCTCCCAGCATGCAGCGCGAAGCGTGTCCAACACCGCCTGCGTTGCTCCTTTAGATAGCTAATAAAACGGAACGTCCATCAAGTTTTGAGCTTTTTGCACAGGCTACCCATGTAAAACTAAGTACACTCTGAGAATGCAGACTTTGTTTTTTTCTTTTCCTTTGTTGAGCTCAAAGTCCTGTTATGCAGATTTAATTAAACTAACATTAACAAATCGAATGGTTTTTACTTGGTTGTTTTTCGGCTTAATGCTACAGACGTATTGTCATATCATTGTGCCGGTGAACCTGTATAATGAAGACACCTTCGGGGAATGCTTGCTAACACGGATGTTGACACAAGTCCCCGATACACAACATATGAAAAGTAGGTCTATCATTATGATAACGTCGAAGGATGTTATTAGAACTGTGCGTTTCGGAGGGTCCAAAATAGTTTTGGTAAGATGTGGGATTGCTAGGATGAAATTGGCAATATTTATGAGAATTTAAAGAGTTTTGTGCGATTAGAAATGTTGAGTGGAAAAGACGTATTTACTTCACTTTTGCCGGTATTATTAAACTTATATTACGCATATAATTCAAGTTTACGCTTTGCTGTTTTAGCAGTTTTCACGTTTCGCTATATTTGCTATTTGGCAGTTTTTCAAGTTTTGCTATTGCTATTAGATCAACAGTTGGATCAATTCAGCTTGGTTTACTCCGCATTCAGCTGTGAAAGGTTTTGCTTAGTATTCGCTTCTATTTTTAGCTGTTTTGCTATTCATCGCAATTTAATCTTCTAAAAGCCAACAGGGTTTTGTTTTTGACGATCAAACTTAGTTGTTTTAACCTCTTTGAGAAGCATTTAATTACTGGACCAGGTCGTGCTTTTATTCATACTAAAGCCTGGTTTCCATATAATCGCAACGATCGCAACGATCGCAGCGATCGTTACGATCGACGATCGCTACGATCCCTTGCGATCATATGGAAACCAAAACGTTGCGAACCTTGCTATCGTTGCGATCGCTATCGCAGAGATAGAAATTTTTCTATCTCTGCGATCGCAATCGCAACGGATCGCAACGATCGCAACGTTTTGGTTTCCATATGATCGCAAGGGTCGCAAGAATCGCAGCGATCGTCGATCGTAACGATCGCTGCGATCGTTGCGATCGTTGCGATTATATGGAAACCAGGCTTAAAATGTACTACCTTCTGAACAATAGTTTACCTTGAGTTAATTTATCGTTCTTAATTAGGTTCGTTCCACGACTCCGCGGTATCTATTCAAGTTGACACCTTGTTAGTAAATTTATCATATTCTAAGTTATATTTAGCCAATTTTTCAAGCTGTATACACACAATAGCTGTTAATACTGTTCTAAATTAGTCTCGTTCGACACTCCCGTTGTCTTTTCAGTTTTCTTTAACTAATCAACGACTTGGCAAGTAAGGGTGTCATTTTGTTTTTCAGTATGAATAGTTTAGCTGACTCATCGAAGTTAAATTTAGTAGCTTTTGTTGTAGGTGAATAACTCGATAATGGTACATCGCGCTAGTACGTGCTGTACAAGTTATTTGCCGACCTTGGAAATCTATTGATACGACACCAGTAAGTGTTTAAAAGCCGCTTGCTGACTTGGCTTTTCTGCTACTTGTTTGTTTTAGAGTTTTCAAATGTAGATCACTTTTAAAAATAGTTTTATGAACACATTCCAAAATATTGGGTGTTTCTTGGTGTTGCGGAAGCCATTGTTGGTTAGCTTTTGTGTTGTGGTGTGGGTATTGTTCAGTGTCTTTTGAATCCTTTGTTTTACGTCATTTGGTGATCACACCATCCGCAACACCAAGAAACTACCAAAATATTGATCCCTCAGACGAGACATTTGCTCCGGGCGTGCGCGTTACCAATATTAACTGTTGCTCATAATTATGTATGTATGTATGTATGTATGTATGTATGTATGTATGTATGGATGTGTGGATGTATGAGCTATTGTTTTGCTTTTGGATTTCTATTGTTTTGGCTTTTGTTTTAGTTTAAGAACGGTATGCATAATTAATGTATGGGGTTAAACGGAAATCTTTCCGGCTGAAAAGTGCAAAATGACGGAGGTTTTTTCGCTCGAACCAAAGCAAATTTCTCACCGAAATGTTTACTACATTCCAATCTTTCCAAAACCGTGTGTGGATGTTGACATTGCGCCTGTTATAATGAGTTAGAACGCTTAAAGCGATAACCGCGCGGTCGAACTCCATACAAGCCTTTATACGAAATTGCTCACTTCATGGTAAAAATGACGGTACTTTTTTTAAAAGTTATTAAAATATTTTAACGTTTCTAGATAGAATAATAACCATATTACTGGAATCCGGGTGTGGATTTCCGAAAAGTAATTCATAAATTGCCAGGCCATGCATTGACAGAAGAGCATGCGAATAGATACAGACTAATAGAAGCCAAAATTAGCTCAGTCGAAGCATAGTGCACTGAAAAAATGGCAAAATGACGGGATTTTGTTCGCTCCAACTAAATCATATTTCCCACCAAAATGTTCACAAGATCCCAGTCTCTTCCTCATTTCCGGAGCAGGCAAAAAGAGGTCAAAATAGACACCTTTATTCTTTATTTATTTTCTCAACAGATATTTACAATTGTGTGGAAAGCTACACCTCATCTGAAAGGGTAGTAAATGAGCTTTCAAAAAAAATTTTTTTTCCAAAAATAAACCATAATATTGTAATCTAATTAGCATAAATTAGCATAATTATTCAAAAAACATCTTAGTCCAAAATGATGTGTAGTATAAAGGAAAAGTTGAAAGCAAAAAGTTTCCTTATTATATTGGCAACATTTCCGGGAAGTATGGCTGTAAAAAAATGAAAGGAATCGAAATTATAATTTTTTTAGTGATTACACTCATTTTTGACAGAAAAGTGTCAAAAATGACACCTTTATTCTATATTTATTTTCTCAACAGGGATTTGGAATGGTGCTAAAAGCTATACCTCATTTGAAAGGGTAGTAACTAAGCATGCCCCCAAATTTTTTTTCAAAAAATAAACCATAATATCTCAACCTAATTAGCATAAATTAGCATAAACATTCAAAAATTGCCTCCAAATTTCGACCAAAAATCATCTCGGTTTGAAATTTGAATTTTTTTTGTTGGAAAAAAATTTGCCCACTTCCACCCCTGCTAGGCAGGCCCAACTGAAAGGACCACAGTGAAGTATCATTATGATTATATATCCATAAACAAAAGCATATTTTTTTTTCATTTTTTATATAACAAGCTAGAACAATAACATAAATGATCAACGGTTATGATACTCCCTGCTATGGAACTCCTGAAAGCAGTTCCTCTCCTTGGTGACATGCATGTACTTCCCCTCACACTGAGGTGCACTACAAAATGAGGAAACCTTTAGCTGGACTCTACCATGCCTATAGCACACCACACATTGTCTTCTTATGTCACCAAAAACTGGCATGTGTAGTGTATCAAACTCCCCTTGAGGTGCAGGGGCAGATTTGGCTTTAGATGATTAAGGAGGGTCATCATACTCAGCAAAATTGCAAAGTTGCCTTATAATGTCTTCCCTGAAATTGATCAGTGAATAACCTGATGGCCTCTGAAGCTCTTTATTATTTGGAAACTTTGCCTGATGTTCTTTGAAAAGTATAAAACTGTTAACAATTGCAATATCAATGAGGTGGAAAAACATTGTTTTCCACCACTTCATACACTTACGCAAGACATTGTTGGTTGATAAAATCTGGTCTGAGCGGTCCACTGCATTCATGTATTGATTATAGGAACTTATGGTTTGGGATTGACGTACCTGTATCACACGCCACACATTTCTTGTCTTGGCTTTACGGTTAGTAACAACATAATCATTAGCAACACTTATAGTTGATAACATGGACACTACTTTATTATCCAGCCACTGCAATGCTAGGCAGGGTGGAATTCTATCCCAGCGCATACTTCCCCTTTCTAATCGCCTCGCCCATTCCTTACTATTTTTCAAATGTGCTGGGAATCCTCTCCGATTCTCAGATATAGTGCCTGTAGAAGGGACTCCTTGTTCAAACAAATCTTTCACAAGTTTTATTGAAGTGTAAAAATTATCAAAATATAAATGATAACCCTGATGGAGGAATTGTCTCATTAGTTTCATCACAACATCATACCCAAGCCCATTAGCACTGACAGCCCCAGCTGCTGCTTTTCCAATGTAGATGTCAAAGTCGACTGTATATCCATTGGAGCTATCAGCCAAAACCCAAAGTTTTATGCCCCATTTGGTGGGCTTGTCTTTGATATACTGGCGTATACCACTTCGATGGCGCGATCTCACCATACGCTCGTCAACTGCCATATTTTGATGTGGCTGGTACAAACTTAGACATTTTGATTTAAAATCATTCAGAAAGGTTTCTAACTTACGCAACTTTTCACCAGGAGCCTCAGTCGGCTAGATCTACAACATGAAGAAAGGCCATTAGGGCTTTATATCTGTTCATAGACAAGATGTTGCGGGCCCAAAGACCATGGTAGAGGGTCTTGACACTCCAATACATTTCAAAATTACCCACCCGAACAAGCCCAAAATAAATCAACAACGCAATCGACCTGTCGTCGGGGGTTGTATATTGCCATCTTCCATCCGACATGGCACAAGTTTGATGCGTACCTTCAAAAATTCGTTCATTAGCATAACTGTTAGTGTGATTACATATACTATTTATCATTTCCACTGACAAAAAAAGCTGAAAAAACTCAACTGCCCTGGTCATTGTGTTCCGGAGGTGAGGTCCGGGGAAGTGAAGTCCTGGTGGACGGTTTGGGGTAAATGCCGGAAGAGGATTACCAACATCTGGATCATCCCAGCTCTTGCTTGCCACTCCAGCGGCTGGGGTAGCACCACCACGAACAGCAGGTCTTCGAGCACCAGGGGGTCTAACACCACCACGACCACGACCCCGACCACGACCACCAGGGGGAATGGCAGGACCACCACGGTGAACAGCAGGACCACCACGGTGAACAGCAGGACCACCATGGGGAACAGCAGGACCATAAAAGGGACAAGGGGCAAGAACAGGGGGAGCAGGAATGCCAGGGGGAACAGCAGGGCCACCACAGGGAACAGCAGGACCATAAAAGGGACAAGGGGCAAGAACAGGGGGAGCAGGAATGCCAGGGGGAATGACAGGGGGGACCATGGGAAGATCATCATCTGCCAAACCTTCCATCTGTTCTTCTTCACTGTAAGGAAAACAACATTACACTCTTTTGCATTACACTTCCTTCATTCATATCACTAGACCATGCAAAATGAACCGATTTGTTATATTTCAGGTTGCAGAATGTGTGATTTCTAGTTGTAAACAAACACACGTAGAATAAGTGAAATACAATTATTTACAAATTTACTACAAAAGCAAAATCACATATTCTATGTATAAAAACTCAAAGTCAAATAAAAAAGCTCAAAAGATTACAAAACAGAAATATAACTTTATTGATAGAGCACCGGAGACTTTCAAGAGTAAATCAGTGCATGGAATAAAATTCAACTAATCTAACAAAAACATTTTCTACATCGCTCTTAAATAATATTTCTCTTCTATTTAATTATTTAATAATTTCTTGATTTCCAAATAAAGAATAATTTGATGTAAAAAATGATATATTATCTTCTCCAAATTTTCTTAAAATTAATTGCATATTATAAAATTCATCTTCAATTCTTTTTCGAATATAAAAATTATAATAATTTATCGTATTATTTATTAAAAATGATATTAAATATCATCAAAATCTAATTCTTCATTAATTTCATTCAAATCTTTATTAATTTTAGAAATAATATATTTTAATTTAGTTTTTCTTTTATCACTATTTATTTTATTTAAATATTTTTCTAATCTTTCTAAAACAATAAAATCCACCATCAATATATCTCAATTGTTTATATAAATTTGTTACAAAACAGTGATAGAAGCATTGCAATTACTTTTCATAGAACTCATTCTTTTATTCATGATTCCATTTCTTTAACCTCTTTTTAAAAAAAGATCAATTTTATTTTTCCGCTACAACTTAAAAGTATAGTCATGCGATTACTTTTAACCAATCAAAGTTGACGCATTTTCCGTACGCATTTGCGTATTTCATTTGCGTTTGAGTTTTTCGTTTGCGTATTTCATTTGCGTAAAGCATTTGTGTATTATTTTCATCATCTTGAAATTCTATAATTTATTGAAAATCTTACGTGGCTCCTCCAGAAATTATTGAACTTATTGAAATTATTGAAATTTAAGAAGTGTGAAATTTCTATAATTTTAAGAAAAAGTTGATATCCTCTTGGAAAAGATTTTTAGAAACTTCCTTATCTAGAAGGAAAAGAACTGAAGGGAAAAACCTCTTCTAGAATATTCTGTAAATCATTAAATATTAAACATAGTCAAAACAAACTAACAGGTGTTTGCATATAGATTTCAAGAATATAAAAAAGTAGTGGAGTAGTGGTAATAATGGCACTTGAACCCCACCCCAAAATATTTTTTTGCCATATTTTTCTGGAATCCACCGCGAGTGAGCGAAAGGAGTGAGCGGAGCGAACGACTGGAGCGAACGACTGGAGCGAACGAGAATGATTACTTATAATACGAGTAATTTCAAAATTATATTTATCTTGTAAAATATATTTATTTTATTTGGGTTATTTATTTTAAAGAAAATTTGTAATTGATAAATTTTAAAGAATACCCCGCAGGATTCCCTTTATTTCTTATCATATAAATTTTTTTCTTTATTGCAAATTTGGATAAATCACGGAAATCAAGATTACGGTTTTAGGGTGGTGCGCATGACTCCGCGAGGGTAAGACGGTTCTTCCGAGCTCTCAACATTTTCTTCGAATTTTCAGCAGTTAATTGCAAATGTTATAACTTTGCTTGAAGTAAATTTATTTATGAATATACAAACAAGGTCTAAAACGCGAAAACACGAAATGATGAGCGACTCTGCCGATTATTCACGTAAACTGGACGACATTTTTGCCAAGATGGACGTACTCATTACAGCGAAGACTGAAATGATGAGCAAATTAAACAAGCTAGAGAAAGCAAATAGTACAATTATCAAGGACGTAGAAGACCTGAAGAAGAGTTTTCAAGAGACGGAACTGGAAATTCACGAGTTCAATTCTAATTTGGCGCTGAAAGCGGACAAGACGGAGGTTGAAGCTTTGAAGGAGAAGATCGACGACTTAGAAAACCGCTCGAAAAGAAACAACGTGATCATCTGGGGTGTTCAAGAAGGCAGTGAGAAAGATTTTGCCTCGATGGAGGAATTTATTGAAGAGGAACTGTTTCAGAGCCACATGAATTGTGTGAGGAATATTGAAGTGATGAGGGCGCACAGAAGCAGTCTTAAACGAAATCCTTCGGAAAATGACACGCCAAAGCCAAGACCGATCCACGTGTACCTCCTCAGGTACACCGACAAGGTTCTTCTTCTTAAATCAGCAGCAAGTAAGTTAAAGGACAACAAATATAAAGAATCAATGATCTTTATCTCGGATGATGTTTCGAAAACTGTACGCGACGAACGCTCGAAGTTGAGGAAGAATCATCTTCAACAAATTAAAGCAACGCCTGGAGTCTTGTTTGCCTTTATACCGTGGAGCGTTCCGGCGAGAATTTTGTATAAGGAGGATGGAACAGAAAATTTAAAGTCATTTTATTTACCGAAAGTTTAATTTAGTTTCAAGATTTTGGCTGGACAGTGCTTTATTCCTAGACCATGATGACTGTATTGTTTTCATAATTTAGTTAACATAGCTTAGTTTAATTATCAAACTTAATGGAGAAAGTGGCTGAGATCTCGGCGAAAGTGTACCAGAAACCTGGCCGGTAACGCTGTGGTAAGTACGCTTTCGTGTTTATGTTTCTGTGTGTGTTTGTTGTGTTGTTTTATTTTTGTAGAATTCCACATATTCTGCCGATTACAAGCGTTAAAATTGCTCAAACATGTTAATTTTTTTAAAATGTTATCAATGACATCTCTCATGGGAAAAACAATTTTCAAAATGGAATATAAATGACAAATACCAAGATTAAACCTGATAGTCTGAAATTATTATCTTTAAATGTGAGGGGCCTCAGCAATTTTCGAAAACGTAGGGCTATTTTCACCTGGTGTAGAAAACAAAAAGCAGATCTAATTTTTCTTCAAGAAACGCATTCAACAAAAAATGATGAGTGTAAATGGAAAAAAGAATGGGGTTCTGAAATAATTTTCTCCCACGGGAGTTCTAATGCCAGAGGTGTTGCTATATTAATTAAGAGCGGTTTGGATATTGTTATTCAACACGAGCTTTTAAATTCCAATGGCAGGTCGATAACACTAAAGGTGAAAATTAAAGATAAAAACTATTTACTTGTAAATCTTTATGGTCCAAATAAAGATGCAGAGGCAGTTCGATTTTATCAAAACCTGTCGGCAACATTACGAGAAATAGATCCTGACAGTGACGAAAATATTATTATAGGTGGAGATTTCAACTGTCCTCTAAATCCAACTTTAGATAAAAAAGGTGGAATATTAATTCCACGACAACATGTGATCAACTCGGTAGAAAATATTCAAAATGAATTTAGCCTCCATGATATCTGGCGTATTAAAAATCCGAACACTCGTAGTTTCACATGGAGCAAAAGCCACCCTTTCATCTTCTGCAGACTTGATTACTGGTTGATTTCAGACAAGTTGAATGACTTAGTCACGCATGTTGATATTCAGGCTTCAATTAAAACCGATCACTCGTCAATAATATTAGAACTAGAAGATATTAAAGAAAGTCAAAGAGGACCAGGTTTCTGGAAATTAAATACTTCCCTGCTGGCCAAGCCTGACTATGTTGAGATGATAAGTAATGAATTGCCTAATTGGTTGGAAGATGCAAAGGTTTTGTCAGATAAGCGAGCAATACGGGACTGGCTTAAATTTAAAATCAAAACGTGCTCAATGATTTATTCAAAACAACTGTCAAAGGACCGACAAAGAAGGGAGGAAGAACTTAATTCGAAGTATCAAGATATGTTAAAAAAATTTCAGGAAAACCCTTGTGAAACAACAAGATTAGAAACTGAAACAATTAAAAATGAGCTTGAAGCATTATATGACGAAAAAGTAGAGGGAATTATTATTCGCTCTAGAGCAAGATGGCACGAGCATGCATGGTGAGAAAAATAGCAAATATTTTTTGAATTTAGAAAAGCGTAATAATATCAAGAAACATATACGCAAACTTTTTATTAGTGGTTCCATTTCATCTGATCCTTTCGAAATACTGAACGCTGAAAAGCTTTTTTATAGCAAGCTTTATAGTAAGCAGAGAATAAACCTCAACAGCGAAGAAGCCAACTCTTTTTTTCAAAATTCAAATATAATAAGACTCTCCGAGGAACTAAGTGCAAGTTGTGAGGGAGAAGTAACTCTTCAGGAATGTGAGACTATATTAGGCTCTTTTCATACAGGTAAAACGCCTGGAAATGATGGAATCCCAGTAGAATTTTATAAAACATTTTGGCCTTTATTAGGTGATTTTATGGTTGATTCATTTAATGAGGCTTTTAACAAAAAAGAAATGTCCCATTCACAAAAACAAGCTGTTATCACACTTATTGAAAAAAAAGAAAAGGATAGAAATTACTTAGAAAATTGGAGACCAATATCATTGATCAACGTAGACGCAAAAATTACATCTAAAGTAATTGCAACTAGAGTCATTAAAGTCCTCCCAGAAATAATTCACTGTAACCATACGGGTTATGTTAAGGGAAGGTTCATTGGTGAAGTAGCAAGATCAATTATAGATGTCATGGACTACACAAAGAAGCAAAATATACCAGGTATATTACTTTTCATTGATTTTGAGAAGGCCTTTGACAGCATTGATTGGGACTTCATGTTAAAATGCTTAGATGTTTTTGGTTTCGGACCTAGTTTTAAAGGATGGGTAGAAACATTCTATAGAAATATATCTAGCTGTGTGATAAACAATGGAATGTGCACATCATATTTTGAGGTACAGAGAGGAGTCAGACAAGGTGACCCGCTGTCGCCATATCTCTTTATCATTGTAGCAGAAATTTTAGCAATTGCGATTCGAAGTAGAACAGATATTCAAGGACTTAAAATAGGGCCAGAAGAGTTTAAAATTGTACAATATGCCGATGATCTCACCGTGTTTGTGCCTAATCTTGAATGTGTACAATGTATTTTTCATTTGTTAGATCAATTTGAAATTTGTTCTGGATTAAAGGTCAACTACACCAAAACTGAAGCTATGTGGATTGGCTCCTACCGAAATAATACAGCTGCACCTTTGGGACTAAAATGGGTTAAAACTGTAAAAGCACTTGGAATAGTATTTACATATAATGAAACTGAACAATTGCAAAAAAATTTTTATGATAAATTAAAAGATATTAGGCTACAGACGCGGCTGTGGCGTTGCAGAGGTCTCTCGCTGTTTGGTAAAGTTACAATTATTAAATCCTTTTTGCTTTCGAAGATGATATATGTGTTCTCAGTTCTTCCAACTCCGCAAGATTTCATAAAGCAACTTAACACTATTATATATAACTTCTTATGGAATGGGCCTGATAAAATTGCGCGAGTAGCAACAATTAATGATATCCAATTTGGAGGGCTAGGGTTAATAGATTTAGAAACTTCAATTAAGTCGTTAAGATTAACCTGGCTTGGAAGGATTTTTTCTCAGGGTTCTGCACCATGGAAAGCCTATATTAATTGCCTGCTAGAGAATTACGAAGGAACTTTTTTATTTAGATGCAATTATGATGTTAAAGATTACAACATTCATTCTACTTTTTACAGTGAATTTCTCCAATGGTGGGCTGACTTTAGAAATGTTTTTTTCTACTAAGCGTCTTATATCTGAAAGTATAATCTGGAACAATAAGTTAATTAAAATAGAAGGTAAGAGTATATACTACGAGAATTATGTTAAAGTTGGAATTATTTTTACCAACCAGATGCAGTTTAATAAGGATAACGTGGAATCATATAACATTGCAAAAAGGGAAGGATTACGACACACAAACTTTTTAACGTGGTCAGGGATTCGATATGCTATTCCTCCCCACTTAAAAGTTGTGGATGTAAATGAAAGTGAAATACATTCACTACAATTTCATTATGAAGGAAAAATATTTGATCCAGTAATATGTAAAAGTAAACAATTTTATGAATTGCTAATTTCAAAAAGGGCAACTGTATCGAGGGGCTTTATTAAACTGAAAGAGGATTTTGGATTAGATGATATAACAGTGTCGAATGCTTTTATCAATTTAAAGTCTGTTTCATCCGAAACTTTTGTTAGAAGCTTTCAATTTAAACTCTTAGATAATATTACATTCACTAATACGCGACTAGCTAAAATAGGTTATATTCCATACGATACTTGTACATTCTGCGAATTTGAATCAGAAACGGTGTATCACTTATTTTATCAATGTTCTTTGACATATCTCTTTTGGAAAAAACTTTGAAAATTTCTGGTTCGTACTTTCAGGCCAACGCGAGGAGCTTACGCTACAAGACGTATTTATTGGAAAATTAGAAAAAAGTGAATTGTTGAATTATTTTTTAATCCTTGCAAAATTGCACATTTGGTTGTGTCGGAAACATTCAAAAATTCCAAATTTTGATATATTTAAAGAATTAGTTGACTTGAAATATAGAACTGAGAAATATATAGCAGCAAAAAATAACACGCAGAAAAAATTTCAGGCTAGATGGTATTTTTACATAATAAATAACAACTAGATCATAAGTCAGCACGTGTAGGCTAAGCTATTGTACATGTACATTAGATACATTGTTCAAGATGTTAAATTGAGAGTCTTTGTAAACATTTTTGTATGAAAAATAATGGCAATAAATATGTGGGGAAAAAAAAAAAAGATTACGGTTTTAATCAGGTTTTGGAAACACTCGATTTATAAATTACCATTACGGTGGAATCCAGAAAAAATATGGGAAAAAAAAGTATTTTGGGGGTGGGGTTCAAGGGCCATTATTACCACTACTAACAGCGTCGCACTTTGAACAAGCTTAACTAAGGTGAAACTTAACTAAGGTGAAAGGTCGGAAGCACAAGAATTAAGATTGACGACCGGGCTATTTTTTAATTTTAGCAATTCTCAAAAAACAGTATTACCCGACCGTCTACACAGTACATTTAGACCGTACAAAAGTTCACGAAAACAACTTTTCTGTGTCTAGAATAACTAGTACGACTACTACAAATAAAATATAGTATCTGTTTGTCAAAAATTGCCCGAGAAACTGATTTTGAAATCAAAATTGCAAAAATACACAAACATATTTGCATACGGCGACGCGAGTGAAGACATAAAATCTAAGTCGACACGTCTTGTTTTGTTTACATAAAATCGCTTTTCAATCAATGTAATGAATAAACAAACACACCAAAATGGACAACACAATATTCTTTCGAAAAAAAATTATTCAAATCTCCATTGGTTTATGTTTAAAAGCAAAACACGTACCATTTATAGCGCATCAAGGCAGAGCTGTCCTCGATGAAATTTAAGATAACAACACGACTTAATTTGAGCACGTTTCATAAACATATCTCCAAAACTTAAGAGAACACAAAAAAAAAGTCAATCAAAAATTGATATCAACATAAATTCCCATCGAAAAATGTGATTTATTTTACCTTTAAGTCACTGGACTGCTTGGAAATTCGTTAAAACTCCGCTTCTTCGGTTCTGAAATCCGTAATAAAAACAAGGCATCGCCACGCATTGCTCCTGATTTGATAAAAACGTATGAGGGTTCCTCGAAGCAAGATTTTATCCCTGAAAGCTCTTCTTTTTCCACTAAAGCGGCTTCTGAGTATCCCTAAGTTAGTATCCTTGTCTTGAGAAGCAAACCGCGAAAAAATGCAGGGAAATAACAACTTTACTGCTCCGCTAAACACTACGGAAGATCCTCTTTTAAAGTGTTTACCAAGCTGACGGCTGTGTAGCCGCGCGTGTGACGTCATGCACGCATGTTTTGCGACGTCATACGCGAGTTTGCCTTGCGCGACTGGCTGACACATGTCACGGAGGCGCGCCCGCGAAACATTCCGCTAGCCATGACCATGAAAAAATGACGGGCATTGGTTATATGAGTATGGGGCTTCGCAGCCGGGCCTTAGGCCCGCGAGTGCTCTGCTATTATACCTTGGATTTTGGGCGCTTGTGGAAACAGCGAAATTTTGACGAGGAAGATCATTAAACCTAACCCTTCCACCCAGGCAATGGGATCAAATAAAACAGTGTTGAATTTTGAGAGCTGATATGACTAGTAAATGATGTGGACAGTGTACAGAGGCCTCTAGCTTGTGAAAGCGATGCTTGACCTTCCGTTAGCTACATAAATTAAAGGTTGAATTTTAGGGTATTTGGATTTCCAAAAATTCGAAAAGCTACAACATTCGTATAGTTTGTGATTACGATTTCCTATCGTGTAACAACTTTTCTCTCCCAGCTTTTAGCCTGGATCCTAGCTCTGGCCTAAAAGTGAATAAATCAGAAGTTGGGAATTGAAAATGTGGCCGTTGTAGAGAGGTGGTTGTTATCGTAGAGAAGTAGAGGTTCGATTGTGTTCTCAATTTTTCTAAGACTGCATTGAATCAGGTTTATTTTCGCCTTCTCTTATTCCGAAAACAACAACAGAAACAAACATACAATGACTTAATAACCTACCTCAGTAGGCGAATAAGTAAAGGTTCTTTATGCAAATTATTTACTTTATTACTGTTCTGCAGCCCTGCAGCCAAAAGAAATCGGCAACTAATTACAATCATTAATCGTATAAACAACACAACTTCTTTTATAACTTCGATTTCTTTGATCAAAATATAATACCCCAATATTTCGGTGAAAAAGGCCTGCTATTTTGCCGTAAAGAATCGACTGTAATTAGATTTTCAGGCTGCAGGAAAAAAATACTTTTTTTAATAGGAAGCAGCAGTGTTTGCTTTTGAGAATCAAAGGCTCCTAAGAGCGAACCCGTCAATAAGAAATGCTAACGCGTAACGCAATCTACATCTACATCTACATCTACATCTTCATCTTCATCTACATCTACATCTACATCTACATCTACATCTACATCTACATCTACATCTACATCTACATCTACATCTACATCTACATCTACATCTACATTTATTGAGTTGATAAAATCTTGTAAGATATCACATCAACTATAAATAAAAACTAGAATAAAATAAAAACAAATAACAAAATAAGTAAATGATAATTTACTTAATATTGCGGTAAGCTCATGTTTTCACACTGACACGGTTCAATATTTTTTTTTAAATTAAACATAAGGATTTTGACAAACGCGAAAAGAAAAATACAGTACATCACTCTCATAATTTTCAGTGCGAAGAAAAAAAAAACGGCCCGAGCGAGAATCGAACCTGGGCTTTTCGTCTGTAAGTCCGCGCTTTACACCATTCGGCTACCGTAATCACTGACTGGGGATAAATTTTATTACTTGAAGGTAGATAAGCATCAAAACGCGTGTCTCGGTTTAAAATTCCTTTTTATCGAATTTAACGTAGTATTAAAGACTCCAAATGCGAAACATCTTTAAGCTTATTGTTGTTTATTTTCGTTTACACCAATTTAGTTATTGTTATCGCTGAATTCACGCTGTTCTTGTTACAAAACGCATTCGTAACAAAGCATTACATCACAAAGTATACAGCTGAGTGATGGAACGAGTGAGCAAGCGAGTGAGTGAGTGAGTGAGTCACTCATTTGCATATCTGTCGCCGTTACCGATAACCCGTTCATAACGCATGCGCGTATTCCATTTATTTCATTTCCATTTCCTTTAACAGCAACAACAACAATGTATTCTAAGTATATGGCAGAGTTGAATGATTAGTTTGCCCTGCAAATAGCTGGAAAGCTAATCGAGGCGGGGCAAAACAAGTGGAATTTATGTCAAGCCAATATGATGATTTCATCCGCTTCAAAGTTGAAGCTGAGAAGCAAATTCAGGAGCTCATCTCAAGAGTTAACGTAATTTCAGTTTTGTGCGATCATATCAGGAAATCTATCGAAGCCTCAGAAGCATACAGTTATCAATTTAACATTAAAATCGTTGGTGTACCAACTGTAGCCGAACGTGAAACATCTCAGCAAACAGCCGATCTCTGTATGGCGCTGTTCACTGCCTTGGGAGTTGAGGAAGTATCATTGAGTGACATCGATACTGCACATCGAGTACCATCTTGCGTGGCTTCTAACAGACCTAACGCCATCATTTGTAAATTCGTTCGTAGGTTAGCCAGAGAGAAAGTCATGGCAGCCAGGAGAGAAGTGTCTAACCTAAATGCAGAAGATTTGGGCTTTAGTGGCACGGTTGATGTTAGTCACATCAACTTTTATGATCATCTTACACCAAGGCTGCAAGAGCTACTATTTGAGAGTAAAAAATTCAAGGATGCTAATAGCTACAAATATTGTTGGGCGAAGAACGGTTTCGTTTATCTGCGGAAGACGGATTCCTCAACCACAGTACGACTGAGTAGTTTAGAAGACCTGCAAGGAGTGGCATCACAAAGTTGAGCTAAGTACTCTTGTTTAGATGATACGATCACAATGAAGTTGCGTAGAAATAAATCGGAAGAGAGAGCCAGTAAATTATTATTGCATGAACTACCTTACTATAACTTTAGAGGTAATCTGGCTCTATATCATGGGCAGTTTAATAATTCGATTTCTGTTGATTGGTGGCCAAGACGTAATTTAGAAAAATTAAACAGTTTATATGATTTAGATATTTTCAATCTAAACTCTAATCTGGATGCTTATTTGAATATTGACTATAACCTTCCTAACGAGTCGCTTAAATGTTCGCGCCAAAATTACATTACTTGATGCGGTTTTCGGCAAGGGAAACAAGTCGAGTTTTTTTTCGATCTCTTCCGAAAAAAAATATTCTTATGCTCGACTTGTGGTCAAGTCTACATGTCTTCCCTGCGAAATATTGATTTCAAAACAGCAAGCTAGTGGACTTCACGCAGATATCGTGGACTCTGCGGGTTCCTGGGGTCTGTTTGCGGTAATTTTACTAAGAACATCTGGTTCGTTACTATCATGCATTTTTGTAACTGCTTCCTTCAAGAGAAAGGAAAGAAAGGTGGTGAAAGACATGTTGTCAGACCTGAAGATGTGAGTTTTATTCTAGACGTAACTGGATTTCGAAAGGAGAAATTATGTCTAATAATCATTAAAAGCATGTCTTGTTACGTCCACATCTTTCCAAAAGAAGGAACTATTTCATGACTAGTGATCTCACTAAATTGCACAGCATTTTCTTTTAACACTTGTTCAGGAGTCGACTCAAAGTACTGATTGAGTATCACTACCTTGTACTCAGTATATAAAAAAACATCTTTTGCGTATTCACAGTTCTTCATTAGTTGATTGCTCGTTTTACAATGATAACGCTGTTCGGTCTTACTGTTATTAGTATCACCCAACTAGTGGACTAATGCAAATCCTGCATTTTGATTGGCTACGCTACTAGGGGTCTAATAGTAATAGTCATCGAGTAGCGAAATTCGCCGGTTTTATTTTTCGTTTTATTCCCAAATAAATATTTCTTCAACTTGCAATTGCTTTTTTTTATTATTGCCTTTTTCTGTCCGACTAGTTGGGTGATACTAAAACAATTAGACCCTTCGCCCTCAAGGGCCACGGGTCAATAGCCGGGTCAATATTTCTTCAACTTGCAATTGCTTTTTTTTATTATTGCCTTTTTCTGTCCGACTAGTTGGGTGATACTAAAACAATTAGACCCTTCGCCCTCAAGGGCCACGGGTCAATAGCCCTTTCGGGCTACGGGTCTAATTGTTAATTATTTAAATATTAAAACTTACCAAACACTTACGTAATAAGATATAAAAAAAAAATTATAGCTGGTCTTGCCTGCAGCAATGCTAGCGGAGCCTGAACAACTCTTGCCGTTATGCTGAGTTGAAGAACAGTGTATGCAAACGTGCTTGTAGCGACATGACTGTGGATTAGGACAACCGTTTGGGGAAAAATTCCAGCGAAAACAGAACTCCTCCGCGGTTGACCCACGGCTGTCCCCGCGACTGTCGTTGGTTCGGGATGGGCGCTGAGCCACGGCCGCGTCAAAATACTGGGCACTCAGGTCATCTAAGTTCGACCCCCAGCTGTAATGATCCCTTGCCTTTGTGGCACGATAGTCTTGGTCGAAGGCAAGGATGGCCGTAGTTTGAAAACGAGCTCCTTTGATTGCCAAAAACTTCAAGTAGGTAAGATAATCGGCGGCCTCGCGAGGGCTCTTTGTGAGAAGAGACTCGAGGATTTTAACGTTCGCGAGCATGAATTGCGCGTAGGACAGCTGCAAGGGTTTTAGCTGTTTACCATCAGGGCCATAAATATAGTCAGAAGGCAACAAAGGCTTACTTTCCGGAGTAGTGTTTCGCAATTCCGTCGGGGGTCACCGACGAAGTAGTGGCAGCTGGGGAAGTAGCAGAAGAAGTAGTAGCAGCGTTGGCCGTCTTGAAATCCTGAGTCGGAATAGGGGAGGAGAACTCCACTTCCAGTTTTGAAAGTTCCTCCTCCAAATTCAGTCCCGGGAGTAGATCACTCTCCTTTGGAGTAACAGCGGCTTTGTCCTCTTTGGGATCCTCGTCTTCTTGCCGAAGGCGGGAAATCACGCGGCGAAGGAGGATTTTGTGGCCTACAACGAAGCCCATGTCAGCCAAATCCTGCTCCGTTATGGCGGCCAAAAACGACTTGGATAGGATCTGGTTCTGAGCCAGGACGTCCATTACATCTCCAGGAATGTTATTTTATCGACAAAATTTAGAGAGCCAAGTACTCTCAGGGGTGGATTGCTTGTTCACTTTCTTGGAGCTTTTCCCTTTAGGAGGCATAGTAGAAAATGCGAAAGCGAAACAATAAAATACAATAGACCTAAGGAAAACACGTGTCACGCAAGATAATGACTATTCATCACTTGCTACGTATTATACTCCCATTGGATAGAATCCAATACTGTATATTATTTAAATATTGAAACTGACCAAACACTTACGTAATAAGATATAAAAAAAACAACTATATAAAGCCGCTAGCTGGCTTAACAGTCCGGGATGGTTATCAAATTTGATAACCCATACCAAAACAAACCATTAGCCAATCGCTGCTCAAATGTGAGTTCACGTGACATGTTATCGAGGCAAGGACGTTTATTCCAATATGGCGGCCGAAGGCTGAACCCGACAGATTTACTGAAACGCTTTTCATCTGTTTGATCGACTGAAATTTGATTGCACGTTAAATTGTAGAAAGAGAAAGGAACAAACTTGTGTATGTTGAAAATTTTGAATATATAAGTATTTTCCAGTATTTTCCAGTATTTTTCGAAAATTATTTCCTAGAGCTTCATGTTTTTCTTCAATTGAGGTTCTTCAAGCGCCTGTATACTCAAGCAACAAATGTTCCGAGTGAATGTGACACACAATGAAAGCAGACAAGGACATTCTATGACAAAGCGTTTAACAACATTCTAAGCACTATTTCTCCTTACTGACAACCAGTTCTTTTTGCTTATTAAAATTGTCAACAGATAACTTCAGATTTACATGAAAAAAAAAACACTACAGATTCAATATTGGAACGTTACCAGATCTGCTCATATCCTACTATTAGGAACCTTGACCAAACAAATGATGGCAATAAAATACTTCTTTCAATCAAAACGTTTCTCCTTTTTTGATATTTAATTCAGGGAATGTGAATTATAATAACAATACAATTTATTCCACTTGTTAAAATAGTAATCCAGATGTAATTTCTTATTGTATACGATCAAAAAGTCAAATGCCCCATATCTACCCAAGTTCCCTACCCGGTGAGCTACAAATTGACATATGTAACAATACCACTTCCTGAAAATTAGCCCTCTTCTACAATAAGCTCCTAAAATCCCTTGAGTTATTCAGAATTTTAATTTTGGGATTCAATGGGTCAAGTCAAACATTCTCTTATGTTCTTTATAATTCTTTGTCCCCTCTTTGATCAGACTCCAGTCTAATTATTGTACACCCACTATTACTATTTGAAGCTTGAATCCTAGTGTGATAACCCAAGTATAAGCACAAGCACATGGAAAACATATGAAAACCAGTGAGAGATACACACCTACATCCATGTGCTAATATTTCGTCCTTATTTAACAAGTTGAATCAGGCCTTACTATGCTCGTTAATGATCAATAGGCAAACTTGAACATTAAAAACTAAACTACATTTTAATGTCAGTGCGGTTCCAGAAAATATCCATACCCACCCCAAGGACGGCCATTGGAAATTCTGAGAGGGAAAGGGGTCGCAAAAGCCAAAACGTTTAAAGGAAAGTATGAAGCTAAACTGGAATTTCCAGACAGATGGGGGTTCAAACCAATAAACCTCAGTGGGGGAGGGGGAGGGGGTATGGATATTTTCTGGAACAACACAATTGCATTTTTCACAATATCATCAATTACATGTATAATGGTAATGTTGACAACTAACAAACAACTGAAACCAGAAACAAATGAAAGACTTTTTTTTCTGCGACATCCACTCAGACAATTGACAGCCACATAAAATGCAGCCGTTGGCTGTGATTTCAATTTCAGACCAAGTTTATAATTGTTATTGAAGAACACAGTCCTTCTCACTGCTCTGATAAATCATTGTCATCATATTGATCTTTCACAAATAAAATTTCATCAGTGTCCACATTCTGTTTGAGTTTTTCACAAACTTCATGGAAGAAAGAGATCAGGATTTATTTTTTCAAAGAGGACTGTTTGCTCTTAAGTTCATGCATCTTAGTTTGGAGTACAACCTTGACATCTTCATCAGAGACAAGATTAATTCTCTCCTCTGCTCTCTGGAGTATTTCAGATTTGGTTGCATTCTTTATATCCTCTCCCTGAATTTTGTCTTCTTCAGTTGTGTACACAGTTGTTATGGGTACATCATCTCTCAGCTTCCTTTCCACAAAGTGCTCAAGTAGCAACTGCTTTCTGTTTTCCTTAAGTGTGACGTCGTCCATGTTCAAAAGGTGTTTGTTAAGAGCTGCACCACTAAGCGAAATGTGACGGCTGGGGTTTCCTAAGAAATACCTGTAATAAATTATATTGAAACAAAATTAGATTTACAAAGATAAATTATATCAAAACCATTACTTGAAAAATGTACAAATATAGATGAAGAAATACTGTAGGGAAAAATACAGATAAGAAAACGTAGTACTGTTGTAATATGTAGTTGTATTAATGTCAAAAACTCACTAAGGTCGCCACGCAACTTGTGCTTGCAAAACTACTAGCAAAACCCAGTAAAATGCTCATTAAGATATATATATATATAATTTTTTTTTTAGTTTTTTAAATTTTTATTTTCTTTCCAAAGTACAATATTCAATAAATTATATTACAATAAATGTCTTACTTATTTGCCTACTTACATTACACAAGAATTTACTTACTTATTTACTTATCTATAGATTAAATTATGTTACCGCAATTAAAATACAATTTTACTTATTACCTTACTTACATAAATAAGAATTAACTTACTGTCTTTACCTTAGATTATTTTACCCTAATTACAATACAATACATTTCTTTGGAAAGAAAGAAAAGGAAAAAGAAAATAGAGAGGGAAAGGAAGACAGAAATGAAATAAATAAACGCGTGTGTGTTGGAAGAGGGGGGGGGGGGGGGTAAAGGACCGTTATTAGCGTTACCGTTAGCGTTACTGTTAGCGTTACCGAATTAGCGACAGGCATTAAAATTGAAGCGAACCCATTTTGATTTGAAAGCTTTAATTGTGTTTGTTTTGTATGCGAAATTATTAAATTAAGATATTTAGATAATCCTACAATAAACTCACATCTCACTATTTTTACATTGATTAGTCTTGTCTCCGTGGTTGTCCACTGTAACATGTTAATCCTTTCTTTATCAAATCTAATTGAGGAGACAAACATTTACTCCCTGTGACTTGTCCCCTTAATTCAAACTGCTGTGGTTTGAGTGTTGATGGTTCCCTTGTGTAAAAACAGAAGGGGACTTGTTATAGGAACTCTTGTGTCAACAAGAGATTCCAAAAACAGGATTTAACAGAGGATTGAATTCCAATGGGTTGCTTTTGTCAGATGTAATCAGGACTACCATTAAGCTTTGATATACCAGCTACACAAGGAAAGTTGGTGATCAAATACTCATGTTTAAGCTTTGGTGTGAGAGGGGTATTATAATTAACATTTTCTATTTAGACAATGTACAGAAATAACACCAAACCTCGTTTGTTTCCATTGTCTTTGTTCCTCAAAATTTCATGGTTTTTCTTTCTCATGCTAAACAGGTTACTACATGTACATTGAGGCATCTTCTCCCAGAAGTGGTGACAAAGCCAGACTTGAAATACCAATAGCTGGAAATGGAGCACTGGCTTGTCTCCAGTTTTGGTATCACATGTATGGCGGCAGTATGGGATCCCTTACTGTCTTCAGTGGAAATGCGGTAGTTTTCATAGCATCCGGAGACCATGGTAACCAGTGGATAAAAGCTACAAGAAATATTTATTTGGATAACACTGTAAGTAAATATTTGATAAAATCAGTAATGCATGCGGTTGAAAAGTTTGATAAAATAATAATTGTGTCAAAGCTGAGGAGTTATCTGCAAATAACCTGAGATCAGATAGAATTGTAGTTTTAACTTTTTGGTGGTCACTTGCTTAAATTTGTAATTTAAACCTGATCGCAGATTAATGTAGTTTTGTTTTCACTGAAACGTTTGAGAGAGAGAATGTTCGCCACCAGTAACTCCAGGGTGGTTACGCTGTAGAGTTAAAGCCTTTAAATCACGCTTTAGAAATAAAAAAAAAACCTTGAACAGAGAATCAACAGTGGCTGCGGACGCACTAGAGTTGTTAACCGGGTTATTTCCAATAAAAAATTAATTAATTAAAATCAACTGGCTTGACAAAATTCCTGATGCATCGGCATATTTTTGGTGTTCACCGAATTTAAACTGTGCTAGCGGTTCCCATGGAAATTAATTATAAACAACAATATATTTTTTAAACCGAGTTAGGTTTTTTAAACAACTTCACTAGGAAGTTTGGTGCAGGTAATCAGAACTTTGCCGATCTAGCTGTCAATCGTCTCCGGTTACGCGATAATTTTTGCCTACCTACAAATAGTGAAAAGAAAATTTACCGCCGTGTGTTAACGTTCTCCACAAAACTTATAATTTGATCATTCGACATTGTTGTTCTGTAGGAAACGGCAAAAAAATGTACCAAAATGTAAAACCCACTTGCAGAAGAATTGTTTTCGCCTATTAATTAAGCTTAATTGTTCTGTGCCGCTGTCGCTGTATTCGCCGTCGTCGTTGCTGCAGGGTGGATGCTTTGGTAGGCTAATTTCGTTCCTCGTTCCCATCAGATGAACAAAATTTAAGTTCACAATGGTACAAAAATAATAATTACAATATAGCAAATGATAGTATGATCGCTCGCGTTCAAAGTTCAACCTTCTGTAGTGTGGCCGCTCAAATAAAAAGAAACTCCGTTTAATATTTCATAACTGGCAAACACACTTTTCTACCGAGTTATTTCTGTTTGGAGTTTGGCTTACTAAGGCCCCGACCACACTAATGCGTTTTCGTTTGAAAACGTATACGTTTTGATGCGTTTTCGCCTATCGTCCACACTAAAACGTCCGAAAACGCTGATGACAACGGACACTTTCGAAAACGGTTTCAAAAGTGGAGACTTTTGAAAACGCATCGTTTTGAAAACGTTTCGTTTCTAGTGTGGACAGGTGAAAACGAAGACTTTAGAAAACGATGACGTAAAGAGCGTCACATGCCATCGGTTTCAGTCGAAATCGGATCATGTATCACCTTTCACACATGTGTAATCTCCGGTCTCGGTCGTTTTCATCGTCCAGTCCAGCCAAAAAATCAGACATTCTTATATAAAAAAGAGTGTAACTTTTGTGTGGATCAACTAAAGCGAAGTCAGAAAGCGACAGCGACATTAGAATGAGCACACAAATATGAAAACAGCTTTGATTTATCATTCGGGCTGGTTTAAATTTTCTTTATTGAATTCATTGGCTTAGATCCGGCATTATTGGCTTTTCGCACAATTTCATTGCGTTCCTCTCTGGTATGATCAATTTAATTCTGCTGTGTTTTGCCTTGATTTTCATGCCAACTCATCTCTACGCACATAAATCACCAGGAGTGAGCTACAAATTTGAAGACTGTAGCTCGCTGTTGATTGCTTCATATGTAAAGTCCAAAAAGGGAAAGTTAAAGCGTCTACGACCGTAAAAATGCCTTGTTAAAATCACACTTTAAATTGCCATAAATTTAACAAAGTTCACAGCCATAAATCTCCATCTAAATCTTAAAAAGAAGTAGGATTTAATTTATAATTAGGCTCGGTTTTCACTGTGCGACGTAAGCGTAAGCATAAGCGGAGGCATAACAGCACTTATATCCAGTGAAAACAGGCCCGACATATATTGTAAGCATGAGCGGAGGCATAACAGCGCTTATATCCAGTGAAAACAGGCTCGACATACATTGCAATTGTAAGCATGAGCGGAGGCATAACAGCGCTTATATCCAGTGAAAACAGGCTCGACATACATTGTAAGCATGAGCGGAGGCATAACAGCGCTTATATCCAGTGAAAACAGGCCCGACATACATTGTAAGCATGAGCGGAGGCATAACAGCGCTTATATCCAGTGAAAACAGGCCCGACATACATTGTAAGCATGAGTGGAGGCATAACATCGCTTATATCCAGTGAAAACAGGCCCGACATACATTGTAAGCATGAGAGGAGGCACAACAGTGCTTATATCCAGTGAAAACAGGCCCGACATACATTGCAAGCATGAGCGGAGGCATAACAGCGCTTATATCCAGTGCAAACAGGCCCAGCATACATTGTAAGTATGAGCGGAGGCATAACAGCGCTCATATCCAGTGAAAACAGTCCCGACATACACTGTAAGCATGTGCGGAGGCAGAACATCGCTTATATCTAGTGAAATTAGGCCCGACATACATTGCAAGCATGAGCGGAGGGATAACAACGCTTATATCCAGTGAAAACAGGCCCGACATACATTGTAAGCATGAGTGGAGGCATAACATCGCTTATATCCAGTGACAACAGGCCCGATATACATTGTAAGCATGAGCGGAGGCATAACAGTGCTTATATCCAGTGTAAACAGACCCGAATACATTGTTAGCATAAGCGGAGGCATAACAGCGCTTATATCCAGTGAAAACAGGCCCGACATACATTGTAAGCATGAGCGGAGTCATAACAGCGCTTATATCCAGTGTAAACAGGCCCGACATACATTGTAAGCATGAGCGGAGGCACAACAGCGCTTATATCCAGTGAAAACAGGCCCAACATACATTGGAAGCATGAGGTGAGGCACAACAGCGCTTATATCCAGTGAAAACAGGCCGACATACAATGTAAGCATAAGCGGAGGCATAACAACGCTTATATCCAGTGAAAACAGGCTCGACATATATTGTTAGCATAAGCGGAGGCATAACATCGCTAATATCCAGTGAAAACAGGGCCGACATACATTGTTAGCATGAGCGGAGGCATAAAAGCGCTTATATCCAGTGAAAACAGGCCCGACATACATTGTAAGCATGAGCGGAAGAGTAACAGCTCTTATCTCCAGTGAAAAAAAAGCCCGACATACAATGTAAGCATGCGCGGAGGCATAACAGTGCTTATATCCAGTGTAAACAGACCCGATATACATTGTAAGCATGAGCGGAGGCATAACAGTGCTTATATCCAGTGTAAACAGACCCGATATACATTGTAAGCATGAGTGGAGACATTACAGTGCTTATATACAGTGAAAACAGGCCCTACATACATTGTAAGCATGAGCGGAGGCTTAACAGCGCTTATATCCAGTGAAAACAGGCCCAACATACATTGTAGGCATGAGCGGAGGCATAACATAGCTTATATGCAGTGAAAACAGGGCCGACATACATTGTAAGCATGAGCGGAGGCATAACATCGCTTATATCCAGTGAAAACAGGCTCGACATACATTGTAAGCATAAGCGGAGGCATAACAGCGCTTATATCCAGTGAAAACAGAACCGGTATACATTGCAAGCATGAGCGGAGGCACAACAGCGTTTATATCCAGTGAAAACAGGCTCGACATACATTGTAAGCATGAGCGGAGGCATAACAGCGCTTATATCCAGTGAAAACAGGCCCGACATACATTGTAAGCATGAGCGGAGGCATAACAGCGCTTATATCCAGTGAAAACAGGCCCGACATACATTGTAAGCATGAGCGGAGGCATAACAGCGCTTATATCCAGTGAAAACAGGCCCGACATACATTGTAAGCATGAGCGGAGGCATAACATCGCTTATATCCAGTGAAAACAGGCCCGACATACATTGTAAGCATGAGAGGAGGCACAACAGTGCTTATATCCAGTGAAAACAGGCCCGACATACATTGCAAGCATGAGCGGAGGCATAACAGCGCTTATATCCAGTGCAAACAGGCCCAGCATACATTGTAAGTATGAGCGGAGGCATAACAGCGCTCATATCCAGTGAAAACAGTCCCGACATACACTGTAAGCATGTGCGGAGGCAGAACATCGCTTATATCTAGTGAAATTAGGCCCGACATACATTGCAAGCATGAGCGGAGGGATAACAGCGCTTATATCCAGTGAAAACAGGCCCGACATACATTGTAAGCATGAGTGGAGGCATAACATCGCTTATATCCAGTGACAACAGGCCCGATATACATTGTAAGCATGAGCGGAGGCATAACAGTGCTTATATCCAGAGTAAACAGACCCGAAATACATTGTTAGCATAAGCGGAGGCATAACAGCGCTTATATCCAGTGAAAACAGGCCCGACATACATTGTAAGCATGAGCGGAGTCATAACAGCGCTTATATCCAGTGTAAACAGGCCCGACATACATTGTAAGCATGAGCGGAGGCACAACAGCGCTTATATCCAGTGAAAACAGGCCCAACATACATTGGAAGCATGAGGTGAGGCACAACAGCGCTTATATCCAGTGAAAACAGGCCGGCATACAATGTAAGCATAAGCGGAGGCATAACAACGCTTATATCCAGTGAAAACAGGCTCGACATATATTGTTAGCATAAGCGGAGGCATAACATCGCTAATATCCAGTGAAAACAGGGCCGACATACATTGTTAGCATGAGCGGAGGCATAAAAGCGCTTATATCCAGTGAAAACAGGCCCGACATACATTGTAAGCATGAGCGGAGGCATAACAGCGCTTATATCCAGTAAAAACAGGCCCGACATACATTGTAAGCATAAGCGGAAGAGTAACAGCTCTTATATCCAGTGAAAAAAAGCCCGACATACATTGTAAGCATGCGCGGAGGCATAACAGTGCTTATATCCAGTGTAAACAGACCCGATATACATTGTAAGCATGAGCGGAGGCATAACAGTGCTTATATCCAGTGTAAACAGACCCGATATACATTGTAAGCATGAGTGGAGACATTACAGTGCTTATATACAGTGAAAACAGGCCCTACATACATTGTAAGCATGAGCGGAGGCTTAACAGCGCTTATATCCAGTGAAAACAGGCCCGGCATACATTGTAGGCATGAGCGGAGGCATAACATAGCTTATATGCAGTGAAAACAGGGCCGACATACATTGTAAGCATGAGCGGAGGCATAACATAGCTTATATCCAGTGAAAACAGGCTCGACATACATTGTAAGCATAAGCGGAGGCATAACAGCGCTTATATCCAGTGAAAACAGAACCGGTATACATTGCAAGCATGAGCGGAGACATAACAGTGCTTATATCCAGTGAAAATAGGCCCGACATACATTGTTAGTATGAGCGGAGGCATAACAGCCCCTATATCCAGTGAAAACAGGCCCAGCATACATTGTAAGTATGAGCGGAGGCATAACAGCGCTCATATCCAGTGAAAACAGTCCCGACATACACTGTAAGCATGTGCGGAGGCAGAACATCGCTTATATCTAGTGAAATTAGGCCCGACATACATTGCAAGCATGAGCGGAGGGATAACAGCGCTTATATCCAGTGAAAACAGGCCCGACATACATTGTAAGCATGAGTGGAGGCATAACATCGCTTATATCCAGTGACAACAGGCCCGATATACATTGTAAGCATGAGCGGAGGCATAACAGTGCTTATATCCAGTGTAAACAGACCCGAAATACATTGTTAGCATAAGCGGAGGCATAACAGCGCTTATATCCAGTGAAAACAGGCCCGACATACATTGTAAGCATGAGCGGAGTCATAACAGCGCTTATATCCAGTGTAAACAGGCCCGACATACATTGTAAGCATGAGCGGAGGCACAACAGCGCTTATATCCAGTGAAAACAGGCCCAACATACATTGGAAGCATGAGGTGAGGCACAACAGCGCTTATATCCAGTGAAAACAGGCCGGCATACAATGTAAGCAAAGCGGAGGCATAACAACGCTTATATCCAGTGAAAACAGGCTCGACATATATTGTTAGCATAAGCGGAGGCATAACATCGCTAATATCAGTGAAAACAGGGCCGACATACATTGTGAGCATGAGCGGAGGCATAAAAGAGCTTATATCCAGTGAAACAGGCCCGACATACATTTATAA
>JAJGOT010000367.1:0-270000 GCA_022457155.1 Cladopsammia gracilis
TACAAAAACATATATGCCATTTTCTTTGCATTTGAAGCTTTTTTCGCTTTTTCACTTACTTTAGGAGTTCAGTGTGTCACGATCCCGGTAATTTGTTTTTCAGGCTGCAGAGAAAGCGTTGAAGGCTGCGCAGTATGCAGTAGATGCTTTTAAGACCAACGTTCACAACCTAATCCAAAACTCCCTGATGTTAGATGACTCTCAGTTGGTTACCTTCTCAAGACAGCTCGAGCAACTTTTGGGTGATTCAACGTGCATGCGCTACCCCGATCGATTGGACTTTCCAAAGATTCCAAAAGACGTCTACACGGCTCAAGACGCCCATCAGGCAATGGTGCTAGCCACGGACATTCTAGAGAAAGTTCGAAGCAGAGTTAATTAAGGTGCGTCAAACAAACATACTTTCGCATTTTCATTATTCTTTTGCATAATTTTTAAGGTTATGATTATTCTTACAATAGGCTATTGCTATAAGATAAGTATTAGGAAGAACATTTACAAGGCTCAAAACGGAACAAGTTTACTTCCACTGTTTCCAGATTGAATGGAATTTGGAACTGCTGGTTTTTGTGGAGGGTGGAAAACCGGACAAGGCTGAGAAAAAAACGAGCAACAACGAGAACCAACAGCAAACTCAACTCACATATAGCGTCGCCTCCGGGATTCGAACCCTGGCCACATTGTTGGGAGGCGAGTGATCTTACCATTGCAGAATCTCTGCTCTCATAATATTTTCGGTGAGACCATGAGGAATTATGAAGGTGCGAATTGATAAGCACTCAAATCCGTGTGGTGACTCCGGCTCCGAACCCGCGCGCCATCTACGCGAGAATCCGTCCCATTCTTTCAGTTGGCGAATTCTTTGTGCGGCCCAATCTGTATACAAGCGCAGAATCGTCGAAGGTCTGATGATCCAACAACAGAATCCTTGCCTGGACAAAAATGTTCACTCTTTGTCGTGAGTGTGATTGCCACCGGGAATCACTTAGATATATAAGTGCACGCTGCGTGCACGCTGCCGACGGTCATTTTTGACACTGGATATGACTTATTTTTTTAAAGTAATTATTAAAAAAATTTAACCGTCTAAATGTTTTTTTCAATAGGCCATTTGCACGATGGCGTCATTTGACTACAACTACCAGAAATTCAATTCGTTTTTCCTTTCTTATTTAAATTTTGTAATCCCAGTGCGGTTTAAGCAATAGCCCTAATTTGCACTACAAAACAAAAAACTGAAGGATTCTGGTAGTTGTAGTCATATGACGTCATCATTTATAGTGCTAGCCCCTGAAGAAGCTTTGTTTTGCAAAGCGAAATATTGGGCACTATTATATTCCACTTTTATCTATTTTATTTGCTTCTGCTTCTGCTTCTGTTTTTCTGCCGTAAGGATCAGTTTGCCGTTTTTTGCTTCACTTCAAGTATTAATACTGATCTAGGTCTGGAAACCAGATCCGGCCATTCTCATCGGTTTGTTGCAGTGATCGTGCATTCTATGTTTCTTTTTATCATGCAAATGGCCTATTATTAGGATATTACATCTTTACTTAGGAGGACTTTAAATCATGAACCTGGAACACCATACCCACCCCCTGGGGCATTCTTATGAATTCAGCATCAGTTAAATGGATCCCAGTATCAACAGACTCAACGCATCTCGCAGACAGTTCATTAACAGTGATTATCTTTGCTTTTTCACTTTAAGGATCATCATGAACCTTTTTGAACCACAAGACACGATGGACAAGCACAATGATTTTAGAATGTCTCAAGATTAAGCTCCATTTCCAGCCGTTTAGTATGCTCGCGTTCCGTTGTTGGGAGGAGGATCAGAAAACCGAGCTCCTTCAAACGGCTGGAAATCCAGCCTCTCTCAAAATTAGCTTTAATTTTCTAAGTTAAGGGGCGTAAAAAGTTTCAGTAGTTTTGCATCAAGTTATGCATTTGTAGTTCATAAGGAGTACTTATAATATTTGCAGATGTTGTTTTACAGCTATGATGATCTAAGTCCATATTCTTTATTATTTTAACAAGCAAAGGAATTTCTACGTAGTTCTTGTATCGCAGTCACGCCGCAAGGCGTACTGAAAGTAGTAAGTAACGTACGGACTCGTTTATATTTAGTCTAATTTTATATATCCACTTATCTACTCGATGTTAAGGGGAGCTGCTTTTTACTGTGTTTAACCCAACTGAAACTGTTTTAATCTTGGATTTTTAGAACTCACAGGAAATATATTTTTTTTTATTTTTGTTCCCGGCATCAACTAGATTAGTTAAAGATGTTTGCCATAACTGTATTGGTACCTGTCATTTATCATAGAAAGGCGTATGCAATGTTGCTACCGTTTCGTTAAGTAGTTTGTTGCTATGTTACTGTTGATCATACTTCCCATGAACAGAAGTCCCGTAATTAAAGGGACACTGTCCCGCTGAAATGATATATGTCCATGTTATATCACCAAATGACACCAAATATTCAACAAAACTGGATAAAAAGATTCTAAAGAGTAAAACAGAAGCAGTAGTTTGGTGATAAAGTGCAGGGTTACAAGGATTGAAGTGGATTGCAGTTTTACAAATTTGATTTCGCGACTGGCTGTTAAGAAATCAAAATGACCATTCGTGTAGAATTTTGACTTTTTTAGCAGATTTTGTTTCTTTAGTTAATAGTTCTTTGCTTTCGTCGCTTTAGCAATTTTTTATTCTTATTTCAAGACAATAAGATCAAGAGAAGCTTCTGGCCATAGTCATGAAACACGAAAAATCAGCCGGAACGGTGTCGCTTTAAGCGGAACCGTAGGAATTCGAGCCACGGAAGCGAGTTTGGCTGCATATTTTAAATTTAACTTTGTCAGTATATGTAGGTCGGTTTAATACCATGTTACGGTTTTTGTATTTAGAATAATACTGTCTATTTTTAAGGCTAAGAGCCAATAAACGTTCCGCAATTGCTACTTTATCATATGAATTTTTATTTAGGTCCCTCTCAATAAACCTTGTTACCAGGAAGGAACTTCTTCAGCCGCCGGTAATAGGCCATTTGCACGATGACGTCATTTGACTACTACTACCAGAATCCTTCAGTTTTTTGTTTTGTAGTACAAATTAGGGCTATTGTTATTTAAACCGCACTGGGATTACAAAATTTAAATAAGAAAGGAAAAACGAAATGAATTCTGGTAGTAATAGTCAAATGACGTCATCGTGCAAATGGCCTATTGAAAACCTAGAAGACCAACTAGCTACTTGCATTTCTAATGAAAAGTAATACTCCTTGATATACTTGGATTGCAAAACAGTCGGTTTTTCCTATCGAGTTTCGAGAACCTCTCTCACAAAAATCTTTGACAAATTTTTTGGGACACCCTTACGTTCAACTGTCAAGAGAAATTCCCCAATCTCTGAAAATACCCCACTACAGTGTGTTGCCCAGTTTCCGGCCAGTACCAGTTTCCGGCCAAAAAACAATTACGTCGGTTATGTTCGTCGGAGTTTTAAATTTTTGTCCACCGAAGCGTTCCGAAAGATAGACGAACATTTCCGCTACACATTGGTGGTTTTGGCGTTCTTTTTGAGCAAGGAACGGCCGAGGAAGGAACTGTTTTGTCCAGGTGATTGAACGTTTAGCGATTAATTTTGGCTCGTTTCACTGCACATCAAAACTACCGTAGATAAACAAATAGCTCGTTTCACAGGAAATATCTCAAGGAGCTTCATAATTTTTGGACAAATGTTAGATAAAAGATGAAAGTGATTAGGGAATCTATCATCGTCAGCTGGAATAGGGCTGTTCCTGAAATTTTAGCAGTCAAACTCTCAGCGAAGATTTCGACCTAGTGTGCCAGTTTCCGGCCACTAAAAGACACATTGCTCAAAACCTATTTCTTATTAAGTGAAAGAACCGAATATTAAAATTTCCTGGTCGAGAAATTAAAGACACATGTGTTAGTGTAACAAAGATAACGAATTAACAACAGCTTATGCATGTATAGCGTGACTAATTATAAAAATACGTAAGTCATGATTTGTTTTAGTAGTAGTCTGTCAACAAACTGCGGAAGACACGCTTCCGGGTCACTAAGGTCATACGTATTTTTGAATACTGAGTAAAACGGTTTTTTACCTGATATTTATAACTAGGCGACCACTATTATCAAGGGACTTACAAGTCGGTTTACGTCGAGCGGTTTCATGGAAAATTTACTTTTAAGTCGGTGGCCGGAAACTGGGCTAGCTGGCCGGAAACTGGGCAACTTACTAGTTTTGCGAAAAATGGTATAATTTCTTTAATACTTGGGGAAGGCCGCCAACCATTTAACACATTAAAGGTAAGTAAATGAACTGTCTTTGAAAGGAAATTGAGAAATTTTCCGTGCAAAACAAAGGAGTTATAGCGATTACAAACTAAAGTGGCCGGAAACTGGGCAACATAGTGTACCACCACCCTTCTTACCCCTCCCCAATCACATTGTTGATTTCCCCGTGAAAGAGAAACATTGTCGTAGGAGGTAGTGGCCAAAATGTTTTACAATAGGTGCAAGAAAATTAAACACGCGGGTTTTATCCAAGTGTCCCAAAGACTTTTGTCGACGATTATATTCTTATACTCTTAACATTCAGACTCGCTTCGTGCAAAACAACTATGTAAACATCCCAAGCCTCAACCTTATTCAGGACGGTGGGGTGCTCACTTGTAAATGCTATTTTTTTTGGCTGTAAGAAGAATGCCATTGTATTAAACACAATGAAAACAGAAAAAAATATTGCGGTATTGAGGGGCTTTAGAGAATCCCCTAGAATATAAATTACAGCAAGGCCTCATTCAGCAATGTGTCTGCCGGCCTGTTTTACGAGCCCTTGTTCTTAATCAAAGGCTCCGGCCTTGCGAGCCAAGTCGTGAATATGAAACAACCATCGGTGACCTTCTCCTACCCTACACAAGGTGGGTACTCTTAGATTGTACATGTTATGACTACTTCACTTATGTTGCAGATTAAAAAAAGGCCTGCGTGTTTACGTTTGTTAAAAATGCTCTTAAAAAGGCTTATATCGTGAGGCTCATTTCGTAAGCGGGAGACTGTTCGACTTCTCAGAATGGTTCCCACGGTGTAAGAACGCGCGTACGAATTCATTACTTTTACTGAATTAGTGACTTAAAATACCATTGTGGAAGAATCATGAGAAATGAAAGAGAGTGCCTAAAACCTGTAAGAAAACGCTGGAAAGATTCATTTTGGCAAATGAGTATGTTTAGGGATAAATTGATAATTCAACAGCAATACCACAAGAAGTGTGCCTAAATAATTATATCTCAGTACAATTTCAAGACAAATAACCAGATACACGGCTTATTGTCGGACATTAAATGTAGGGTTTTTTCTACCTCAAATATGCTGTAAACCGTCAAGAAATGATTCTACTCGAAATCCATAGACGTCTTAAAGAGTTATCGGCGAAACATTAATCGTTTGCTGTCGAATGAATTTCCATTTAACCAGTATCCGAGTCTCAATCGGACTTAAATTGTGATCAGGCGTTTTTTTTCTGCTGCAGCTTGGTAGAACCTTTGTATGGTTCTAAAACTCATCGCGTTCGAAGAAATGGACATACCAATATGACGAACAGAGAAGAATCGAAGGTCAACCTGAATATAAAAACACACCGCGCTTGTACCAGGGAAATATTGAACCAGAACTTTACCATTTTCTTTGCCATTTAATTTTTGTAGCGAGTAGAGGAGGGGGATAGGTAAGGTATTCTTTTTCTCAGCACGAATTTTGTTTTCGCATCCAAATGTTGTGCAAGGTTTTTTTTTTACTAGTTTGCAATTTATATTTTTTACTTCGTTTCACTGTGAACGATATTTTTCTTTTGCTTTTCTTTTTGTAATTGCCCCCCCCCCCCCCCCCCCCTCCCCAACAAAAATAGAATAGTTGACAGATATTGGTCGCCTTCATCGACCCAGCAAATATAACTATTGTTCAATACCTCCCTCAGGATAATTTAATAACCGTCCAAAGGGCCTAAAGTCCATGGCCCAGCTAATTACACAAGCTAGCCCAAAAAAATGTGAACAGTCTTATTCTTTTCTTCAATGAGGGGAGTGCGGGGGGGGGGGGGGGGGGGGGGGTTGGGGAGGTTGATCTTTACATCCTCAACAATTATACCCTGCTCAACTGCATGTAAATAAACTAACCAAAAGATAATTTCTTTCTCTTCTTTATTCATAGTGGTTCGTGTTTTGGTTTTTAATAATAAAAACAATTATTCTACTGGGGCTTGCCGGATGTGAAATGCGCGCCTCGTTGGTTATTTATCCTTCCACATCCGGCGCGCCCTCGTAGGATAATTGTTAATTATATGCTAATTTCCAGCAACTACACGTGGTGGCAACTCTTGCACAAGCGACGAAACATTCACCCAAACTTGAAAGCAAAATATCGTGGTTTGTCATTGGTGAGTAGATCAATTATTTGATCAATTATTTGGCGAAGCCTTCGGCTACGGAAAATAATTGATCTGCGAGACACTGACAAATCATGATATTTTGCGATAGTCGAGTTCAATAATTGCTTTATCATTCGATCACCAAGTTTCTTATTCATTTTAATATTTATTCATAACTGCTGGTAAGAGGGCGCTCACAAAAATCCGCCGTAGAGGACGGGCGCAGAACAATTATTCGCAGCAAAATAGCTTTGCACCGTCGGCGCATGAGCAGAATCATTCGAAGGCAGTTATTCGCAGGTTACGTGGTGGGTTCTCGGCCAATGTACGGAAGAAAAAAGCATTGTATTGAATGATAATACATGACTGCGGTCTTCACTCCATTATTTCCGCTGAGCAACAAAGCACACACAGCTGGCGAAATTCGTCCACATTTAGATTACAACGATAGTCAAAACAAATTCAACACACATTTAGTGGCTATTGTTTACCGCTAAAAACAACCTAGCGAAAGAGTCGCCACGTGCGCCAGTAAACATACACTCGTAGTGCGCAGTATCTGGCTAGCCTGACTCGGCTAATTCGTGGCAAGAGTGCTCGCCCCTACCCTCCCAACCCCTGTTTTTTTGTTCGACTGCCAAGGTCCCGTGAATCTTTACGAACCCACTCTCGGCTTCGCCTTCGCTCGTGTGGTAGACGCAGTCATGTGAAGATCTTTAAGAAGGTAAAATGTTTTGCTATTTTGCATGGATTATGTTAGAATTTCCAGCTCACCTATTAAATTAACTAGTTTGCTTGATATCGTTTTTATACCCCTGGATTGCGTAAAAAAGTAATGAATTATACGGGCTAAGCTAACCTAACAGCGAACAAAATGAAATGCCACTTCGAATGATAGAACTCCGTTTACGGACTAGCCAGTTTACTGATATTCACCTTTCAAATGTATGGACACAATAATATCTTCATTGCGATCAAAAGTTTTAAAAACATATAAGGAAACGTTTACCAGCGTTCACAGCGATCAAAAAATGACCACACAAGTACTGTTGTGTTAGAATATTAGCATTGAAACTCACCGACAATCCAGTCGTCTCGATACGTTCGCTTCGTTGATTTCAGTGTATTGTACTGCCATCCATTGCAAATCCCGCGCAACCTCGAAGACAGAAAATCGCTAAAAAATCGTCCACACGACTGACCTACGACTCTAAGGAAATAAATGCAGGCTACACGAAATATATGTATGATTGAAGCGCGTTTAAAAAAACACAGTTATTATAATATATGTTCCTCTGCGACATTCAAGACATTTGTGTAAATAGTTTGACAGGATCGCCCAGTGTCAATAGTATTTTATTCAAGTACACACACTGATCGCCCGGATAAAAAAAACTAAGGACCCGTCACCATCCGTTGTTGTAGTAAAAATTGTAATGAAAACGTCGAGGAACATTAGCGGCCTTCCAACTTACAAACACTGCCACCGGCTGGTTGCGTTACCCTACACAATAGCGAAATTGACGCCTTTCAGGAACGGTTTGGAATAGAATCATTTTAGCTGCAGGCAATTGCAGCTTGGTGTCAAGACCCCAATAGTGCGAGATACAGTCTAATAAGTGAGTTGTATATGTACATGTAAACAAGACTTCAGTGCACAACCACAACGTGGACAGTGGTCAGGATTCTCTATAATTAAACGAATTAATGTTAATTAAATAAATATTCTAATTGTATTTTCTGTTTAGTGTTTCGGACAATTTGGATTTCAATTCTTAACCCATGCAGCACTGAAATCAATACTGCGAGAAAAATGAATAAAGACACTCACGTAAGTCAAGTACTACTGGCCTAGCAGCAGTACAACGGTTTGATGACATGTGGTGAAGTGTTATTGTGTTGCTCATAAACCCAACATACACTGTTTTCATGAGAACCTTTTTAAAAGAGCGTCGAGGCTTATAAGAACGTACTAAGAACATTCCAAGGCTGAGAGTATTTTAAGAACGTTTTTATTCCATCCTCTTATTTTTACAAATGGCTAAATAAATAAAATAATAATAAATAAATGATTCATACATTTCTATAGCGCTAAAACTATAAATATTGTAAAGCACTGTTACTATAAGACTATATGTTAAAGTCCCAGCTCAGACTCAAGTCAACCTTGGACGTTCTAATAAAATCGAGTGTACGCTTACAGTATGGAGATTACTTGAAGTGGCTTCACATTATGCACTTAAAGTGCACTTGAAGTGCACTTAATTCAGTTGCCTTGCGCTACTTAACAGGCATTTGAAACGCGATCAATCAAATTTCGCGGCAAGGTGGTATTTCTTTTAAAAGCTCAGTGTTGCAAATCATGAATACAGCGTTGTCTTCCAGGCGATATCAGACTGTAAACTATAAAATTCTTGCACACATCAGTCGGTTACCCAGGGATTACTCATGACGCTTGAAATGAGACAAAGTAACATGTATGAAGCCAGCTCAGAACTAGCAAATACTATCTAGAACCAGTGGGTTTACGTTCTCTTGTGTTTCGGAGCAGATCTTGTTGTTGTGCTCTTGAATGGCGGTCTTAATTACTTGGCAGTAAATTAACTCTGCTCATGCCAAGTTTTTTTTTTAGCTAAAATCGTTGTAGCGGAAGAGGTCGTTCAGTTTACAATTTTCGAAACATTCGTTCATCTTGTTTCGCCGGTCTCGCATCTTACCGTCTGTTTTCAATTTTATTAAAAATTACATGTGATTAACAGTTTATAAAACGTCTCTTAACAACAGACAGTGAAAAACGAAGCCAATGAAATATGTCAAATGAGCGTTTTGAAAATCGCAAACAGGTCATATAACGATCAGCTTCGCTAGATTGGTTTCAGTTATAAATATCAGCAAAAGGCAACTTCATTTACTGTAGAGTTATTCCAGAATGGTTATTCAAGAACATAATGGTAAGAGCTGGGGTGAAACGAAACAACACGTTAGCTTATCTCATGTCTGTAGTTTTAATCTTTGATCCTTTTACATGAAGCGTGTTGGAAGGTAAACTTTATCTAACAATTATCAATTCTTATTTTCTACATGGCTTATTTTCCTTTGTTCTCTTGGGTGATTATACTGAATAAACACCGCAATTACCAACTCCCTGTAAAGCTGGGAACGGCTTCGATTGTAGTAGGCGAGAGCGGGGCTGGTATTTTCCTGGGGGAATATTACATTTAATATTATCCTAGGGGTATATTACTAGTACTATTCCCCTCTGCACATGGTCAGGTCAAACTGATCACGTTACAGATGATAATAGCGGAGCTCTCGCCGGCTGCGCAGCTCCGTACTCATAGAACCAGAGAACCATAGAACCCATGCCCGTCATTTTTCATGGTCATGGCTAGCGGAATGTTTCGCGTGCGCATTGTGTGCCCGCCGCTGTCGCCGACCGCCGCCGTCGCTTAGGTCTAACTCGCAGGCGCGTAGACCGTCGCAAAACATGCGCGTATGACGCCACCCAACAACATTGCAATTTCACGTCACCTGGGAAAACACTGCTGTGTTTAGCGGAGAAAACCTTTAAATTAAAGTCGTTATTCTCCTGAATTTTTTCGCGGTTTGCTTCTCAAGACATGGATACTAATTAAGGGATATTCAGAAGCCGCTATAGTGGAAATAGAAGGGCTTTCAGAGATAAATCTTGCTTCGAGGATGGGAGCAATGCGGGAAGATGTTTGTCACTTCGGGTTTCAGAACTGAAGAAGCGGAGATTTAAACAATTTCCAAGCAGTGGAGGGACTTAAAGGTAAAACAAAATACATTTTTCGATAGGAATTTATGTTGATATCAATCTGTGATTGACTTTTTGTGTTCTCGCTAGTTTTCGGGAGAATTGTTAAGAACGCGCTCAATTAAATTCAGTTGTTTTGATTTCTTTCATCGGAGACATCTCGGCCTCGAATCATGAGCTCTTAATGGTTCGCGTTTTGCTTTTAAACATAAACGTATGGAGATTTCAATAAAATTTTTCGAAAGAAGATTGTCTTGTCCATTTTTATGTGTTTGTTCATTCATTACATAGATTGAAAAGCGATTTTATGTCTTCACTCGCGTCGCCTTATGCAAACATGTTTTCCATTTCCATTTTATTTTTTTTGCCATTTACCACATTACAAAAAAAAAATATATATGTATATATAATAACAATAATAATAATAATACAACACACTAGAAATTAATAATAACTTAAAAGACGATAGACTACAAAATGTTTAATGTGGTAGTGACAAGGAAGCCTATATAGAAGCCGGGGGCTTATGCACTATAGGCTTCCTGACAATATAGAACAATCATATGAATTATGAGGACAGCATGAAATATAAAATGTATTATTTTAAAAAGAAAAGAAAAGAAAAGAAAAGCAAAGAAGAAGTATGTAGCTCATCAAAGAGTATGTTTGACTAAGAACTAAGAAAGAAGGAATTTTTTAAGTCTTTTGCAAAACAAACGGATGCTTTCACTGTTTTGAATTTCATGACTTAACGAGTTGAAAAACTTGGGTCCTTGAAACCGAATTGAGAAGTTTCGAATATTAGTTCTACAGGGAGGTATGTAAAAAAGGTTGCAATTTCTAGTATAATGAGAATGTAACTGGCTTGCAAGAGTAAACATATTACGAAAATAATTAGGAAGTAAACCTCTTTTAAATAAATACATAAATTTACCTATCTGATATAAATAAATGTCAGAAAATTTCAAAATTTCCTGTTCTTTGAAAAGAGCATCAGTGTGAGAATCGAAAGAAACTTTAGAAATTATTCTTATTGTCTTCTTTTGCAGAATAATAACGCGGTTTAAGTTACTCTGATATGTCGATCCCCACACTGAAACACAATATATTAAGTAAGGATAAATTAGACTATAGTACAAACAGTGTAAGGAATTTTTGGGAAGGCAAAAACTTGACTTATTTGTGTTTATGTTTGTGTATTCTTGCAATTTTGATTTCCAAATCAGTTTCTCGGGCAATTTTTGACAAACAATTCGGAATTATTCGGAAAGTAGTCGTACTAGGTATTCTAGACAGAGAAAAGTTGTTTTTGTGAACTTTTCTACGGTCTAAATGTACTGTGTAGACTGTCGGGTAATACTGGTTTTTCGAGAATTGCTAAAATTGAAGATAGCCCGGTCGTCAATCTTAATTCTTATGCTTCCGACCTTTCACCTTAATTAAGTTTCACCTTAGTTAAGCTTGTTCCTTTTCTCCGGCTCATTTCGATTTTTACCGTAATTTGTACTTGCAAGAACCTGTTAATTTAACAGTCCAAACCGAATTTTTGAACAAACTTGAAAACAGATTAAGTGAGTGCGAAATTTTTTCCTGCGAAGGATTTTTATCTTTGGCTGAAATTACCCACGCAATGCATGGACTTTCTTCAGGGAAAACCCCCGGTTCAGACGGATTACCTCAAGAATTTTACGCTAAATTCTGGGATCTTTTAGGCCCTATTCTGTTCGAAATTATAAATTTAGTTTGGAAAATAATTCTCTCAGTGATTCAATGTAAGGAAGCGTGACCCTCTAGATTATATAAATATTACCGATGAAACTGGTATCTTGCTGAATATCTACATTATACTGTCAAGCAAATATGAAAATTATAGTTAATGGTGTTTTGACTAAAGAAATTCCACTCGAGTTGGGGGTGAGGCAGGGAGATCCCCGGTCTCCACTTTTGTACATTTTATGCGCAGAAATTTTGGCTACCAGATTAAGAAAGGATGATACTATTGAAGGTTTTCTCCTTCCAGAAGCCTGAGGAAAGCGTTTTAAAATTCGCCAATATGCGGATAACTCCACATGTTTTGTAAACGACATTTTTTCTTTAGACAAATTGTTTACCTTACTTCACAAATACGAGACAGGTACAGGAACTAAATTAAATGTGGCAAAGAGTACTTAAGCCATGAAGTTAGGAGCTTGGTGCTAACGTCCGGACACTCCTTATGGCCTGACGTGGGTGTCAAGAATGCGAATCTTGGGTGTCTGGTTTAGCAATGGTAGTGCAAATGTGGAACCAGATAACTGTTTACCACGCCTTTCCAAGCTAGATTAAAATTTGAACCTGTGGAAGGGTGTGGGGTGTTTTCACTCCCACCCTATCGGCACTACTCAATACTAGGTTTTTAGTTAATGTTAAGACTATTTTCTTTTACTTAATGGACTTCTGCTGTCGACGAGAATGACATGCGAGCACGCTTTTTCATTAAGATCATACTTTATGGTATATGGATTTTTCGAAATAAAGCAACTTTTGACAATAGCACCGAGAACTCTCGGGCCACTGTAAGGGACATAAGGAATGACATCACAACACAGTTGCAAATTGACCGAGGGGGGGGGGGGGGGTACTTTGCTTTGCAAATTTTTGGACGGGGGTGTGCTGCTGGGACTCAGAGACCCTTAACCTATACTAGACCATTTTAGCTGCATTTTGCAACCATATCCTAGATTAAACACCGAAAAATCCTACCCTATCCTAGACCTTTTCTAGACTCGCTATTTTGCAGAAACTCATTCACTATCACAGTCTAAGATAAAATCAGAAAACGGCAAACTGATCCTTACGGCAAGGCGATGATATATATATATATATATATATATATATATATATATATATATATATATATATATATATATATATATATATATATATATATTAAAATTCGTTTTTTACGGTGGAACAACATCTTAGGGAGCGAGAGGCCCAGTGGGCTTACCGGCTTCGGTCTATTTACCCACAGGGTTTGAATAGTGACGACTTCTTTTGTAGTAGGAACCCGAGAAGGGATGTATTTTACAATTATTTCCGCTATAATGTTGTAACGCGCGCGCTTGATAGTGCGCGTGCAGATTTAACTGTATTGTAACATTAGCGTCTCGCATCATCTAACGCGTATTTAGTAACGGTTTTAACCGCTGTAAATCAGTTGCCCTGATGAAGTTTTTTGTAATAAAGACGAAATATCGGCAAAGTCGAATTTTCCAGTTTGTGATTGTTTTAAAATTCGTTTTAATATATATGTAAATTTTGTTTTATTCTTTTATTTACTCCTTCATCGCCTTGCCGTAAGGATCAGTTTGCCGTTTTCTGATTTTATACAAGTAATTATTGTACTGATCCAGGTCTACAACTGGGAGATCCGGCACCACTCAACGGTTTGTCACTGTGGTCTTGCTGATATTTTATATTACAGTCTAAGATACCATGGGTCAGTAAAAATGTCATACAGCACACCTTACCGATTATTAAATGCCATTTGTCAGTAAACCATACCCTTCACAGCGGCACATACCTATATAGCTCATATATGGGAGTACCCCCCCCCCCCCCCCCCCGCGAACAGAAATTTTCTGCTTTGTGGTGTCAACCGAATATTTGTGAAATACAACAGTCAAAGCTTGTGACTCTAATAATTTAGCTACTGGCAACTCATCATTCATTACCAGAAATGACTAAAGTAATCATGTGCAAACCAGAAAGGACTGCAAACCGGAACTGACCTTGTATTATTGTAACCGGAAATGACTAGCCTCTCAGGATAATATTGTAAACTTTAGGGATTTGTTATTGATAAATAAAACATTTTAAAATAAAAAAAAAACACTGTTGTGTTTAGCGGAGAAAACGGTTTGCAAAATCGTTTTTTCTGCTTTTTTTTCGCGGTTTGCTACTCAAGAGAGGTTTCACATTTCTCGAACAGTGAGCTTTTGTGGAGTTTGTGCAGTCTAAATGTAATAAGCTTACTGTTTTTGAGAATTGCTAAAATTAATAGCCTGGTCATCAATCTTAATTCTAATTTTTCTTGTGCTTCCGACCTTTCACCTAAGTTAAGCTTATCATCATCGTTTCTGTTCAGAGAGCTCCGCTGTTAGGCTAAGCCTATCTATATATATTTATTTACTAAAGGGAATAATACCCCTACCAAAGAAAGGTGACTTGGGTGACACAGGAAACTATCGTGGTGTATCCCTAACTGTCACAGCCGCTAAAATCTATAACAAGATTCTATTAGATCGAATAAGACCTCATCTGGATCCTCTGCTTAGAGTGAACCAAAATGGATTTCGTACGGGTAGATCTTCACTACCGCAAATTTTAACTTTGCGTAGGCTCATAGAGGGAATAAAAGAAAAACAGCTACCTGCAATATTGACTTTCGTAGACTTCAGTAAAGCCTTTGATTCGATACATCGTGGGAAATTGATGGAGATTTTGAAGGCATATGGAATTCCAACAAAGATAGTGGATGCCATCAACATACTCTACAAGGATACCGAAGCACAGGTGATAACTCCTGATGGTGATACGGAATTCTTTGAAATTCTTGCGGGAGTTCTGCAAGGAGACACACTCGCACCTTTCCTATTTATCATAGCCCTGGATTATGCCCTAAGAGAAGCTACCAGAGAAACACACACTGGGTTCACGCTTACACCACGACAGAGTTCCCGTCACCTAGCAACATATATCACCGACACTGATTTCGCGGGTGATCTTGCCCTAATTTCTGACTATCTTGAAGAGGCACAACTTCTCTTATTAAGACTGGAGGTTGCTGCGAAAACAGTGGGTCTGCATGTTAACTACAAGAAAACAGAATACATGCTGTACAATCAACCTGTAGGAGATCTTGTCACACTGGGAGGGAACAAATTAAAACAAGTAGATAACTTCAAATATCTTGGTTCGTGGATACAATCCAGTGAAAAGGACATGAATATAAGAATTGGACAAGCTTGGAGTGCACTCAACAAAATGATGAAAGTGTGGAAATCAAACCTAAACAATCATCTTAAAGTAGGTTTCTTTCGGGCCACAGTTGAAAGCGTACTGCTTTATGGTGCTGAATGCTGGACGATGACTGGAAAGATGAGGAATAGACTAGATGGTACGTACACAGGAATGCTCAGAGCAGTTCTTGGAGTTTCCTGGAAGGAGCACAAAACCAACAAAGAACTGTACGGCAACCTTCCCAAGATCACAGATACACTGATGATCAGGAGGCTGCGGTTTATAGGACACTGTTGGAGAAAAAAGGATGAGGTGATAAGTGATCTACTACTCTGGGAACCAAAGCACGGCGCAAGAAAGAGAGGACGACCAGCAACAACATATGTAGACCAGCTGCGAAATGATACTGGTTTGGGTATTGCTGAACTGAAGAGCATCATGGAAAACCGGAAGGAATGGATGAAGCTAGTTAATGGAGTTCGAGTTCGCTCGTAATAAGCTAGCAAGCAACTAAAGGCAAAGTTAAAATTCTCTATCAGTCATAAAAATTGGACGGTTTTCGGTCTTCTATAAATTTTGGTATCAAAAAGAAACGTTTCTAACGGCCATGAAAGCAACCAATAAACCCAGCAGACTAGCCTATCAGAAAGGAAAACGAATCTCCCAATACCCAGTCAGCAGAAGTGGTGCAATGAATTTCAAAGCGATGTAAAATGGAACGTCGCTGATCGGATTACAAAAAAATGTACAAAAAGCACAAAACTTGTCGAATTTCACTTCAGATTCTTACATCAATCTCTGGCCACAAATACATCTCTATTGAAAATGGATTTCAAAGAGAATAATAAATTTACAAGAAGAACCTGAACAAATTCTTCATCTGTAGTTTTGGTCTTGCAATAAAACGCAATTCTTTTGGAAAACATTTGATTCTCATTATTTGATTCTCTTTGTCTCTCAAAACCTCGCTCTCGACAAGACTCTGGCTCTGGGTCTGAGATCAGATAAATCGAAACACAAAATTAGTATTAACTTCCTTTTCTTACTGTCCAGATTCTTTGTTTGGATCTGCAGATGAAAGGATAATCTCCCATTTATAGAAAGCTATAAAGCTTATCTTAAATTATATAAAAAAGATTTTGAACCACTGTCCCTAGATAGTTTGTTTCTCTCCAAACTTTCCCCTGACATCTTTCACCGTATTGTTTTTCTATAGTATGTTTTTTTTTTTCAGCGGACGTATCCTTTTTTTTCACCGGCCTATCTCCCTTTGAGGCTCCGTAATTACTCTATAATCGCACAACCTCCTTTTTATAATTGGTAGTTTTTGTAGACAGTATTTTAAAAACCGTTTTGTTGCTGCTGTTCTGCTGTTTGCAGTTGCCGATATTACTTTATTTTGTGTGTGTATGTTTGTAAACTAAATGTACGTAAGGCTAAGAGTAATGTAGTAACATGTAGGTAAATAATATTATTACGCGATTTAGCTCTAATTTGTAAGTAGTTTCAGTTTAGTGTAATAAAAAAAATAGGACGGTTTTATCTCATTGTCACTTAACTATGTAACTCCGTTGCAAAAATAGAGAAATGAATTTTAAGGTTCACGTGAAGCACAAGGCGTCGCCTTACTCTTTCTCCTGTACTTTTGCCGTTTCTTCTGAAGTTTCCCCACTTTTTCGTCACAACCTGATAATACACTTCATTCTTCGATTCTAGTAAGAGCATTTGAGCTAATAACCATGAGTAGTATTATCTTTCGAAAACTTGCTTTCCAGTGAACCCGACGTCATCAGTCCATAACGAAGCGGAGGGCAAATTACAACATGCAGAAAAGAAAACATGTTTGCGAAACGAGTTTACTACCTAGAAATACCATAAAGTATATGATTGGATATAGAGTATTCGTGCAATACGTGCATAAACAGCATATATAAGCGTAGCCTTTCTGTGGAGGAAGGCACAGATTTATCTTTCTTTTCGACAATCAAACCTGCCCTTTTTGCCATGGACTGTTTTATCGCGCTATTCTATGTGCTACATTTCTAAGTTCAGTTCTATATGTTGCAAGTTAAACCTGATCTCGAGAGTGAAAAATTTGTGACAGCAATATCTCCGCTCATATCAATTCTTTCACCAAAGTTTCAGATGTTCCAATGAATATATAATTTTCGGATTGTCTCTTCAACATTAAGCCGGGTATTCTCCAGCACCATATTCCATCCAACATTCTAATTTTTACAATAGACACCTTAAGATTGAAGTTTCCCGTGGACAGCAAACCGCACAATGTCACATGACCTCACTCTTGCCGTCAGGTTGGCCGTTCGCGATTCTTGTTTAAACTTCAAAAGACCTGTCTAGAGGTAAGTGATTTCCCGCAGAGTTTTTTTGCTACTTATTCATCGAAAACTCGCGTTCAAAGCTCCAAATACATTTACTTTTTATCAGAACGACTTGAGTTTGTGCTTTTTTTTTATCCACAACAAAAAGAGCTGGCAAATTTTAACAAATAGTTCAGGTGGTACAAGTTGAATAAAAAACAAACATGGCGCCGCTCGTGGCACAGGCTCAACACGTTAAAAATAACAACTTTTCTTTCACAATTTTCGATGCAGATTTTTTTCAAATAACAGATTTTAGTGAAATTATGCCATACATCATTTTTTATTTCTAGAACATGCCTCCCTTTCGCTGGGCAAGCACGTTTTATGACATCTTGTGCAAAGAAGTCGCGGAAGAAATCCAACTTTACCAGCTGAATGGGAGAAGATAGCAGAGACGCTAAGAAGAGAATTTAGCACTTCAGATAGAGTGGTGGAAATTAAGGGAAGAGTGCAAAGAGAGACTGGATCGTTTGCTTCAGAAGTATCGTCAGGACGATAAAAGATCCCTTAAAAAGTAAGAAGCTTATGCAATTAAATTAGAATTATTTACAATTTGCATTGTTTGTTCTCTATCAGTTTATTAAAGCCACATTTTTTATTCCTTTCCATGTAAGATAATTAACTCACGCATGATCTTCAAGCAGACTGTCTAGTGAAAAATTAAAATTTCAAATGGACCTGAATCTTAATTGCAGATAAGAGCATACCACAAACTACAAACGGCAAACTTCAAACCGCGGTTTGCGGTCCGCGGGAAACTTCGATCTTAAGGTGTCTAATATATTGAATTCAAACGCGCAATTGGATTGGTCATTACCTATGATCTACAGAGTACAGACGCACTACTGACATCATAGATAATTTGTTTTCTCTGTTTTGTCCAACATGACAGTGATTCTGGGCACTGGACGCCATGGAGTAAGGACGTGTCCGTGTTGAGCTCCGTGTAGGGGGACATCTTTTCATTGCTTTATCTTGTTTTGTTTTAAGCTTTGATGTCAGGAACAAAACTTAGGTCCGGAAAAAGCCTACCAAGTTTTACAAGTTTGAGAAAACAAGAAAATAAGCAACCGAAGGGTCACAAGAAGACGGACGCCGAGTGCGAGGTTTCCACCATGAACGCCGAAGTACTGCAGGAACTAAAATCGATTAGAAGCGAATTGCGGGGTTCAATGACAAAACTATCCGACGACCTAACAAGCTTTCAACGCAACACAAATGATCGGCTCGCAAAAATTGAAAGCGCCATATCTAAAATAGAAGAGATAGACGAGATAAATACCAAAGTTTCACAAATTACAAAAGATGTCGCAGGTGTGAAAGAAGCGTTTAATTTTATGGACACAACGGTTGGCGGTATCGAAGGCAAGACCCGAGACCTCCAGAAAAGCAACCAAGAACTTCTTAAAAGAGTAGATCAACTAGAGTGGTATTCTCGGGATTTTAATATAAGGATTCTCGGAGTGGAGGAAGAAGAAGGCGAAGATTGTATTTCAATTTTACAAGAATACCTTACACTCCTTGGCTTTCAAGATACTAGCGCTGAAGTCGAAAATGCCCGTCGTACAGGAAAAAGAAACGAGGAAGGAAAACCACGGCACATTATTGCTAAACTATATAGCAGACCGTTTAAAAGGAAAGTGCTGCAAGTCGCAAAGACTCCCGACAAGAAAGCCTTGTTGAATGGTATTAGATTTGTCGAAGACTTCACGCCGAACGATTTTGAGGCACGAAAGAAAGCACTTCCAATCATGAAGACAGCCTTCGAAGAAGGAAAGAAAGTTAGATTCTCTAAAGGAAAACTTTTTATTGAGGGTAAGGTTGTTACTCTTGATTAGAACTTAGAAGCAATATATTTGACATTTAATTTATTATTATCGCTCTCCTTGTACGGATTTCAGCCTTGATTATTCACAACAACACTATTGTTGTAAACGCTCCTCAAGCGTGTCCAGCGTGTCCAAAATGCTTGTGCAACGCGACACAAGCGCGACCTTTATTTTATTTAAAAACCTGTTGATTTTCAACCTTTGGTTTTTCGCTTTAGTTTTAAATGTAATTTTGTATGCACCAAATTCACCTTTATTTACCTCGATTAACGACAGATTTTTTGAAAGGAAAAAAATGAATTGTTTACACAAATATATCGAAAGTGTTGAAACATGCAAATTATATAGAAATAGCGCGGAATTTCTTTTTGTTGTATCAAAGTCCATCACCTCCCTCAAACCTGTTTTTATATTCTTTTTTATTATTTTCTTTAATGGTATCAAGGAAACTTATTTCTCTTAATGTAAGAGGCATCAGCAACTACCGAAAAAGACGTACAATCTTTACCTGGTGTAGAAAACAAAATGTAGATGTTATTTTCTTGCAAGAAACACATTCATCAATCCTTATATTAAAATCCCGAGAATACCGCTCTAGTTGATCTACTCTTTTAATCACATGGAAAAGAGAATGGGGTTCTTCATTATATTGCTCTCATGGGACAAATAATTCACGTGGTGTCGCAATCTTGATAAGGAACAAATTTGATTGCATAGTTCAAGAAAAAATAGCAGATAATTACATTCAATTTCTCATACTCAAAGTTTTAATTCATGGTGAGCAAGCCCTTCTGGTAAACGTTTATGGCCCAAATCGGGATAGCCAATTGGTCATTTTTTATCAAAAACTTTTACAAACCATTTTAGAAAAAGGTTTTGATACAATTGAAAATATTATAATGGGGGGTGACTTTAATTGCCCATTGAACCCAATTGTTGACAAAAAAGGTGGGATTCTCAGACCAAGACAATCGGTAATCAACTCAATAGAACTGTTACAATCAGAACTAGATTTACATGATATTTGGCGCATCAAGAATCCAACCATGCGTAGTTATACCTGGAGTCAAACAGAACCTTTGATCTTCTCTAGGCTAGATTATTGGCTTATTTCAAATTTCCTATCAGATAATGTTATAAATGCTGATATTATATCATCCATTAAAACGGACCATTCTGCAATAGTAATTGAATTCCAAGATGAGGATAACGCTGCCAAGGGTCCGGGAATTTGGAAGTTAAATTGCTCTTTGGAAAGTGATAATACTTATATTGATAAAATAAATAGCTTGATACCTAGATGGCTTCAGGAAGGAGAACAGGACCTCAGTGACTTCCGTTCGGTTTGGGACTGGATAAAATATAACATTAACAAATTTTCAAGAAAATACTCGATGGAGAAATGCAGACAAAGAAAGTTAGATGAGCAACGACTTCATAGAGAATTTCAAGAAGCCAATCAAAGCTTTCAAAATGACTCCTCACAAGAAAATTTAGCAAAGTTAAATGTTTTGAAAGAACAAATGGAAAAAATGTATGAAAAAAAAGTTGAAGGTATAATTGTCAGATCTCGTGCTAGGTGGCATGAGTATGGGGAAAAAAACTCGAAATATTTTTATAATCTAGAAAAGCGAAATCATATTAAGAAGCACATTCGAAAACTTTGTTTGAGTGGTGTCATCACAACTGATCCTTTCGAAATCTTGAATGCTGAAAAAAGGTATTATGAGAACCTCTATAAAAGTAGACTAGACATTTTGGAGCAGAATACCTGTTCTTTTAACTACGACGATTTACCAATTCCGACACTTTCAGCTGATCAAAGAGAGCTTGGAGAAGGACTTATTAGCCTAGAAGAGTGCACTGAAGTTTTGAAATCTTTTGCATTGAACAAGGTACCTGGAAATGACGGATTACCAGTAGAATTTTATAAGACTTTTTGGGGCACAGTAGGCGAATTATTAGTGAAATGTTATAATGAGTCATTTAAAAAAGGACAAATGAGCTCCTCGCAAAGACAAGCAGTAATTACACTAATTGAAAAAAAAAAAAAAAAAGAACAAGATCGATGCGATCTCAAGAACTGGAAACCAATCTCTCTTCTAAATGTGGATGCAAAGATAGCATCCAAAGTTATCGCTGAAAGAATAAAAAAACAACTACCGGAAATTATACATAACAATCAATCTGGTTATATTGTAGGAAGAAACATTGGTGAAAATATTCGCTCGATTCTAGACGTAATGGATTACACCGAAACTAATAACCTACCAGGTCTATTCATATTTATTGACTTTGAAAAAGCCTTTGATAGTTTAGAGTGGACCTTTCTCCAAAAATGTTTGGAGTTATTCAATTTTGGGCCTAACTTCATGAGATGGATCAATGTTTTTTATAAAAATATTCAAAGTTGTACTATCAATAATGGTTTATGTTCACACTTTTTTAGCATTGAAAGGGGAGTTCGACAGGGTGATCCACTTTCCCCATAGCTTTTCTTAATTGCAGTAGAAATTTTGGCCATTGCTATAAGAACTCAAGAAAACATAAAGGGAATAGAAATTGATGGCATGGAAACCAAATTGCTTCAATTTGCTGATGACACAACTGTAATCCTGTCCGATCTAAATTCTGCAAAAGCCCTATTTAAAATACTTGACGACTTTGAAAAGATCTCGGGCTTGAAACTGAACGTTGCAAAGACTGAGGCAATGTGGATAGGATCCAACAAAAACTGTGAAGATACACCGTTTGGCTTAAAGTGGCAAAAGTGTGTAAAATTTTTAGGAGTCTACATAACTTATGATATCCAGCTTCTTGTGGAAAAAAACTTTAAGCAGAGACTGAAAAAAGTTAAAAACATAATAAATTTATGGAAAACAAGAGGGTTATCTATCCATGGCAAAGTGAACGTTATAAAGTCTTTATTGCTTCCGAAAATGATTTATCCCAGCTCTGTCTTATGCACACCTGTTCATATTATAAAAGAATTTCAAACATTAATATTTAATTTTTTATGGAATGGGAAAGATAAAGTGACTCGCCGCGCAACGTATGCACCCTATGAACTTGGTGGCTTGAAAATGATTGATTATGAAAGTATGGTAAAAGCTTTACGTTTGAGTTGGCTAAAAAGAGTTTTTGACGTGAACTGTAGCGGTTTCTGGAAGTCTTATTTAAACGACCTTTTGAAAAATTATGGAGGACTTTTTCTATTGGATTGTAATTATAGCACAGACCAATTAAACATTCAATCACCCTTTTATTATGAACTTTTGTTATGGTGGCAAAAATTAAGAGAAACGTTTGATCCTGATAATAAATACAAATATATTATTTGGAATAACAAAGAAATTTTGGTTGATAACAAAACCGTGTTTTACATAAATTATTTTGCCAAGGGAATTAAATACACTGATGACCTGTTATTTGACAAGAATAATATTAAGTCTTTTGACACGGTGAATCAAAAAGGACCAATTAACTCGAACTTTTTGACTTGGACTGGTCTGAGGAAATCAGTTCCTGATCATTTACGCATAAGGCCACCTTCTTTTAAAATGGTCTTTGATTTAGAAAACTATAAATGTCGGAACTACTACAGCACCTTAATTCAACTTACTTATGAACACCCTAAAAAATGGGTTACGCTAGCTAACGAATTTAATTTAACAGACGAACAACTTTCTGAAGCATACCTGTTACCTTTGAGAGTTGCTTCTGAGCCTTATGTGCGTTCCTTTCAGTACAAGGTGTTAAACTACATTTTATACACTAATAAACTTCTTTGTAAAATAGGGTACATTACAGACTCGAATTGTGCCTTTTCTAAAGAAACCCCTGAAACTACTCACCATATCTTGTTTGAGTGCTCTTTTTCAAAATCCTTTTGGAATGATGTAATCTTTTTTATTTTAAGTAAATTCAGTAGTTGCAGATGTCTCTTACTTCGAGATGTAATTATTGGTTTTTTTAAGGGAGGAGATGGATCTGGTCAACTATGTCTTACTTATAGGAAAGATTTATATTTGGGACTGCAGACGCAAAGAACACAAGCCTGCAATTGCACATTTTAAACAAATTTTGAATAATAAATACGACACAGAAAAGTATGTTGCAAAAAAGCAAAATAAATATCAACTTTTTAAAAACAAGTGGAATGTGTATGAAAACAATCTTCTAAATCCTTAATGTCAATCTATTGGTTATTAATTTATGGTGTATCATATAACTGTGTAGGACAACTGTAATTAGTGTTAAGTATTGTACGTATTGTAAGTTATGTAATTATTCGTTTTGTAAGTAGTGTTTTTGTGTTGCAAAAAAAGTTAATATCCCTAAAAAAAAAAAAGAAACATGGCGGACAGTTTTCAAAATGTGCACGAGATTATTCCGGAAAGGGCAAGTATGAAAACAATGTTTAGCAGAAGCCATTGGCAACTAAGAAAAAGAAGAAACCGAAGCGAAACGTAGTTTTGTTGACGTGACAATTAGAAAAAATCCTCGAACAGTCATGATCACAGTCGAGTGCCGGCTATGCGAGGTTTCCCTGTTATTTGCGTTCGACGATAGAAGAACGCTATTTATTCTGGTCGGGTATCAGTCTGGGTGCAGGGGATTGTGGGAGGAATTGGGCTGCATGCCATGCGATTTCGAGGTTTGGACTGGCTGTCCACTCGCCTCGATTTCATGCGCAACTGATGATGCGCAATAATTGTGCTTTGATGATGCGCAATTAGCCTCGCAAATACCAATAGCCTTGCTTTGACGCGCGTACTCAAGTGGTAACGCCTTCATCTTTCGCTTTCGCTTTCGCTCGCGTCAGCTCGCTGCTCGTGTGTGAAACGGTTGGTTTTGGTTACTTTTAGGGGTGCCGTGCTATATAGCGAAAGCAACTGCATTAGTGGAACGGTTGGCTTTGTTTACTTTTAGGGGTGCCGAGCTATATAGCGCAAGCAACTGTATTAGCACGCGCTAAAATAGAATTAATGTCGCGATCATATGGCGAATAAAATTGTCATTTTGAAAGAAAACAAGGAGCCCGATGGGCTTCGAAACTGGCTCGTTTGGTCTCAGTTTTCACGCGGTTTTCATTTTAGAGTTTTATATTAGCAATTCACAATATACAAGCTGGAATCTATCAATATGCACAGTCCAGTCCACATTTACATTTACATTCCACAGCCCACTTCAAGCACTTCTTAGGGACGGACCATTTTATTGTTAATGGGGGAGGGGGGGGGGGGGGGGGGGGGTGGGGGGGTGGGGGGTGTTAGGGGTTTGGGCAATTATTAAAAAATAAATTCCTGCACATCAACAGTAAAGAAAAAATAATTCACAGCGAGCCAATGGGAAAAGCAGGTATGGAACAATCCTGATAAAAATTCTTCCACAACATCAAGACAAGAAAAAAAATTGAAAAATTGCCCAACACCGCCCCCTCCCCCATCTTTCCCCCACAAAAATAAAATCGTCCATCCCTTAGTAGGCTACAATTTCAGGTCTATATTTTTTTCTCTGATCGGCTCGGTACTGTTACAAAAAACATAAGTTCAGAACTTTGTACATTTTTTTTTCGCTTTAAAATCCTTGAAACCACCTTATCAGGATTGTTTAAAGACAGGTATTTTGGAGAATCGGTGATGAGGTTTCAAATAAATTAACAAAATCAACATGATCGATCAAATGATTAACAGCTGACCATAGCGTGACATAAATACGAGATGTGTAAAATTTGAACGTGACTCCATGACTTAATGCTTGAGAATTGTTTACTCAGCAGTGACTTGCCGGGACGTGTTTTGTTCAACGATTTATTAGATCTAAACTCAACTGTTTGACAGTTGATTTTGTAAGAAAAGTTCAACCCGCTTTCCTTTTACCAGAAATAGAACACATCCGAAAATCACAGAGATTTAATGTTTAACAATTCCGTCGAAATTAAAACAGTAAATATATGAAAAACATGAATTGTAGTTGCCTAATTATTGGTTACAGTTCGCTATACTACTTCTGAAAACGCAGCAAAATACACGGTAGCGATATACAAAGGATATAAATCTCAAAGCAAAGCCATTTCCCTTAAATGATCATGACTTCCTCCTAGACCTCTTCTAACACGAATAAATTGTGGAAAACATATGGTTGTATTTTGAAATAATCACAGAAATCGAAAGGGCTCACCTTGCAGGATATCTAACAAATCGAAACCAAAATTTGTCAAAGTGAAGCGATCGATGAATGTCACAGCAGCTGCAACAAACTAACTATCGATGTCCCACAAATCCAACAGCCGAATCTTGTTACAGTATCGTTTTGTTTTACAACAGCAAACGCCGATGTTATCGTTTGCTATTATAACGATCGAAGAAAGTAAGCAACTCTTGAACCATCCATCGAGCAGAGGAAGTAAACCGTTTACCGGAAGTAAACTAGGTACGGTGTTGGCCGCAGCAAAAGCGATTCCCGGGGCAGGTGACCAGACAGAGAAAAAAAGAAAAGAGGGTATTTTACTCGTCGCAGAGCAACGAGCCAGTTAACAATGAATATTATCGAGTTTCTAAACATAGTAATTTCTCTCGCGTCAGCAAACTTAGATTTTGCACATAACTTAACTGTTGGGAACCCTAAATTTTATAGTTGCACTTTTTTCGGGCTCCCTATGATAACTCTTAGAGCACAGCCTTGAACCCCCCCCCCCCCCCCCCCCCCAACCAACGCTTATTGGCCCTCACCTCCACCTCCCACTTCCTCACCCCTTAGTACCATCATCCCATCCTGTCGAACGCACTCCCCTAATTTCCAGTTACTACGTCTAGTTGTAATATAGATAGAGGCTTAGCCTAACAGAGGAGCTCTATGAACAGAAAGCTGATGATAAGTTTAACTAAGGTGAAATGTCGGAAGCACAAGAATTAAGATTGATGATCGGGCTATTTTTCATTTTTCATTTTTTCAAAAACAGTATTACGCGACCGTCTGCACAGTGACAACAAGCTTGCACAACAACTTTTTGTCTACCTAGAATAACGATTTTTTATTTATTTTATTATTTGTTTAAATTAAACATTTCAAGCTTTTACATTTGCATAGAAAAAATAAATTAACAAGGTAACAGGAAAACAACAGGGTAATAGCTATAGACAAAGGCAATAAAGTAAACAATTAAAGTATAATTACAAAACATTGAATTGATGCTGACTCAAACATAAAAGAAAAATGTGTCAGGTACATACCGGAGTAACTGCTTGGACTTGAAAAGATTCAAGGTGGACCAACGAAGAGTGACTGAGAGATATTGTTCATCGAAAAAGCCGGAGCTAAAGATGAAGAGAGTAGTGATGTACTGTGAAAGAAATTATCTTAAAAAAAACATCAAGAAGTAGTGACCATTTTTTTGGAAAAACGCTACCTTATTTTGTTTCTATATCATACATAGATTTCACGTGTCGGAGAAAGCCCGTGGTAAAAGTTCTTTTGATTTGCAAAGCCAGATATAGTGTCTAGCCAAAAGGAAACAAAAATTGATTTGTCGCTGGTGTTTTGATAGAAATCTGAGTTTGGTATTTTTATATTTTCCAAAACTCTACCCTCTACTTCTTAAGTGTAGCGTTAAAACGCCTTGTACACAGGCCTTTCTTGTAAAAGTGTTTTCAGTTATATCCAAAGATACAGGTTGTACCGAAGCGAGGCAATGCTGGAGATGAAATGTTTACATTACCGCTAAAGATTTTTCACTTCACAGGTGCAAATGAAAAAGGTGATTCACAGTTACACTTCCTGAAACAGAAAAAAATAACCTTTTCAAAAGAAAGGGGCCGAGCATTCGCTCTGCCACAAAAAAATAGAATGCGGACTGACAAAAATTGCGAACTTAACTTTCCCTCATACTCGTTCTCAGACTCTTCGAAATGAGCCGACTTTATCAGTCTTTCTCGACGTCAATACAACATTCCACTGCAGCTGATTGCATGCATGGCGGATATTTGTCACAGGGTTCATAATTAACAAACTTTTTTGTGCTTTGCATTGGAATTAGCATGTTTTGAATGATTGACATGGCCTAATAAGTAAATAAAGTATTGTATTGTATTGTATTGAGTAAAATGTTATTTCTATTTACAGTTGCACTCGGCGTTCTGTCAACGGTGAAAGTGAACTTTACAAAGTGAAGCATGCCCATTTCCAGGAAGTGGAAATTATCATAATTTTTATCATTATCATTATCTGTGACAAATCATTTCCACTTCTATAAGTGTCATTTATTAAATGGCAGCTGCTCCAGACCCAGACAGAGCGCTATGTTCAACGGATGAAAAAACAAATTTTCAGCGAATTACTCGACTCTTAATAAGTGGAGGAACCAGCCTTGTGAGGGAGATTTTTGACAACATTCACCCACCAAGTCTACTGCCAGCAAATCTGAACAATCCTGTTACAAAGAAACAACTCAAAGCCGCAAAACTTACCAAATCACAGTGGGACTGTCTTTACATCTCCCCAGGGGTGTATGGAAAGTCAACAGATTTTGACCTTACTCTTGTCTTCAGGTTGTTACGGACAATATGCAATCTCACCCCTCCGACAAAGGGATGGGATGATCTACCAGACATTACAGATTTCAGTTTAGCTGCAGATTTAGCAAGGATTAAATACTACCGAAATTCAATTTATGGTCACGTGAAACAAAACATGGAGATCACAAATGACCAGTTTCATTCATTTTGGCAAATCATCAGTGAAATCCTTGTGAGGATTGCAGGGCATTTAAGTCCAGAAAAGAAAACTGATTGGCAGGGGGCCATTGACAAGTTTTTGAAAGATCCTCTCACAGCCGAGGATGACAGAAATATACAAGAACTGCTACAGTGGTATAACAATGATCTGGAAGTTAAGAAATTAATAGAAGAAAAGGTCCAATGTTTAGAGAAAACGGTTCGAGAGGAAGCCCAAGACATCAAAACAACGGCTGAAGTCGTCCATAAAGCGGTAGATCGTCTAGGGGCAGGTATTGAACAAACGTCAGTCGTGATTGAAGAGAAGGTCCAATCTTTAGAGACAACGCTTCGAGAGGAAGCCCAAGACATAAAAGAAGATCTGAAAACGAAGATAGAGACAGCAGTTAGTAAAGAAGCCAAAGAAATTAAAGAACAGCTGGGAGAGATGCATCAATCGATAGATAAACTCAGCTCCTCTGCTGCCGGCTCTCAGTCTGCTGGAGGTAAGTTCAATATTTTCATGCTGGACACACAGACACATACAAGCGAGCCTTGACAAATGGTTATGAATCAATTAATCGAACGTTCAATATTTTTCCTGGTTATAGGGATAAATGATACCATCACCACGCTCGACGTAGTAAGAAATTAATATAAACAACTTAACATCTCCTGATCATGAGGCTAAAAATTAGTCCCGTTTTTGTTAACAAATGTTCCAAAAGAGGACTCCAAAAGCTTTGCATTAATTATTACTGCAATTCCCTATTGTTTATCGTGTAATGTGGTCAATCTATCAATCTTTTATTAAACAAATAAATTATTTACAAAATTATAGGCACCCGCAGGTAGCATCAAGCTTATCGAGGCGGGTGCTTTTAGAAATTAGCCTGTGAACAGGCTTCTTTTTTGGGGAATTTGGTTAGGTTCCTTCCCCCAGTTCGCGCTCGGCTCGCCTCGCTCGCCGATTTTTACCTAACCCAATTCCCCAAAAAGAAGCCTGTTCACAGGCTGTTAGAAATAAATAGATAAATAAATAAGAAATCACATAACAAATAAAATTCGGAAGTAGGAAATGTGACGCTTGATTCTGGTGAGTTGGACGGGATGACGCCTAATTTTTATAACACATGCTATAATCTGATTGTGTATGTTATTACGGCGTCCACGTCAAATTAGGATTTCTTTGTCAACAGCTCGTCTTAAACTGCAGATTGAATGTGAGACCATCCCAGGACCTAATTCACAAGCTACAGGGTCGGTAAGCCAAGCTGTAGTCCAGGACGCGGCAGTAGTGCCCGTCATCCAAAATCAGCCACAAACAGTCCAGGTCCAAACCATCCCAGGACCTAATTCACAAGCTACAGGGTCGGTAAACCAAGCCGTAGTCCAGGACGCAGCAGTTGTACCCGTCACGCAAAATCAGCCACAAACAGCGGTAACAAGTTTTCCCTCCTCACAAGACGCCATGAGTTTCATTGCCATAAGGTACTTCCAAAATGTTAACCCATCTACACCGGATGAGTTAAATGGTTTCTTACAGTATATGAAAGAAGTGCGCAAAGTGATTATTGTTGATGCCAAGTCAGGAAGCTTAATAATCACAGTGGAATGTAGTTGTCTGCAGATCCTTGACGAATTGTGGGAAGACTATTGTACAGGTCACCTGAATAAAATGGCGCAGGAATTTCTTGTGACAGAGGACATTCTGAAGGAGTTGGGCCTCCGCACAGTGAAGCTCACGACAACCATTGTTGAAGAGGAGTACAGGGCTTGTCGAGAGTATTTCTTAAATCAGTCAGGTGGGTATGAGGGGATAATACGTCATACTTGTATGCCTAGTAAATAGGACTTAAGGTGGCTCCGTTGTTATTTCGGGAGCACTCGTCTATGACAAACTTTGTCTCATAACTTTTCCGGCTCTAAAGCGATGCTTCTAAAACTTTGCGGAAACTTACAGCTATTATTTATTAATAATATGATAGAATTCGATTTTAATGGAATCGCATCCTGTGAAATTTCTGGAATCATTGACTTAATACATACGCTTACCAAGTTTCAGCAAAAAAGCGGAAGAATTAACGCGTGAAAAATTATCGCTAAAATTCTCTTAAAATTTTAAATACTTCATGCTCTTTGACAAAACAATCTACGAACCCACATTTCTAGGAGAAGCCTTCCCAATGCTTGCTAAATCTTAATTATAAGCGACATAAGCCGATTGCAAATCGTGCGAACCGTTGAAAAGTATTCACTAGTTCTGTAAATATTATAAATGCTCTCAAACCTGCTCAAATCTCCAATGCTGCGTTTTCCATCATTTTTCGAAAATTATCCTGCAGTTTGGTGTCAAACTCCTTCCACGTGAATTTCAAGGTACTGCAATACTTTTACATCGATTGTTTTTTGCTTAGAAGGGCTTGCAATTGGAGAATAGTTGTTGGGATTATAAACTACTCCACATCTGAGCTCAGGCGAAGCTAACAAGCAGTTTTCAGAGTTTTGTTTATGAATACAAAATGAGCACGCGTGGAATTTATTCTAAGACTTCGCACCTTAGTTAGGGGGGTGTACGTGATATGCGCGCGTGTCAGCGAAGTCCCCGCATTTAAAAACATTGCACCCCATGGAATCTTCTAATGGAGCGTACATGCTCCCTCCCCTCCTGGGGTAACTAGCGCGCATATTTCGTTCGCCCCCCTTTTCAATCGAATTTATAGGGTATCGAATGCCACGACAGGAGCAGAATAGCTACACGATGTTATTCACAAGGCATCAACAAACAAAACAGTGTAATTGCCCATTTGTTTTTTAAGATTACCTTTTTGTACGACTCTCCGTCCAACGATTCTCCATTTTAAGAGTCTTTTGACTAGATCTCGTTCTTTAATTAACGTTTCCCAGTGTTAATGATTATTTAAGATTTCCCAATTAAATACTCCCATTTCAAATACTTCTAACTACCGTATAAACCTAAAACGTTGTTACAGGACTCATGAAAACGCCTGTCATGAATATTCCTGAAGAAGTTACTACAACGGATTACGATGATGGGGGGTTTGACTTGATTCAGCCATCGCTCATCCAGCAGTTGAAGTCCATCCTAGATCAGTACCCAGATGATGGACAGATACTGAAGGTAATAGTCAATAAATTATTTTCAATACCACCGAATATAAACAACACGTTAAGCTGGTCTATGCTCAATATTTTCCCCGTGCACTTTTTATTGATTTTTTTAAATTTGGAGTCGAGAAAGTGGTTATATGAGAAATTGTTGGCATTATGATAGAAACTGATTTGTGGACATTAGTTTTCCCTGCTTAAATAGTAAACGATTCAGCTTTCCAGTGAGTTAGGACTGAGAATTTAAAGTCCTAAATTAAATAGATTTGAACTATTTCTTGAAACAATGATCTTCAATGATCTTGATCGCCGTTCTAAGGAGAAATTGGTAGACCTTGGACCACTCGCCCGATAATGGAGGCTGTCCGGGAGCTGTCAGTTAACAGGATTGTGAAACGACTTTCAAAAGTATGTGCAGTACAGTAAAAACCCGCATATGAGAACCTGCATTTTTCCGAGTTAGCTTCAAAAGGTTCTTATATAATTGGTGTTTACTGGGAAATTAGGCTATTTAGGTTATATTGGAATATAGTCCAATACAGTGTGAAAACAGACTTAGTTGATATTGTTAAACACTCAGTGAAAAGAGGCAACTGTATTTCTGCAGTGACAGTTGTATATAGTATCTACATATATGTATCTGCGATGGCATTGAAAGGGATTCATTCAAGTTCTAAATGAATTCTATAAAATAAGAACCTGTTTCAAATTTTAGGCCAAAACAGGTTCATATGTAAAGGGGATCTAAATGGAAATCTTAGCCTAACAGGGTTCCAATATGTGGGTTTTTACTGTGTATCGAGTGTTTGAGAGTCAACAGGCTACTAAATCACAGTTACATTATTTCTGCCTTGTGCGAGGGAAGAGTAATTTTTTAATCTTGGTATTAGGAGCTAATTCAAAATGCCGAAGATGCAGCAGCAAGTGAAGTAAAATTCCTTCACGACAAACACAGCTATGGAACGGAGAAACTGTACAGTGAAGGACTTGCTCAGTTTCAGGTATGTCTTCTCACGGCTTAAAGTATCTATGAAATATAATTTATTTTTTGAATATCGAAAGTTTCACCTTTTTAGACCTTGGAATAAAGGGTTTAAAATGTAAGAGACGATGCGAAACGCTTTTTTATGGTCTCAAAGTTAGGTTATTGGCGCTAAAACGTGGCTCCAATTTGTACGCGACCAAAACCAGTGTCACATTACACTATTCCGTAAATACGTTTACAAACTACTGTGGGAATCATGGCTGCGGGAATCATGGCGAACAAGAGAGTTGGCAAGAGATGTAGCTAGTGGTGGACAAATTATGTGATGAATGAGCGGCCCCAAGCATATATGTTTTCAATGAAAGCGCTTATTGTTAAGGTTAATGTTATTAAAAAAAAAAACTACGAGGCCGTTTAATCAAGCATAATTTTCCAATCCACATCCTGTTTAGGAGTTCCTTCAAGCGTCAACTCGACTGGAGAGCCGTCGATGTCAGTGAGGCCTACAAAAATGTATTGACTTGATCGGCCCTGACTGGCGAGTTATGTAAACGTTTTATTCGGTATTCCGAATTATAAAATTCAGAGTGGAGCGACGCAAGTTTTCACTAGCAGGGCTGCTTTTATTCTTTCGTTTTACGGAACATGTATCAAAACTATATCTACAAATGCTTAAGGTTATTTGTAACAATCATTACATCGCTGAATCATTGCGTGTTCGATCAGATCAATTTTTATACATTGAAATATAAATCTGGCCCCGGTTGTTCAAAAGGTGGGTAGTGCTATCCACCGGATAAATCACTATCCAGCGGATAACACAATAACACAAGACCTTATGTCAAAGGTCTGTCCGAACAACTTCGCCGCTGCCTACAACAACAAGGCGTACGCGCTGTTTTCAAGTCGGAGACTACACTTAGATCACACCTAGTACGGCCTAAAGACGCTGTTGACCCGACTAAACAAGATGGCGTGGTTTACAGAATCCCCTGTGAATGCGGTAAAGTTTATATCGGCGAGACTGGAAGACCTATGCAAGACAGAATAAAAGAGCATGACCGAGACATCCGATTCGCCCGTACCCAGACCTCCGCCGTTTCAGAGCACGCCAACAACACCGGACACCACCCGCTTTGGAATGAAGTAAAGTTTATTGATCGTGATCCTCATTGGTACACACGCAGGGTCAAAGAGGCGATCCACATAAGACTTAACCCTAACAACATCAACAGGGACAGTGGAATAGAAATTCCAGAAGCATGGATGCCCACGATCAAGAAACACAACAACAGGAGAGCTGTACGACTACGGACTGCCGAGGGAACAATTCGCCAAAACAACGAGGATCAAAATGCGCCAGTCACAGCTGTTGAAAACCAACCAATCACAGCAGAACATCGTGCTTCATAAGGTGACGCGTAACCAGTCGACCCCATCGCCTGAAGAAGACTAGCAGTATGCAGTCGAAACGTCGCGATCCACATCGGAAGTGACTACATCGTGAGACAAACGAAAAAAATACTTCTTTACTACAATGGATTTTGTTAACACTTATCCCCTGGATAGTGATTTATTCGGTGGATAGTGCTATCCACCTTTTGAACAACCGGGGCCAGACAGATAAATGTAAACACTACAACACAATACTTTAAACTCGATTATAAGCCGCCAAGTGGTTAAAATTTCCAGAAACTTTCAACTCGCTGGCATTTGACACTGAACTACGAAGCTTAAGTATTACTGTCGTATACACTTGAGTTCAAACATTTTGAAATCTCTTTCAAGGCACATTGCCGCTAAAAATGCACCATTTATATTCAATTAGCGAGACACCTGAAAAATACCACATCAGGTATGCATAACATATCAGTATTTAGAAATTGTCAACTAGCAAGCCGCCAAGTAGCTAAGAATGTATATCCTTTGCATTGAATAGAGAACTTTAAGAAGACGGACGAACTGGCAATCCGATAAAATAAGCTCATAACCTCCACGCGCGATTAATGAACTTCAGAATCGGCAGAGGAGACCGGCTGAGTCGCTTATATCATGTATTATAATTCAACACATCGATACAGTGCCCAAATATGGTCAAACAGTTATCGATATACGTTATGTCTACATGACGTATATCCAACGATGGATGTAAATTTCGCATTTTGACAAGAGAATGCAAAAATGACGGACCGGACTCGATATTTTTTCTTCAAACTGTGCTTTGTTATCAATGTGTTGAATTAAAATTCCATATCAATGTGTTGAATTGGACAGGCTAAGAGGCGATATCACGCGCGCTTTCGCGCTATAATAGTTAAATATACATTGTTTGTACTACAAATATATCATAAACGCTAGGCACCGAGAAACTAAAAAAAAAATTAATAATGAAGCCTCTGCGTTCAATAAGCTATCAACTCAACTGGCGAGCCACTGAGACGCTGAGATACTAAAATCTATACCTTTCACGTTCAATCAGTAATCTAAATTGAAGTCCATCTTCTTCATGTTCACCTTCCTCCGCTGAAGCGAAATAGACAGTTCGCCTCGCTACGGCAAAACTACATTGGACACGATCGTTTCATGTGATGAAGAGTGACCCGAAACTGATCCACTTCACCTTCAAGTAACTGTATAAAAGAAACAGATTAGGAACTGTCTGACATTTGTACGGGCAAAAACGTTGGCAAAAGTGACCATCAAATGATTTCAATTTACGTAATCACTCACTCTTACTCACCCCAGGCTCTCAAAAAACTGGAGCCACTTTTCAACCGAAGTGATGCATCTTTCAGCAGTTAAAAAAACATTTTCCTTCTTTTCCTCGGAAAATAATTATTATTTTCGTTCTTTGGACAAAATAAACTACAGAAAACGAAGACAAAAATTGTATTTCATAGACACTTTAAAATACAAGCAGCTGACTTTTAGCGTCTAAGCATATCAAACCACGCTTTTTCATGTCCTGACGGCAGCGGAAAATGTGGCTAAATATAATTTAGGAGGCTAGGTTGAGCTTGAGATAGTGCTGGCCATTAGTCATCTGCAATGCGAGCTTCTTGAGCTTCCTCAAAAAAAGAGCAAAATAGTCTGGAGTCCCATATCGCCGTATATTATGGTATTTTTAAACGCAATTCTGCATTCCTTTATATAGCGATCGCAGCGATCGGACTATTTTAGCACAAATCGGCTAATTATTAAACAAGCCTACGAAATTAAATGAAACGTAGCTTCACATCCGTGTATACTAAGCTGATGTACTGAGTGGCTTTGCAAACAATCAGAGGACCACGTTTATGATCACAATTAATTAATTAATTAATTAATTAATCACTAATTTATTGCACCGATAACAAAATTCGAGATTAAAACATCTATATAAATTTATTCACTAATGACACAGGGGCATTTTCTATCAAATTGAAGCCAGTAGAGAAACAGAAAAAAGGAACCGATTCAAATGGCAAAACCATTGCATTGTTTTTTTTATACTACAAGGTTAAGAAATAATTTTCTTAAACACTGCGACAACTTACCATCTCTGCTTCATCTTTTCATTTTGATAGTAATTAGAAGCTTTCGTAACTAATTTCCAAGGCACCGAGAAGCTCTTTACACCGCAACAAACCTTCATCTTGGGCGGTCAGTGCTTTCATAGACGGAAAACATCCATTTTGCCGTACTTGTATTGCTCAGTCAAGGAGGAAGCGAGCTTTATATAGAACTTTGAACATGTTTCAATTTTTTATAGTTTTCCCGTCCTCAAAATTAAAAATACGACTTCCCACTTCTTCAAGATGACAGACAATGACGCTAGTTACTACAAGCAAAGTGTTTTGACTCCAAGTCGGAGCCACTCTTGACTTTCTCTTACTCACTTTGGCGAAGAACTTCTCCATTTTCTGGTCGAGTTGTCTGGCGTCGTCGCTAAAACTATTTGCATTATATCCTTTCCTTTCAACCCAGCTCGATCGCGAAAGGATATACTAGGTCTCCGTACCTTTTTTCATGTTGGCAATTTCTGAACTTTCCTTCAATTATTATATTTCACTGTTGTCAAATTCAGGAAAGCTATCCGTCATTATTTCAACAACAAGACAAAGCCGTCTCCGTTGCCACGGCAACTGTAATTTCTACATGTAGGTATTTCAAATTAGACTGAAATACAGCTCGTCTCAGCCAATCACATTTCAGAAATTTCTCAGCAAGTAGTTACGTAAGAAATAGGCGCGCGGTTGACCGATCACAATCAAGAATGTTGTTATTGATACGATTAAAATACGAATCAGCTAGATAGAGGCACAAACTCTACGTGATCACTAACGGTGAAATTCCCAGATGTCTATTACGCAGGAATGGAGAGTAAAATTGGCGTTTCTGCTGTTTCGTGACTGACTGATTGGAGGATAATAGTGGAACTTAGCTAACAGACATCTCCATAATTCCGACGTTTCATATTACAGACATGGGCTTGGACAGACAAAAAGTCATATTCATTCTGACTCTACTGCAGTTGACACTATGTACAGTGTTTTATTTATGTTAACGTTATTGCATTTCCTATTAGGGCCCAGCACTTTATGCTTATAACAACGCCAAGTTTACGCCCGACGATTGGGAAGGAATCAGAATGCTATGTGAGAGCAAGAAAATCAAAGATCCCATGAAAGTGGGTCGGTTTGGCTTGGGGTTCAAGTCGGTATTTCACATCACAGGTAATTACAAGGTGGTTGCTAAATTAGCTAATGATCAACGACAGCAAAAATAACACCATGTCTTCAATTATTTACTCATTTTTTCATTCTTTCGTCCATCCATCCATCCATCCATCCATCCACCCACCCTTGGATCGTTCGATTGTTCCCTCATTCATTCATTGATTTATTTTTTTTATGCGTTCGTTTTTTCTTTCCTGAGTCGTACGTTCATTCACATACACAGAGAGCGAAGCCTGTTGAGTGGTACGTGGTACTGGCAAAGACTGTAACATAAAAGAAATGAACCACTGTTATATGAAGTATTTCTCTACGGAAAAAGCCACATTGAATATGTTGATGTGTTAATAATGACGAAACATTACGAGAGTATTCAATTCCACAACAAAATTAAAAATTCAGCAACACATTAGGAATAAAAGGGTTATTTTTTATTTAATGATGGTCCAATCAAAACTCGCAGCAATACACATTTAACAGGTTCAGATATTATTTGATTTTCTCCCTCAAAACCTCCAGCGACTGCTGTCATAAGGGACACAGTGTTAACAATAAAAACCATTAAAAATAAGCGTGCTGTAAAAATACATTAACAATGGAAATTACTTGGATAAAACAGTAACGATATATATCAGCATAAATACATACGTTTAATTTTATTATCTCCTTTCTTTCTGCTAAACTTAATTTCAGATCTACCAAGTATCGTAAGCAGCTCACGGATCGGCGTAATTGATCCACAAGAGAAGTACTTTGAAAACAGACGAACAGGTTTCAGCTGGCGAATGAAAGACCGTTACGCAATGCAGACTATACCAGACCAGTTCACCCCTTATAAGAAAGTATTTGACTGCACGGAGGAAGTTTTCTCCAAGGGCTCATACAATGGTACGCTATTCCGCTTTCCGCTAAGAACAAAGCCTTCCAAGCTATCACAGACCCTGTACTCCGCTGAAAGGGTGCACACGCTGTTCGAGGGCTTCATTGCTGATGCGCATTTAGTTCTTCTTTTTTTGCGACACCTTGAAACTATTGAGCTTTATGTTCGTGATGAGTCCGAAACTGAACCGATCAAAACGTTTCAAGTCCGAATAGCAGATGAAAGCCTTCAGTTGGTGCGAGAAAAGAGGAAGGAGTTTCAGAGTAAGATCGCCACTGGTAAGCACTTGTCCCACCCTGTCGATGTAACTTATCCAATAAAGATTGAGACGGTACATTTCTCCCAAGGAACAGAAACCGACAAACGCAGGCATGTTTTCCTGGTCACCAACTACTTTTGTGGCGGGGAAGTATCATCACAATTTCAAACCCTGGCTACGGATCTGAGCTATTTACCTCTAGTTGGTGTTGCCATGGCATTACCAGCAAGCCCCAAAGAGCCCACACCTGCTATTAAGGGCCACGTGTTTTGTTTCTTGCCGTTACCGGTACAAAAGACCAGCTTGACAGGTTTGCCGGTTCACGTGCACGGCTTCTTTGCCTTAAACCAGAACAGACGTTATATCAAGTTCCCAAATGCAGAACAGGAAGATCAAGAAAGGGCAGGTCGCCAGCTGACTGACAAGTCCCTGTTGTGGAATAATTGTCTTCTGGAGGAGGCCATTCCCAAAGCGTATGCCACGATGATATTGGAGGCCATAAAAGAAAAGAGCTTCAATGTACAAGTAGAGGCAATTTACAAGTAAGATTGATTAAAGTGTTTAAGCTATCGTGTAGGCAATCTCAAGGCATTTCAAAACTTAAACGACCACCATGCAGAATAACAAATCTTTTGGCGGACAAAGTCTTTTTAGAGAATTGAGAGGCGTGTGTATATTAGAGAGGCTACATCAGAAGGATTTGGCTTTATTTCTTTTTCGCAAACCTGTATTTAATTATCGTCAATATCTTAAGTCATACATAAAATTATTTGTCAACATCAAGAGGAAGATTTAGAGTAAACTCTTCAAGGGAAAATCTACAAACTACAACCATCCCCCCACCCCCAGCATGAGGGAAGAACTGTTAGTGCAACAATGTAATAGTTGTTAAGGACAAGGCAACATTCCGACAACGCCCCTTACCAATATGGTGAACGATATTTTATTGCACAAGGACATCAAGCTTGTTTTCGACAGTGAACTTATCTGTCGTAATAATTTTTTGTATATTCTATGTTTTGCAGGGCTTGGCCCGATATCAACGTCATTGACCAGAAATGGAGGAGACTGCAGAATCCGCTGTTTGAAGCACTGCGTTCTGAAAATATTATACACACTGAAACCAGTGAAGGCAAGTGGTTGAAAGTGGAAGAGGCCATTTTTGACAGACTCGATGAAAACCAGCCGAAGGAGTTGCTTCTGAACGTTTTGTTCGAAGCCGATCAAAATGTCGCCACCCTGCCCGACCACGCGTTTAAGGCAGTTAGCTTGTACGCAACTATCATCAAAGAGATCACTCCCTTGTTGGTGCAACAAGTTCTTAAGGAAACTCCTTCATGCTACAGGAACCTCGGGAGAATGGAGAAGTTGAACCTTCTGCGATTTGTCTTGAGCTACTCAGACAGCACCTCTGTAGACCTGCTCGGATTGGAACTATTGCCTATTGCCAGTGGAGTCTTTACATCATTTTCAAACTCGGATGAACCTGTTTACATCTGCTCAGCTGAACATCCAAGAGAACTCCTACCTCGTCTAGACCATCGATTTTTAGATCAAGACATTGGCGAGAATCTCGTAAGGCGCCTGGAGGCAGTTGCAAAGAACGGTATGAAAGATATCATATTGATAAATTTACCAGAACTTTTTTCATACATGCAGTTTGCAACTCTCATATTTTTCACAACTACCTTGCCTAACCTTTTCACTATTGAGTCGTAAAATGCCGTCGTGTTAATGGTTGGTCGGATTAAGCTGATTACCTTCTATTGCAGTGCGCTTAACTACGGTGCATAATATCTTGCGTCATTTGCGCGCGCACTGCAAATCAAGAGGATTTTCTTTGAGATTAAGTTCGCCAAATCAACAGGCAATTTCCTTCCAGTGGGGGTTACCCTCTTATTAATTCTTGGATTTCGACCTTTTCTCTCGCAAAGCCTCTAATGTACCACAAATTATGGCCATGTAACGGGGAAAACGCCCAGTGACCCCCTATTTGTATTGCAATTTTAATAGCCTACACATAATTATTAATTCAATCTACCACGTTTTAAAAAAGTTAACTCCTTTGTTTTCAATGGAATTACCTTTAACAGTGGATTTCAGATAAGAAAATTACTTAATCAGCGCTTTTAAGTGCTTCACAAAAGTAGTCGAAATATCAAGGTTGACGCACATGTATTAGCGGGTTGGTAGTTCCACTTTACTGATGTCTTCCATTTGAACTGGCCAATTAAAGAATTTGCTGTGATCATGAATGCTTGAAGTTGTTTTGTAACGTTTTCTGTAGTAGTTGTTTTGTTTTGCTTTTTTCTTCAAAAACATATTTTGTCGAAACGTTTCTATACACACTGTAAACGTGATATAATGTAACATTTTAAATATGACTTGCATGTATAACATCGAGGTGCTACACGTTCAAAAATCGAATACATAAGAATAAATTAATGATCCATTATTTTTTATAGGGTGCACCCAGTTAAGGCTTCTTTGTCAAGATGACGTAGCATTTCTTCTTTCAAAATCATTACCACCAGAGTGGTCGGAAGGCGAAAAGATTTTATGGTACCCTGGTACAGAAACTCATGGCCACCCTGCAAAAAACTGGCTCGAGCTCGTCTGGAGTTACTTGAGAAAGAACTTTGTCACAGCTGAAGAACTCCGTAGTTTCGAAGGCCTCCCCTTGATTCCACTTGATTTGTCACAAGTTCCTATCACCTTAATAAGACTTACGCAGCCATCCAGGATAGTCGTGAGACGTCTTCATGATGATGTTCTGGATGAAGCGTTGACTGACACTTTGATACAGCTTGGTGTGGTTATAATACAGAAATGTCCAGTTTTTCTAAGCTTCCATCCCGCTGTCATCAACACATTTATCCATCCACCTTCAGTGCATGGTGCCCTAAAGGCTCTGACGGCTTTTCCAGCAACAGTGCGAACTGACATGCATTCAGTGACAGACGATGGCAGACGCTCTTTAAGGAGCTTCCTCTCCAAAGTATCGTCACCAGAACCACAAGCAATGCAGCTTCTTTTGAGCCTTCCTTTGTTTGAGACTCTTTCCGGATCTTTTGTTTCGAAGGCAGATGGACTTTGTGCGGCACCAGAGGGTTTTTCTCCGGTGGCTTCTCATAGGGAACTCATTGACGTCACACACGATGACTCCAAGAGGTTGGCACATTTGCTGGACATCAGAATCCTAACATCAACAGATTATTTCCTTGAAATAATATTTCCAGATGTTAAAAGAGGATGCTATTCAAACGAAGAAATCGACAGACTTATGGTCTTTGTGATGGAGCGATATAAAGTTTACGCCAGCGCCGATACTCGATTTAAAGAGGAGATGAAAGCTTTGCCTTTTGTGCCAACCAACAATGGACGAGTCAGAGCTATGGACCTCTTCGATCCCAGGAAAGACCAGCTCCGGGAAGTGTTCGCCGATGATGATGTTTTTCCTGTTGGAGCACAGTATACAGATCCTGGGGTCCTCGTAGTTCTAGAAAAACTCGGTATGAAGAGCGAGAATGAAATCACCGCCCAAGACCTCTACCTAAGTGCTAAGGAAATCGCTGTAATGTCAAGAATTTTGACAGCCAAACAGAAGTCAGAAGCCATAATGACTTATTTAGACAACAATCCGAATAAACTTCAAGAAACTGTCTTTGGGGAAGGATTAGGATTACTACTTCAAGATATACCTTGGGTATCTGCACTACGACAAAAGCCCCATGGTTTTCCAGAAAGCCTTCCCCTCTGGAGAGAAAGTGAAAAAGAACACCCTTTCTACAAGCCCACAGAAGTGACGAGTGAAGATAAAATAAACCTTATTGGAACGGTCAAGCCAATTGTGAAAGTAAATTCATCCAGTCAGTTAGCAAAATGTTTTGGCTGGGATAAGATGTCAGATGTATTGGACGTTGTGAAGCATTTTAAAACGGTCGTCAGTCAATACACCCAAGATGAGAAGCCACAATATATTGCAATCCTCAAAGACATCTATTCATTTCTATATCATGCTGCAGAAGTCCATGCTGTCAAGGAGGCCTTGCAGGGAAGTGAGAATTCAAGCTGGATTTGGAATGGAGACGGCTTTTCCTCTCCTGATCTGGTGCTTGCTGAAAAGCCTTCTATTGACCTTTCACCATACATTTGTTCACTTCCCTCAGAAGTGATACATTTCGCAAGGTTCTTCTCCAAGTTTGGCATGCAGGATCACTGCGACGCGATGTTTTTGCTGCAGGTTCTTCACATGATAAAACGAAAGCATGAATCTGGATGCAGCCATCCCACCTCTGATGTGAAGAAAGATCTGCAGCTATCCGTAGATATCTTAAATGAGATCAAACCAAATGTTGGCGAGCAGCTACGTCCCGAGCTTCAAGAGAAAGTCCTCATTCCAACACACGTGGAAGGAGATTCATATGTCAAGCTTGCACCAGTTGAGGATTGCATGTACTGTGAACACGAGTGGTTGGAAAGAGGTAACCATGGTGAAGATATGGATTTTCTGTATGTGCATCCAAACATCCCCAACAGCACTGCGGAACTTTTACTGGTTCGCACGCTCACGAATCGAATGTTAGAACCTGATGAGATGCAAATAGGAGATGAATTTGGACAGGAAGAGAAACTAACTCGCAGATTGAACAGACTTTTGGAGGAATACACAGATGGATTTTCAGTACCAAAAGAGCTTATTCAAAACGCTGATGATGCCGGTGCCACTGAAGTAAGATTCCTGTACGATGAAAGAACCAATGAGGATGCCATGACCTGTCTAATTGACGAAGGAATGAGAGAATGCCAAGGTCCTGCTTTGTGGGTTTACAACGACGCCGTGTTTCGAGATGAAGATTTTTTAAATATCACTAAACTAAATGGTGGTACAAAAGAGAGAGAAACTGAGAAAATTGGAAAGTTTGGACTTGGCTTCAATGCAGTGTACAACCTGACAGATGTTCCCATGTTCCTAAGTAGAAACTATTTTGTGATTTTTGATCCCAACACATTATATCTTGGAAAAGCAATTAGAAACAAGAGCAAACCAGGAATGAAGATCAACATTAATAAGAACCCGAAGAGATTACGAAATTTCAGTAACCAGTTTAAACCTTTCAATGGCATCTTTGATTGTGATCTTCACTTGGAAAAAGAAGACAACTCATTTCAAGGAACTCTTTTTCGCTTCCCTCTACGAACAAAACAGCAAGCCGTAAGAAGTGAAATAAAACAAGTTCATTACGACAATAAACAAATCCGAGAACTGATACAGATTTTCATTCGCGGAGCATCGACCCTGCTCCTGTTCTCGCAGAATGTCCGTCGAGTCAGTATTTTTCATTTGCCTGAAGAGTCACCTGATCAGACACAGCCTAAGCTGTTATTTGAGGTGACCAAGTCATTGTCACAAGTAGGAATCACAAGAGAGTTGTCGGTCCCAGTCACCCTCCCACGTCATTTGCAATATATTAGCACGGATGACCAGTACCTTTTAAAGCAGTGCAACTTTCTACGAGCATCATCGGAGGTTGCAAAGCATACTGGAGATGGGAAGGAATCCAGGAAAGATTTACTTAGTTCTGCTATTACGATCAACATCAAGAGCAACCTCACAGAATGTGGAAGTTCGTTTGTTGAGGACAAAGGCCAATTAAGTGGTGCATGTGAGATTTGGCACGTTGCATCATCCATGGGCAAAGGACAAGCGAAGGAATTTGGAGAAAATGACAAGAGCCTGCTTCCGTCAGCTGGAGTGGCTGTACAATTGATTCCTTACGAGTGTGAATATTTAGTTCCGCAAGCAGTTGTCGATCAAACCACAGGACATGGATCACATCACAATGGTACGGTGTTCTGTTACCTTCCACTCCCGATCCACAGTGGCCTTCCTGTGCACATCAATGGGGCGTTTGCAGTAGCATCCAGCAGACGACACTTGAAGGAAAAAACAGAAGACGACAAAGCCTGTAATGGAGAAGAGTGGAACGATGTTCTATTGAGAGATTCTGTTTGTGCAGCTTATCTAGATGTTTTGGAAGACTTGAAGTCAGCTGCTACCATGTGCTCTTTTCACTTATTGTGGCCTAGGGCATATGACATCAAGCCATTCTGCGAACCTCTTGCACGTTCATTCTACCAACAAGTTGCCAGTGGAGGGTTTTCTCTTTTTTCAGATGGAAACAGATGGGTAGACATCGATCAAGTAATCTTTCTGAGACCTAACTTTCGTGAGGAACAACAAGTTGGAGACATCTCGCTTAATGTCTTAAAAATGTTGGTCAAAGAAGATGAAGCCGTTATTGATCTCCCAGCAGATGTGTTCCATTCGTTTGAAAAATATGGTCTCGCTAAGAAAATCCAGTCTAAAACCTACGACAAGGGCAGGTTTCTCCGCGAGATGGTTTTCCCAAATCTCGCTTCCGTACCTCCTAACCTACGAAACAAATTGGTCTTAAACGCTTTGGATGATCCGAACGGAGAATTTGATAAATTGATTAGCACACACGCCTGCATTCCGGCCTCGCCTAGTGGTGAAACGCTCAAATGCCCTGTCCAACTTGTCAACCCAAACAAAGCCACCGCCTCCCTTTTTAGACCTGAAGATGAGAGATTTCCCTTTGACACCGATAAAGCATTCTTGAGTTATCGACGACTTGCCAAACTTGAGCAACTTGGGATGATAGCAGATAATCCTCCATGGGTAGTATTTGCAGAAAGGGCAGAGAGTATTAGCGTTTTAAATGAAAGTAGCAGTAAAGCTGCCTTAAAGCTTGCCAAGGAGTTGGTGAATCTTTTAGAAAAGAAGCTTAACAGTGGAAAGGATAGCACGGCTCCGGAGGACGTCCGCGACAACCTCTTGCAGGTAAAATTTCTGCCAGTTGCTGCAAAACCAGACAGGTTTCCTCTTTCCTGGAAAGGAGGGGACGTACGCCTTGAGAAAGGAGGAACCTTGGTATCAGCCAAGGAAGCCTTTCTACAAAGCAAGAAGTATTTAGTTTGCTGCTCTGAGCCACTTGTGGATCTGTGTATTCCTGAAACTGTTGAAACATTTTTACAGTTGGAAAGACGGCAGGTCACACTTGGACATATTGTAAACCAACTTGATAATGCCTTGTCTGCAAACATTGCCAGCCTGAATTTTTTGCAATTCGAAGAGGTAAAAACTGTCTGCTTAGCGGCTTATAGGTATCTTCAGACAGCCTTGAATAATAAGCAAATTGAAGAAAAGCAAGTGAGAGAAATTTTTCAGGAAAGGAAGTTCATTCTTGCAGGAAGAGAATTTGTTGATACAAAGCATGTTGCCTTTGAGTTGGATGTTGACTGTTCCCCATATCTCCATAAGCTACCAGACGAGCTTGCAAAACCATTTCACATTTTCATGAAATGTGCTGGTATAAAACAGGTTTTTGAAGCCAATGACTTCATCACTTGTTTGGGGCAAATAAAAGCAAAGTTCAAAGACGCAGTGCTCGACAAAAAGATTCTTCAAGTTGCCGTTCATCTAGCTGTTCAACTGGGTGAGTGCCTAAGAGACCGAGACGAAGTTGAGAAAAGGCAACAAGAAATTTATCTTCCCGATTCGCAAGGCAAAATGCGACCAGCAGGTGAACTTTGCATAAAAGACTACTTTTGGATGGCCGATGAAACTGACGTTCATTATGCAAACAGCATGATCCCTCATCCAACATGCGGCCAACTGGGTGTGAAAACACGCCGAGAAGAAGCACTGAAGCATTTTGTAGTTGGAATTCCCTTTGGACAAAAGGAAAAGCTGACAAACCGCTTACATCGCCTTCTAACAGCTTATCCATGCGAGAAAGAAATCCTGAAAGAACTTCTTCAGAATGCTGATGACGCAGAAGCAACAGAGCTTTGTTTTATTAAAGACCCAAGGCAACATCCTAATGAACGAGTATTTGAAGATTCTTGGAAACCACTTCAGGGTCCTGCATTGTGTGTGTACAACAACAAACCGTTCACTGAAGCTGACATCGCAGGAATACAGAATCTTGGAGAAGGCAGCAAAGGAGATGACCCAAACAAGACTGGCCAGTACGGCGTGGGCTTTAATGCTGTGTATCATTTGACTGACGTGCCGTCATTTGCCTCCAGTGGTGAAGAGATTGGGGATGTGTTATGTGTGTTTGATCCACTTTGCAAACACGTGCCTGGAGCAAATCCACGGGAACCGGGAAGGATGTTCAGAGAAACCACCAAGCTGAGAGGCATGTTTCCAGATGTATTTTCATGCTATCTTGAAGATCATTTTCCCTTACACAATTCTACAATGTTTCGATTTCCATTAAGGACTCAAGAGATGGCAGACTATTCTAAAATATCTAATTCTCCAGTAACACTCGAAGGCCTCCAAGGAATGATGGAAGCGCTGAAAACAGAGCTTTTTGAGGTTCTTCTTTTTGTGAACAACGTGAAGAAGATTACGCTGTGTGACATCGACGAAAAAGGACAAGTGGTGAACTGTTATTTTGTTGAGGCGGAAATGTCAGACGAAGATTCAGCCAAGAGGCAGCAGTTCGCCAATTTTGTCAAACAAACTGGGAAGTTAGAGAAGAAAAATGTCGATGTCCTACCTATTGATGTTGACGTCAAGAAGTGTTCATATGTTCTGAATTTGAAAGACAGCACAGGCAAAGAAGAAAAGTGGTTAGTCGCCCAGCAGATTGGTTTCGAGAACAAAGTGGAAACAAGCATCGTTGATGCTTACCGAAAACACGATCTGGGGATGCTTCCCCGTGGTGGTGCGGCTTGCCTATTAGACGACAGATCCAAAGTGAAGGTGACATTGGAAAGAAAAAAGAGAGCGTATTGTTTTCTTCCGCTTCCTATAGAAACTGACCTTCCAGTACACATCAATGGGCATTTTGCACTGGAACACGAGTCCAGACGAAATTTGTGGAGAAACGAACGTGACTGCTATCGGAGCGACTGGAACAACGCTTTGCTAAAAGACGTCATAGCATCGTGTTATCTTACACTTCTGGACAAGGTGAGGGGTTTCTATCAATTGCCCGTTACGAAGAACTCCGAAGAAGTTACCCTTAGCTGCAACAGAAGTGTTTTGGTGAGAAATATAGATGACTACGAGAAGCTGTTCCCATCTGTCGTCTCTGGTAATGCGTATTGGACTACTTTAGTAACATCTGTATATCAAGAAATGGATCACAAGAGATTAAGGCTTCTTCCAGTGGTACGTGATTACACAACACAAGACTCCACTCCAAGAGTACAACTCGCATGGCTTCCTCCGACAGCGGATGGAGAGGACAAAGCATTCTTTAACAATCTTGGAGAAAGTGATTGTTTCAGTGCTAATCAACGACGACGATTTCATGAAAAAGAAGAGAAGCAATGGATGGAAAGGAAAACTTCCTTTGAGCAAATTTTGCTTCAAAGTGGCTTTAACCTTGTATCCTTTTCTTTGTCAGTCTGCACAGCAATGCAGCAATCCGGTGTAAGCCCTTGCTGTATCTCTCCTTCTGCTGTCATGGATTTTTACAGATCTTTCAGTAGTGAAAATCCCCTTTGCAGTATTGGATCATTACCTGTTCATGTCAGGGAAACCCCATTCAAGACTGTCCAACTTGTTGCTCTTTTTCTTAAGTACTGTAAGGATAGCGAAACGTTCCTGGCAAACCTAATGGGCCTTCCATTACTTGTAACGCAAGACAACCAATTGCGTACATTTAACGTTTGGGATCCCAAGTTCCTCTCTCGTTATCACAGCATCCTACCACAATGCAAAGAAATGTTTGTTCATGACCACATAAGGATGCAGATCTTCGGTGATTCTCAGAGTGTTAAGGCACCTGTTTTCCAGCATTTTGATGTCCAGAGTTTTGCAGCCAACGTACATCGAACACTACCTAGGGAGCATTTCAACAGTGGGGAATACGTAAAATGGCTCCCCGAGCAAGATACAGAGCCAAATCAAGATTGGATAGCTAGAGTTTGGGCATTTCTGTGCGAGGAGACGAAGAATGTGTTTAAAGAAAGAGAAACAAGTGCAGAGATGAACATCAGAAGAATTGAAGAAGTGCTACAACCTCTGAACAATTGGAGCATCCTTCCATGCACTGAAACGATTCGTTCGCCAAAATCACAAAATAGAAGTGCCAGTGGTGTGGTTACGGAACACTTCTTGGTGCCCTTACGTCTGGCAAAATCTGTCCTTGATTTCACAGATCATGATGCCGCAAGTGGTTCACTGGTTGAAGCTCTAAGAGTTCTTAGTTTGGCTGAGTTGAACCATGTTGTTATGACAACAACAGGTACTTCTATTTACACGTCGGTGGATTCCTGGCAACTTGCACGTAGGCTTGTGGCATCTCTCAAGTCACCCACGGCACTTTTGACATCGTTGAATCAGAAGCTGACAACAAACGCGCAGTCTCTCGAGGAAAAATTGAGCATCTCGGAATGTTTAACCATTTTGCATTATTTCAGCAATAGCGTAGACCATCTACAGGAAAGAGACAAGGATACATTGAAACGTTTGCCTTTCTATCAAGCAACACATGGTGGCCTAGCGAGTCTAACTAACAAAAGCGTCTGCGTCGTTGCAAGTGAAATCCCACGGACCGAAATGGAAGTTTTAGAACGTGAAGTCGATGTGGTGTTTTTGAAATCATGGCCAAGTTTGTCTCCGCTATTTAAATTCCTTGCCTTTGAATCTCTCTCGTGGGTTGACGTCTATTGTAATTTCATCTTGAAGTACCTCTCCCTGTTTTCAAAAGACGCAGCACTGGCTCACCTGGAGTACGTCCGTGATTGCATTTTGGCCAGAAAATCATCAGCTTCAGAGAATGATAAGCAGAGACTGTTGAATTATTTGACAAACACAGAAATAGTTCCTTCAGGAGATGGAACTCTGAGGAAAGCATCGTGTTTTTACGATCCTGGCAACATAGTTTTCAAAACTATGCTCTCGGAGGACATGTTTCCACCAAAACCTTTTGACAGTAAGGAATGGTTACCGTTTTTGAAAACCATCGGATTGGTCCATGGCGTTTCCCGAGATCTGTTTAAGACTTTTGCCTTAAACGTTGCACGAGAAGGCGCGACACAGCGCACTGAGGAAACAGACAGTAAGTCCAAAGTCCTGGTTGCTCACCTGTTCACAATGAAAGAGGTGTTGAATGAAGGTTTTCTTCGAGATGTTTGTGACATCAAGTTTGTCGCTACACATCCTGTGAAGCCACAATTTCGAGAAATCCACCGACAGTTTGGTGAAATAGATCATGGTCAAACACCATACATTGCGTTCAATGGTTCTGTTCTTGGAAAGCATGCAGAAGTAGTCTGGACGACAGCAGCGCTCCTTCCAAAGTGGGCAAACCCAAAGAAATATCAGTACCAGATGATTGCTTCTGGTTGGAGAAGTACAAATGACTACTGCAACGCAATCATTGCACACCTGGGTATTCTTGCAGAGCCAACCGTAGACCTCGTTACTTTCCACTGCCAAAATGTGTGCTTTCAACTAGAAAAAGAAAACGAAAGCGATTTAAGTTCTGAACAACATACTTTGAGGATGTCAGTGATGGCGAATATCTACGGATGTCTGAAAGCAAAGGCTCTCCTAGGAACGTTTGCAAAAGAAAGACTGAAGCACACACCTTGCGTTTTGGTTGAACAAGGTAGACGTTTCGTAAAAGCTGAACAAGTAGTCATAGAATTGAACAAGGACCACCTGATTGAACCGTTTCTTTATGGACTGCCTGCAGAACTTGTTCAGTTTAAGACGTTTTTTCAGTATTTAGGATGTGCCGACTCAGTGCAGCCCTCTCACTTCGCTATGGTCCTAAATATGCTGCAAGGGAAATGCAAGGCAAACAAATTAGATCCAAATGAAATTGACTGTGCAGTTAGAGCAGAAAGGGGTATTTTTGAAGCATTGCAGGATCGTCCGGACGGCGCTCAGGATCTGTCTTCATTGTACTTACCGGCTATGCGTCCGCTTGATAACAGTTTGGAGAGCAATACACCATCGGTCGTGTTGACGAAAGCGGCAGACGTTCTCTTTGATGATGCACCGTATTACTACGATCGCCTTCGAAACTTTGACCAGCTGTTTGTGGTGGACCTTAAGATGGCAAATGTACGTTGTAAGTCGTCTACTAATTACAAGGATCTAATCATGCTTCTTCCTCCAGCTGTACGACCTCAGATGTTGTCATGTGCTGTTGAAGAGAAATTCGCAGATTCTAGAGGAAACAGCGAGCACTTTGATGTTGGTGGTGCTAGCTCACTGAAAAAGCTACTTTACTCAGAGCAATTCTGTCGTGGAATCGTCAGACTCATTCGTCACGCAGGTCATAAATATCAGGAAAGGGTAGACGAAAGTGTAGTAAATTCTATGCAAAGCAGATTGCAAAGTATTGAGATCCATGGAATGAGTAAAATTGTAACTCGTCTACTTCATAATGGGGTTGTAATTCCAAGAAGTGAAAAAGAAGTTCCGTACTTTTTGGAGAAGGTTTTCCAGTCCAGTCAAGAGATTTGGAATGTATACGTCGATGCTGTAAAGGACGAAGAAGCAACTATGTCTGCAATAGCTCTGGTATTAGCAGAAGTGATTTCAGAAGCATGTAGAGGACTGCTGCATGACACAGCTATGTACATTCCTCAGATGCTGCAAAGTCAACCTGGCAAGATACGCTCTTTACTGGACCGGATGAAGATTCGGCAAGACGATTCCTATGATGCAGAAAAAGGAGACGTCTTCCCATCGCCTGGTAGTTTTATTCCAATTGAAGAACATCACCTTCTCAATCCGGCTTTTAAATCGTTTAAACCCGGTGAATACGTTGGATACGAGCTGGAAGATCCAGGTCTACAGCTGGAAGAAGGAGAGGCGACTTATATCTACGCTGTGATAATCGAGGAAGTTTTAAATGGTGACACCAGTCTCTGTTCGAAATCTTACAAGATCAACATTGGAGACGACAGAGAACCCACAATTGTCCAGGCAACTGACTTGTACAAATTTTACCGTCTTCAAGAGATAGCACCAACAGCAATTGTCCCATCAGATCAGCGGGAAAGCGTCCAAACAATGAATGCGAAACAGGCGATATTTGACGAGATTACAAAAACACTTGAGGAGGCGTGGAGGCAGCTATCAGAGGACAAAAGACGACAAGTTATCAAACGTCTCTTTCTGCTGTGGCATCCCGACAAAAATCCAGGAAAGGAGGAGTTCTGTACAGAGGTTTTTCAGCACATAAAGAATGAAATTCAACGACTGGAAAGAGAGAGGTATAGTAGAAGTCAAAGCGAAAGCGCCGGCAGCTGGCATTACGGTAGGTCATATGGTGATTTCTATGGCTTCTGGGGAGCGCGAGCAAGACAGTACAATTCACGGCGCCAAGACTACCGAGAGACATACTATCAACACTATGGGTCATGGGGTCACGGTACACGAACCTGGGAAGTTCCTCCAAGCTTCTGTACCACTAATCCTCAACCACGACAGGCAAGACGCTGGTTCAGACAGGCTGAAGCCGACCTAGCAGCCGTTGTGAACGACATTGATACTGGTAATCCATCTTACGAATGGGCCTGCTTGAAATGTCATCAGGTAAGAATTGGAAAATGTATTATAACATATATGCCATTTACTTGTCATTTAAAGCTTTCTTTTTTCGCATTTTGCTTCTGGAGTTTAGTGTGTCGCGATGACGGTAATTTGTTTTTCAGGCTGCAGAGAAAGCGTTGAAGGCTGCGCAGTATGCAGTAGATGCTTTTAAGACCAATGTTCACAACCTGATACAAAACTCCCGGATGTTAGATGACTCTCAGTTGGTAACCTTCTCAAGACAGCTCGAGCAACTTTTGGGTGATTCAACGTGTATGCGCTATCCCGATCGATTGGACTTTCCAAAGATTCCAAAGGACGTTTACACGGCTGAAGACGCTCATCAGGCAATGGTGCTAGCCATGGAGATTCTAGAAAAAGTTCGAAGCAGAGTTAATTAAGGTGCGTCAAACAAACAAACTTTCGCATTTTCATTATCCTACGCATTATTTTCAAGATTATGACTATTCTAACAATAGGCTATTGTTATAAGATAATTATTAGGATGTCCATAATATTCGCTTAAGATTTGGAAGAACATTTACAAGGCTAAAAACTGAACAAGTTTACTGGATTCAAGCACATTTTTTATCATTCTCTGGCAAACAAGACAGATTGAAAACCTTTTTTCCAGATCACGTTACGTCTATAAAGGAGACTGCTCTTGTGGTGTTAATAAACTTAATAGAAAAATATAAAGTAAATATGAATTTCAGTGGAGTCCACGGAGTGGATGTTACTTCCACTGTTTCTAGATCGAATGGAATTTGGAAATGTTGGTTTTTGTAGACGGAGAAAAGCCGGAGTACGGGGAGAGAAAAAAAAAACTCGGAACAAGAGCGTTATAGCGTCGCCTCCGGGATTCGAACCGGGGCAACATTGGTGGGAGGCGAGTGATCTCACCACTGCAGAATCCCTGCTCCCATAATAACCTCGGTGAGACCATGAGGAATTATGAAAGTGGGAATTGATAAGCGTGTAATGACTCCGAACCCGCTCACCATCTACGCGAGAAACCGTCCCATTCTTTCCATTGGGGAATTATTTGTACAGCCCAATCTGTATACAAGCGCAGAATCGTCGAAGGTCTAATGATCCAACAGCGGAATCCTGGCATGAACAAACAAGCTCACTCTTATGTCGTGATTCCCACCGGGAATCACTTAGCTTTATAAATAATACGTGCACGCTGCCGACGGTAATTTTTAACACTGGAAATGACTTTTTTTAAGTAAATATTTAAATATTTTAACCGTCTAAATGTTTTTCCCAATTATTAGGATATATCTTTACTTAGGAGGGCTTTAAATCATGAACCTGGAACACCATACCAACCCCCACGGGCATTCTTATGAATCCAGCATCAGTTAAATGGATCCCAGCATCAGCAGACTCAACGCATCTCGCAGACAGTTCATTAACAGTTATTCTCTTTGCTTTTCCACTTTAGGGATCATTATGCACTTTTTGGAACAACAAGACACGATGGACAAGCACAATTTGTTTAGAATGTATCAAGATTAAGCTCCATTTCCAGCCGTTTAGTACGTCCGCGTTCCGTTGTTGGGAGGAGGATCAGAAAACCGGACTTCTTCAAACGGCTGGAAATCCAGCCTCTCTCAAAATTAGCTTTAATTTTCTAAGTTAAGGGGCGTAAAAAGTTTCAGTAACTAGCTAACTGAGGTTTTGCATCAAGTTATGCATTTGTAGTTAATAAGGAGTACTTATAATTTTTGCAGATGTTGTTTTACAGCTATGATGATCTAAGTCCATATTCTTTATTATTTTAACAAATAAAGGAATTTCTGCGTAGTTCTTGTATCAGCAGTCACGCCGCAAGGCGCACTGAAAGTAGTGAGTAACGTACGGACTCGTTCATATTTACTCTAATGTTATTTATCCACTTATCTGCTCGATGTCAAGGAGCTGCTTTTTACTGTGTTTAGCCTAACTGAAACTGTTTTAATCTTGGATTTTTATAACTCACAGGAAATAATTTTTCTTATTTTTGTTCATCAACTAGGTTAGTTAAAGATGTTTGCCATAACTGTATTGGTACCAGTCATTTATCGTAGAAAGGCGTATACAATGTTGCTATAGTTTCGTTTGTTGCTATGTTACTGTTGATCATACTTCCCATGAACAGCAGTCCTCCAATTAAAGGGACACTGTCCCGCCGAAATAATATATGTCCATGTTATGTCACCTTCTTATATACATGAAAACATTACTCAATTCTGATTGACTAAGAGCAGTGCAGTTCAAGTGTAACACCAGTGCAAAACGTGTGACACCGGTGCAAAAAGTGTAACACCAGTGCAAATTACAAACCGAAAAAAAAAATTTCTTTTTTTTTTGGCCCAAAAAAAAATTTCCCAATTTTTTTTTTTTTTTTTTTTGCAAAAAAAAAAAAAAAAATCCAAACAAAAATGGATGCAAATTTTTTCATGTATAATTATTAATAAGTAATCACACGGTTTTCTCGTTCAATTTGGGATTACTTTGCACTTGTGAGTTTTTGAAAAAGCTCAAATTGCACTCGCCGAAGTGGCTCGTGCAATTTTGAGCTTTTTGAAAAACTCACTTATGCAAATTAATCCCAAATTGAACTCGCAACCGTGTGATTACCTATACAAATGACACCAAATATTCAACATAATTGGATAAAAAGATTCTATAGAGCAAAACAGAGGAAGTAGTCCGGAGATAACGCGTAGGGTTGCAAAGATGGAAGTGGATTACAGTTTTACAAATTTGATTTCGCGACTGGCGCTCAAGAAATCAAATGACCATTCGTGTAGAATTTTGACTATTTATTCGTTTTTTTTTGTTCATTTAGTTAATAGTTCTTTGCTTTAGTCACTTACGGGAATTTTTTAGTCATATTAAAAGGCAATAAAGCAATCTTAAGGCAAGCTTCTGACCATAATCATGAAACACGATATATCAGACGGGACAGTGTGAAGCCAATTCAAGCCATTGAAGCCGGTGTTGGCTGCATGTTTTAAATTTAATCTTGTCAGTAGGTCAGTTTTATAACAAGTCAAATGGTTCGAGTCTGGTCTCTGCCGTCGTGTTGTTTCTTTAGACAAGAAACTTTACTCCACACTGTCTCTCTCCACCCAGGTGTATAAATGGGTACCGGCGACAAAATGCTGGGGGTAACCCTGCGATGGACTAGCATCTCATCCAGGGGGGAGTAGCAATATTCCTAGTTGCTTCATGCTACGGAAACCGGGTTAAGCTCCGGCCGTGTGGGCCATCGTGGCCCGAGTGCGACTTTACCTTTTACCATATAGAATAATAGCATCTATTTTTAAGTCAAGAGCCAATAAACGTTTTACAATTGCTACTTTATGATATGATTTTTTTTTAGGTCCTCATCCCCAGGGTCTCCACGGTTTTCAAAATGGCGGCGGCTGGAGGGGAATTCTTCAGCCGACGCCACTTCCAAACCTAGAGACCTTGGGAACGAGGTTGCTCGCATGTCGGACTTGTTGCCAGGGCCCTCTACCAACAATGCTGATCTGAAGCAAAGCACGTGTTTTTTAGTAACTGCTTCTGGTTGCTGATAGCCAGAAAAACGATCATGCAACTGTATGTTTAATTATCTATCAGCTCGCTTGTTGCATTTCTAAAGAAAAGCAGTTAATTCCTTGGAAGACTTGGACTGCAAAACAGTCGTTTTTTTCCTTTCGAGTTTCGAAAGCCTCTCTACAATCTTCGACAATACATTTTGGACACCCTTACGTTTTCTTATATTAACCGTCAAGTTAAAGCTATTTGAAGATTGCATACGGTTTTCTATCAGATCCTTTTTACTGTCCTTTTTCCTGTGTTTGTTATTTCAAGAATTGGTCTGGATTTGCATTTCGCAGCTGTAATTACCCTCGCATTGCAAAATCCAAAATGTCTGCGTAAATATCTTTCATATTTTGACTTTCAAGTTAGTTTTTCAGGCCATTTTTTAGGCTATTTTTCATACGCAACTGATATTCGAAAATCGTTCACACTAATAATTCTAGACTGGAGAGATGTTTTTTTTTTCAAGTCTGTGTTCGCTCTTATTCTTGTGCGCATTGCCAGGTTTATTATCGTTCCACCATTCGCGTTGATTTGTTTAAAAACTGAGAAATCACGCAGGAGTGAATGGGTTGATTAAGGCTTCCAAATGTGGCAGCACTTCCCTTCCAATATGGAACCACTAGTGAGATAAAACTGGATTTAGGTAAAGCGATTATTAGACCTAAGCTAGATTCGCGATTAGGTTAGATCTAGGGAAAGCGTTAGGGTTATAGATGTATCATTACGAAAAGCACCATTTATATTTAAATTTTTGTTGGGTTTGCCGGATCAACCCAGTGGTCTAGTGGTGAAAGAGGGATGTTAGTATACAGAGGTTCCGGATTCGATTCTAGGTAATTAACCCTATTCGGCTAACTTGCCCGCGCTAACTTTCCACATTCATAACTTCTTTAATATGTATTCAAACGCCATCAAACTTCGTGACTTTTCCTAAAATTTATCTGGCAACAATTTCATATGACAATTTTTTGATCACGTGACTTGATGTTTCCATGGCAACAAGGTTTTGACAGCCATGTTTTTTGAAATTTGGGTATTTATACCTTTGAATGAAGAAAAACAATGTTTATTGGTATAACTTTTATATTTTTACGTCTTAGCGTTTATTTATTGGTTTTTATTAATTTTGGGTGAATTTTGACGGTTTTTAAGAGGTTTTTAAAAAATTCAGAAATCCAAGATGGCGAATCCAAGATGGCGGCCGCATAACTGATTACCAAATAACTACGTCATATGACGTTATCCTTCCATTGTGCGAACCGCAAAGGAGACAGTTTTGGACGTACTATGTATCCTCTAGGTTTCATTGTGATAGCCTTACCCCCAAGGCTCAGAAACTCAAAAAAACCCAGGCTGAATAGGGTTAACATGATTTTTCCTTTTCTGATACAAAAAAATAATTCGACAATTGGTGACAAATTTTCGAAGTGTCGCTCAAATGGCATCCCTTGTTTACGAAAGGGAAAATCATTATTTTATGTGTTGCTCCATTTTGAAGCATAGATTTGGGTACTCTATTAAAACTGAGCGCTTACGGGCTTCATGCGCGACACGGTCTAACTCTTCGAGTGTAACATTAAGCAAACACCTTAATTAAAAAGACCATGTACAACACAAAAAGTTAGAATACTTCTCTCTGCATTTATTGATCTTTATTGGGCATTTAAAAATAGGTCTGCTTTACGTTTGTTAAAAATGCTACAAAAAGGCTCTTATATAAGACTCATGTGGTAAGCGAGAGAAGATTGGACTTATCAATAAAAATATGCCAGGTGTGATCGTCGGCAATTTTGAAAAGAAACTCTAAAAGGTACCAGAAATACGTTTTGTGGTTGTGGCTCAAGAGGTACCGACTCAATCTGAAAAAAGGTTCTGTCAGCATATTATTCTGGCATAATACCCTTAAAGTTATCACAATAACTCTGATATCTAGAGTGGTCATTTTTAATTCAAAGACCCTTCGTGGTACAAAACCACGCATTTTAAACACGAAGTTCCGGTATAAGAGGAGCCTGGCCTAGCCATTCTCACCTCCAGTCGTCAATCAACCACTGAAGCATTAACAACTGACAAAAAACATGCGTCATTACTAAGACCATTGCTAACACAATTTGGAAAAACATTATGAAAGTCATATCAGAAGTCTTTACGAACTTCTATTTCTTTTTTGCTTAGGTAAAATCTTGGTTTAATTAGATTTTTGAAGCAAATTTTATTTAAAGGTCTCGCAAGTTAACCACGTTTTGACAGTGAAAAACGCCTTAATTAAGCTGTTTATACCAGAGCTTCGTGTTTAACCCCTAAACATTACGACGATCACCCCGTCACCCCAACCCTAAAAACCACCACCACCCCCCCCCCCCCCCCCCTTTCCGGCCCAGTCAGACACTCTCTTTGTATTCTATATCAACCTTTTACTTAATGACCTTGGGACTAAAGACAAGCCCAATGTTGTCTGCGCACAACACTACTTTATGCAATAAAAGACACGATATCTAAAGTCTTAAAATGCAATAACTCTCTGTATACACCCTAACAATAACGAAGCCACGAAATCTGGGTGTCTAAATAGAATCAAATATTATCAATCATTAACCCTTTCACTCCCAGAGTCAATTATGGAGACATGAAGTGTAGTTCTAACTTTTGAGTCTGATGATGGTGTGACCATTCAAATGAAACCTCTTCAGCAGTACTTTTGCATGGTACCATTTGTTCTAACTTTTAAGTCTGTGGATGAAATCCTATGGTGTGGCCATTCAAATTAAACCCCTTCAGCAGTACTTTTACATGGCACCATTTGTTTTTCAACATTTTACAAAATGAAATTTGGGATTTTCTGGCACTTTTGGGAGTTAAAGGTTTAAAAGCTAAAGACCATGAACTAGAATTACTATAATTATAATTAAATGCTGTAGAAAACATTTCTTCGTGTGATAAGCGGACACTCGCGTCATTTTATATACACACTTTTTCTCAATAAAAGGGTTCTTATTGTGTGCATGCTACCGCTGAATGATAAAGGTGAAAGTGGTCTCCTTCACCATTCTTCGACTCCATCTTTACACAGATGGTATACCTGCAAAATAACATGTCATATTTGTGTCAATAAAAGAGGTTTAATGTAGTTGCTTGTTTTCCCTTTTTTAATTTACCTGCAACATAACAACATAAGACATGGATTGGCCAGTGCTATGGGACCATGTAAATCTAAACAAACAAACAAAAAAAAAAAACAGATAGGAGATTGCCCTTATTTCCATTGTTTCTGGATCGAATTAGAATCAGTGGAAATGTTGGTTTCTGTGGAGGGAGGAAAACCGGAGTACCCGGAGAAAAACCTCGGAGCAGGACGAGGACCAACAACATACTCAACCCAAATATGGCGTCGCCTCCGGGAATAGAATCCAGGCCACATTAGTGGGAGGTGAGTGCTCTCACCACTGCTCCATCTAAAATCTGAAACGTGGTATCAACTGAATTGATTATGACCTCCGAGGAGAGATTCAAATGCCAACGTTTTAAGCGTTATCCCTTCACCAGAACTGCAGAAAAGAGCTATTGCTCGATATCGTTCTTGATCTATCAACTCAGTTGGCACCAGTTTTTATTGTTACATTTCCCCTAGCGACACAGCCCAGGATCCGGTTTTATAAAACAGCATCAAGAATAAGTAGATGTTGTATCAAAGCAACTCTGGATACCAGAGTATCCAGATAATCTTGCGGATTATCGTGACGCTCCTTGCCGAAAGCCCAGTAACGAGTAGCAGAGACACTAAGTCTGTGATAAATATATAGGGATATGTCGCGTAAACCACCACTTCTATTTATTTTGTGGTTCTTTTATGCAACCAGGCCCAGGAAATGAACTTCACCTGACTGCACCCGACCAGGAGAAACCTGGCAGCGAGTTTGCTTCATGTTGACATGACTGAACAAGGGAGTGTTTTTAGAGGTTCTCAAAAGATCAGTGGCTGCCTTGGATACTTAAATCTCGATGAGTGCGTCGACACTAAAGCGTCTCAGCAGGTCTAAAATTCAATAAGACATACCTTTCTGAGTACTACAAAAGTTATGAGAAATATGACATTAAAGGGAGGCCAAGTTTAAGACTGCTTTGTTTGCCGCGACGTTTTAATATGCATGGCGTAGCTCCTGTGTGTTATCAAAGTCAAACGCGTAGCATCATACGCAACAGCAGGGCCTCAGTGTGTATTGGAGTCGCAGGTGCATTGTATACGATACGAATCCAATAACACACGATTGCTATTTTCTCCCCCGGGGGAGGGTTACTCCCATATGTAAGCTATTTAGGAATGTGCCGCAGGATAGGTTATGGTTTTTGAGGTGCTTAGTCCATAAATAGGGTATCATTTTTGGTATTAGGTATTGCCTGATGCTAAACTCGACCTGATCATACAATTCTGAGTAACTGCTTTTCCCTTAAACAGGGAGTACCCCCACCCCCGGGGTATTTTCTGTACCTCTTATCCCAGCTCATCGTCTGTACCCGATAGATCCTTCCACGGTTTTTGGCGTCATCTTGATTGGGGGGGGCAAACATAGCTACAATTACAGTAAATGTATGGGATTTTTGCCGACTTTGAACCTCCGCAACTCCACTCCACATCGACGGACTTCCAAAATTTAAAGGTATTTTTGTGCATCTTATCTATGTTATTAAACTGATCGAAAATTAGATCATTACAAACGCTACAACGTTTGTAAAAACTGAATTATAAATCTTCTCATGTCACTTGTAATTTCGCGGCAAATTTGCAGTTTTGATTACAAGAGTTTGTGTGAAGTTTTAAAATTTTGTTTGCGGCCGTAATAATTTGGTTTTGTTCACTATATTTAACGAAAAGAATGTCATGAAAAATACCTTTTAAACGATGTATTCCTAGTCAACATCCGAAAAATCTCAACGGAGTTTATTTACAGAGGCTCGAAGTCCACCAAAATCTCATGCATTTACTGTAATTGTAGCAATGTTTGCCCCACAACCAAGCTGGCGCCAAAAACCGTGGAAGGGTCTATTACCACGTCCATTACTTACCATACTTCTTTCTGATCTCATCTCGTTTCTCGCGTCTCTCCTTTTCCCTGAAAGATAAAAGGGGAATCAGTGCATGACTTCTTGTCTAAAAAGGGGAAAAAATTCATAAAAGCAGTTCTTACGTCAGGATATAAATTACTTACAATCAATTTTTGTCACTGCTCGCGTCATGGCAAAATTGCGTACAGCTCACATCGATAATTAACATAGTTCATGACTGGCTACCATAAATCGTAGGGTTTAGATAACCTGCAACATATTTCGCGTCTTACGCGTCTGTCATAAGCGCGTTATAGATTCGAGTTAAGGACGAGTTAGCCTGTACAACTATCGCTGTAATGCGACTATCGCATGCGACCTTTGTTGCGCGCGTTGGTTGTATCATTTCAAAATCGTTTAGGATTTTGCTTGTGTGAGATTGCTTGCGGTTATACTATGTGTCATGGGCCTTTAACCAGGAGTCACAATCGGGAACAAATGGTACTTCACACGGGGAGAGGCAGCTCTAAAGAAATGACAGAGAGTGACGGTCACCGTCCCCGATTATGGCTCCTGATTTTTACACGTTTCAAATTCACATGACATTTTTTGTCGTACGCGACACGTGTTATTGACATTGCCGTTGGTTTATCGCAAACACATCGTATACAATAATAATTGGTTTGTTTAAATCTCAGCCACCTTTCCCATTTTCACGCAAATAAAGTTTAATGTAAGCGCTAACCAAATCAAGCCATGGAGGAAGGAGATTGAAACTGTGATCTGTGATGTGCAGCCTTGCACGTAGCAATCTTTCCTTGCGCTTCACGCTATAATCAAAGGCATCTACAAGCCAACACGTGAGTATAAAACAACCTTCGGTCCCTCCCCTCTCCTATGCGTTTTGCCCCACCAGACTTCCCCACCCCCCACCTCCTCCCCGCCTTCTGCGTCCAGCTCCTCACCCAAGGCAGGTGACCATTACCTATCGCATTTGGAACAGGCAAAATGTGTGCATACCTTATGTTCTGGTCAGCGGAATTACCAAGCCGAAAGAGTGAAACTTTTACTTCTGGGGTCAATTTAATAAAACTTTTACAAGTGCAATTTACAAGTGTAGCTATTGTTTCCAACCTCTAAAACAATGGCTACGCTTGTAAATTACACTTGTAAAAGTTTTATTAAATTGACCCCAGAAGTAAAAAACCAACAGTTAGCGATGAGTTGCATGAAAAGGAATTTGAGTTTGGGCGTACTGCACTTTACCTTTCTTTGTGTTTTTCGCTAATTTCCTTTCGCTCTCGACGCAGCTTGGCGTCCTCCTTTTCTTCCTTTCTGCATTGAAAAAATAATTGTTGTCTTTAGATTTCCTTTTTTTCCTATCCTAACTAAACATGTACGTCAACTCATCAAACTAAATGCACACTCGATGAAATTGTCGTAGACTCGATTCTTTTTCCAAGAAAGAGCAGAAATTCTCCAAGGCATGTAACTAAGAAATTTAACACAATGCACTAAGAATGTTAACACAAAATGTTATGTGACCACATGACATCTGTCACTTTGAAATACATTTCCGATTAACCACAAATTTTCTGCCAGTGAATATTAGTTTCTTATCTATTAAAAAGGTAATGATGTTTAAAGAGAAGCCTGTAGATACCATAAGTATTTCATTATAACTTGCCAAGCAGAGAATGCTGTACATACCTTCTATTTCTCTTTTTTCGACAGCAGCAACAGTAGATCAGACAAATCAATGCCACCAGCACCACAAACCCAGTCACAGGAAGTGCAATGAGAAGAACTTTACCAGATACTGCAAATTAAAAACAGTCAATAGCATTAGAGTTAGATCTTTCATGCCTGACTCTTCTTAAAACGGAGTTAGTTCTTGCACGCTGTCTTACTCGCTTCTAATCTAAAACCCAAGCCTTTTGGCGTGGCGGAGTCTCTTGTTCGTGTGATAGGTTCAGTGGAAAATAAAACCCAACCAAGAGCCAAGCGCTTTTTTCTCTAGAAACATTGGTGGACAAAAATCGAAAGGAGGACTAAACAATCTCGGATTTACCATGCTGAGCTCGGAGCAGCTTTCTCTTGTCTGAATTTTGATCTCAAGGTCAGCGGCTCGAGGATTGGTCTGTGCCATTACTGTATGTTGTTTCGTTAGACAACAAAACTTTGCTCTTCATTGGCTCTCGTCACAAAGGTGTATAAATGGGTAAATTGATAATTTTATTATTATTATTATTATTATTATTATTATTATTATTATTATTATTATTATTATTATAATTATAATATATTATTTAATTATTATTATCAATGCTGGGGGTTATAATTGCGATGGACTATATAGCAACTCATTCAGGGGGAAGAAGCAATACTACTAGTTGCTACTATAAGCAACAGAAACTGGGTGAAACACCTGTGCTGTGGGTCACCTGTGGCCAGTGCGGCTTAACCTATCTACCAAAGCAAAGAATAGACGACGTTAAAGTTGCAGTTTCCATTTGCTTACCTATACACTGTCCAACCTTCCATTCCTGACCTTTGCATGATTTTTGAAGAGTTTGTTTAACAACGCTTTCTTCCTGACATTCTTTCGTTGGCTCACAGTAGGAACACTACAATAGAAATACGTCCATACATTGGACACCGTGTCAAGTTACTTATGATTATAGCACTGAACCATTTTCACAAAAATTACCAGCCACGTTCTAGCATGCATAAGTTGCAGGTAAAATCCGGTCTCAAGTTAGATCAGTATTCATTCTAGGTTAAATGTGCATTCAGTATTCAATGCCAGGTAAACGAACCCTAACCCCTGCAGCACAAAGCTAACTCTAGCACAAGCTGCTAACCATCACACCACTGACTGCATGTATCTTTGTGCTAGGGTTGACGTTTAGGACACAAAGATACATGTAGCCAGTGGTGAAATGGTTAGCTTTGTGTTAGAGTTTTTTAGCTTTGTGCTAGGGTTAAGGTTAGTTTACCTGGCACTGAATACTGGGTTCACATTTAACCTATATTAAATACTGATTCAACCTGAGAACGGATTTTACCTGCATAAACTGTACACTGTATACCAAAAGTCCAGCATGGCTTGGAAGCTTCCAGCCAAACTACGGTATATTTGGCTATTTTCTTTGTATTCAAATCTCTTCACGGAATTAAGAAACAAAAGAGTGTTGACAAAATGCAAGACCACGACTTGTCACTCAAAGGTGAATCTTTGATTACAATTATTGCCTCATTAGCATTATGCGTCTTATTTCCTACTCGAACACTCGAACATTGAAAGGACAGCACAATTAGCTTTCTCTGGAAATTTAAGCCCGATATATATACTAGATACTCTCCTCAATGCTGTTTTAAAAACTCGGCAAAATTTTACAAAGAATGTATGGCTCGTTAGCGGTTTTGCCATCCAACAATTTTGCAGTTTTTGATAGCAGATATTTCCTTAAACATTACACGCAACTCATCATTAAATGCGAAGAAAATGAAGGAATAAAATCGCCAAAATCTATGCAATTTAAGACCGCCTGGTATCCAAACCACCTTTACGGTAGTGATTTTCTTTTGTGTTCTCATCATGAATTATTAATGAGTTTTAGAACTGCAGATGAAAGATATGTTGGAATCATCTCACAGCGATTTTTACAGTAAATTGCTGTGTTAATGTAAATCACTGTGCTTAAAAAGCAAACCCCTTCACTTGCAAAAAAAGGCATGTTTCTTTCTTTTTCAAGTTTCTTGGCAGCTGATGTTAGTTGCTTAGTCAAAATGAGGATCTCATACGCACTTGTGTCTTAGTGAATCCAAGACAGATTTTAACAATAGCGATTTTTATTTCAGTAAAAAACATGCAGGCATTAAAAAGGCCTGATTACTATGTAATTTTTGGATGTTTTTCTATTATATTTTTCATATATAAATAATAAATTTCCTACAAATTATCTTCCCAATCTTTCATTTCTTATAATCCTATCCACCTGACTTTTTTCCCTCCCTCATCTTTTCAATAATAAAAAAATATATATGGTTTATCAGTAAGGTGCATTGTAAATATTTTCTGTATTTGGTCTTCTTTTTAGCTAGAAGCTTAAAGCAGCCTGTGATTTTTGTTCAACCCACCCCTCCTTTATGGTCCTCTTTTTTTTAATTTCCCCTCTGTCCAATTTTCTGTTTTGTTACTGTTTTTATTTTGCTCAATGCTTTTTCTTCTTTATACATATTACTATAACTGAGAATAAATAAATGCAACTATTAAGTCATCAATTTGTCCTTTTTTAATGACCATTTTATGGATGAGGTCTAGCAAAATTATGTTGTTATTTGTCAGTGGCCAGCAGATCAGTTATTTGCCAAAGCGGAAGGTAAAAGCAAATAATTGATCTGCTAGTCACTGACAAATCACCTGATTGTATTTTGCAATAGCCAAGTTCAACATTGTTTTATCATTCAATCACCTAGTTTAATTTTTTTTCAATTTAACATTTATTTATAACCTATAGTCTGCTAAAAAAACTGAGCAGAAATCAAGCTGCCATTGTAGAGGACGGGAGCAGAACAATATTATTTGCAGCAAAACACCGCTGTGTGCTAATAAGTAGAATTATTCGTAGGCAGTATTCGCAGATCATGTGGTAGGCTCTCAAACAATGAAAGAGAAGGAAAAATACATTGAATGGTAATTTCATTTATTTAGAGTGATATACAATGTACTTGAATGTACAATATTGTTAAATGTAAAAATTTCTAAAAAAAACATAATAAGTAAATTTTTTTTGCTACAATTCTTGTGAATGCATGGTTATTCTGTGTGCCCAATAAAAAATGCCTGATTATTATGCCTGATTAAAATGCCTGATTATTATGATTAAGGTTGAAGTTTATAACAGCTAAAGTCCAGTGGTAAAGTGAACTTACCCCTGACACATCAACACAATCCTTGCATGACATTCCACTTTTCTGGGAGCAGTTATTGTCTACAGTGCAAAGTAAGATACATCTAAATCGTTAGAACAACATCTCTATAATGGAAGTCAAAAGTAGTTGGGACACTCGTGAAAACTGTCAAAACATCACCAAATAATAATGTACTTAACTACTTTTAATTACTTATTTTTCCCAAAATTTAGGCACAAATTAACCACAGCAAGTCTGATCCTTTGCATTACACTCTTCAGTTTTCTCTTATACTGTAATGTCAATTGGAGTAAATGTGATTGGTTTATCTACCTTGGGTATCTTAATTAAAACACTATGCAGAGGTTTATTCTATTGTTAATTAAATATCATGGGTCATGCTATTTTATGTCATCCACGGAAAATTTACCATCTGTAGTTGGAAGAAATTACTACCTCCAAAAAGTTGGTCACACATACTAAAAGCATTTTCCCATGGCAAAAAGACTATTTAGTGAGGTAAAAGTGTACGGTCCCCTATGGCTATATTCCCCACAGGGGGAAACAGAACTGACGATGTCTGATGATGGAAACAGTACTGTACAGTGTATAGACAGTAATCACAACTGTATATTGTTTTTGCACTCCTCTTCAATTATAAGCTGACTCCTCTTGCACTTGCAAAGTTCATTAATTATTACATGTAGAAGGCCCTTTAAAACTGCGTTACCTATCACTTTATTCTACTGCCGACTACATGTACCTATTGCTCTTCCTGTAGTCCTGCACATAAAGGGGAGGTCTCTACAGGGAACACAGTTCACCTGAACCACCCTTTAAAGTACCATATTTCCTCCAATAATAGCCAGAGGCCTTCATTATGTTTTTTACTCCATAAGGGGGCAATTATTCTAGGGTAGGTGATTAATCAAGTCAATGATTTAAAATTTTACTTGCTGTTATAGTGGTTTAACAGTGCATGTGCTCAATTAGAGAGCTCCAAGAAATTTAAAGGTAAGAGTCAAATATACGAACATCACTAAGAAAAACGATATGAAACCTCTGCTTTTGTAACTTTTCTGTAATTGTAGATAATTGTTTCCGATGCAAGAAGTAAATTTTTAACTTGACTGGGAGAATGTAAAGATTAGGGGGAAGGGATGGGTGGCGATTAATCGAGGGAGGCGATTATTTCAGATACTTCCACCAAAGGGGGTGGGGGCGGGGAGATTATTCAAGGGACGGCTATCATTTGAGGAAATATGGTAGTCACACAAAAGTTTAAAAGAAAACTTATATTGACAAGTCATGTACACACTGGACAACGTTGAGTGTTCGTGGCTCTTTAAGATCTCTTCTTGCGTGGTGATCGAGGAATTTCACCTTGATCGATGAAGAGATTTCTAAATGTTGTTTACTATAAAGAAACAGCAATGATAATGCACGCTGGTAGCGCTTGAAGTCAGTGGTAAGGCGTGTACTATTACAGGTTTCCAGGTTGCCAACAATTAACTTCGACTTTGTGCATATTTTAATATTTCACTGTGTCACGCAAATATTATTGTGATCTGCAAGATAAGTAAAATCCCGGTGTGAAACTGGGCAAATACGAAACCGATAAAAAACAAAGGATAAATGTCGTTCGAATCGATACAAAAATACAAACGAAATGCTGCAAGACGTAAAGAAATGTCTGATTCTCGAAGCTGATGAATTTCACAGCAGAATTCCAAATTCTCAAGGTTTATCTAATTTGGTCAATTTACATCTGTGAAAACGTGGTCAAAGGTGCTACAACTATAACGCTGAGAAAGTGTTTGCTTTACAGCGAAGTTTATGTTTTCATTCATATGCTAAGACTAGAGCTCGTAACTGCTTAGAATTAAGGGAGAGATCGCGTTCTCCTCTGCCGTCAATTGTGTGACCTTCAGGCGCCTCGATTATCAACTCGAGTTGAAAATGGCTGCAAACGATAAAACGAAATTAAAACTCACCGGCTGTGACACATTGATGCCATAAATGTACAAAGTACAGTGTTGCCATGAAAGTAAGGATCGGGAAATTACTTAAACAAAGCATTATCACTGATTGTTCCTCAGGGAAGTACAAGCGTGGATCAAAACAAGTTTACATAGAGTTAGTTTCACAAAGACTTGGAAGTGACGTCATAGCTTGTCAAAGCCGTGACGAATTAAAAATATCGACAAAAAAATTAAAATTAAATATATATTTCGATTTAAAAATCGATAGCTGGGTGTCGCAGCTCTCATTAGGTCTCACACCATTGGAAGAGAGAATAATAAATCAAAAAAGCGTCGCGATCAACCATATATCTCAGAGTGACTCAACAAAACAATAACAATTATGGCTCCTTGCCCTAAAAACAATTAGCAGCTGTGTTCTAGAAGGCCAATGAAATAGAGGCTTTTGAGAGCTGCGTGGTTCCGGGTTGATAAGGTCGGAGAGGGGTGAGTTAGTAAAAACAGAGCATTTGTTCAACATATCCAATATAAATCGCAAATTAAAAAAAAATGCTTATTGCATGCAGAAGGTTTAAAAACAACCGGCACCGCAGGAAAGTTAACTTCTGCACGGCTGCATAATTTCAGTGGTCACTTCCCGGATCACAAGAGTGCGTCCGGGGTAGAGGGTAAAAGGTAGGGGGTGGGGGTGGGGAGCACCATTGACGGGATGATCGTCGTTCCTTTTACGGGGGCGGGGGATTTCTGATTGGTACCGCTTAGGGTGCTAAAATCTAAAACGACGACCGTTAGAATTATTGCGGTACCTTTATGATAGAATAGTAAACCATTCTCACTGCCAAAACATGGGAGCCAAAATTAAAATTTAGCTTAGGCAGAGGGTCGCAAGACAGTGAGAAAGGGAAACAAACGTCGCCCAATTGGAGGCGGGAGGGTAAAATATCCTACAATGCGAGACAGACCACGTAACTTGGCGACAGAGGCAGACAAAAAGAATAAATTACTTAAATAGGCAAGCGAGATCCCTGGATTCCGCGCTGGCTAGTTTCGCGGGAATTTTAGCAGTGAGAATAGGACACGTGTTGTTTTAGAAATGGTAAATGAATACCAGCAACACTCACAAAACGCGATTCTGTAACTTTTAGGGTGTTTTTAAAAATATCCAGAGGATCACCCCCGTCACTTTCATATGGTAGTCCCCCCCCCCCCCTCGCGCCCCCCCCTTCCATTCTCCCAACCCGAAGACGTACGTCCGGTTAGGGTTTGTCCCGCAGACACGAAACGAAGACGGAGTGCTTGACGTTGGAGGGTGGTGAAGATTATTTTGAGACTTGGGTTTCATGTATTCTCTTTTTATTTATCTGTTTATTCATTTATTACCTTATTTTAATTAATTAATTAATTAATTTATTTATTTATTTTATTTAGTTGAAAATATGTTTTTTATTTGTCTTGATTACCCTTCCCCCACCCCCGGAATTTTGTCTCTCATCACATGACTTTCTCGGAAAGCTGTGTAATTGTAAACTACAAAGGCTTTTCCGGGAAACGTTTACAATTCGTGGAAAGGCTCTTTCAGCTCGCTCATAAAATCAATTGCATAAGTGCCGCATTCTTTGGTCGGAAAACCAGGGAACCTTTCTTAGAAGTGTATAGGAACAGCTAACAGGTAAGAAAATGTGTGTCCCAGTGTGTCCCAGTGTCCCAGTGTCCCAGACTGGGCTGGCATGGTTTGTTGGATCCGTTGCAATTACAATTTATCTACAAATCTGTATAAAACAATCCACTCATCTGACAACACCAAACTTTTGCACTGAATTTCTATCTGCTATGGAATTATTTGAAACGGGTGATGTTTACATCGATCCATTAGCTTTTCTGGATCGTTAATCTAAGCAATACATTCAGTAATGAAGCCAATGGAATTGACGCTTCCGGGTTTTTTCGGCTACATTTAAAGCTATATATAGTCTGCAATATCACCATCTCTGTGGCTACACATACTGAATATATCGAGGATATACAGTGTATTATAGCTTGCTGTCGGTGTTTGAAATTGTTGTTATCTCTAGCTACAAAAATATTTGAGATTTCCTAAGACACATGAAAACAAGTTTCGCCTGAGAGTGTTTGTTTGAGGACGCCGCATGATAAAGGCGGCGGTACACAAAATAATATGTTCCAAAAGTCTGTTTATCACAAGGAAACCGCGTATACGATCATCGGGCAGAAATGAAACGTTTGTGTTACATTTACTGATAACTTTAAACCTTTCACTCCCAAAGTCTGCAAAGTCAATGATGAAGACATGTTTATAGAGTTTGCGTGACTTGAATGACGTTTCAAAGAATGCTAAGCGTTTGTTAGCAAAACGATCAGTTTTAAGATTGTCGCTTCAAGACTTAAAACTTTCCAGTTTTGTACACTATTTCTGGGACGGACCTAGGGGGATTAAAACAGGTTACGTCAAAAACTTGTAAAAATATAAAATAAGTGGCAAGGACTTCATTTAAAAGTAGATCATGTTTTTGCGACTAGTTGGAATGCCATATTTTTTTCAACCTTCAAAGCCTTGCACGTTGTTAAATGTAATGTGCAACATTTTCAGCCATTTCAACTGAATTCAATTTTTCTAAGTTTGTAATGTGTTCTTTTGTCGATTCCTAGTGTCTCAGATCAACTGAAAACAAATGGTGACCCCTCCCCCCCCCCCCCCCCCCCAACAAAACACTTCCTGAGCCTTCATGATTCTTAAGGAAACGTTCATTTCATAATTATAAAAGCAGTTGAAGAAGATGCAGCATCTTTTACCTGGAAAAATTCAAAGCCCCCTTTTAGGCATAAATATTAATTTTCAAAGCCCCTCCACAGTCGACATGACTGAAAGGTTACCCTTCCCAACCCCTTTAACTAAATATGCCTTTAAACGGTATGAATCATTATACCATCAAAAATGAAGTTATAATGAAATTCTCTTAAACTTTGCACAGTTATTCATTTCATATAGTACATCAAAAAAAAAAAAATATATATATATATATATATATATATAATAAAAAGGAAGGGGTCATCATGCCCATTTCCACGTAATAGCGCTTTAGTATATAACTAATTTCCTATCTTGTGTTATACAATGAACTGAACATTACGCGCTCTGTGATTGGTCGTTGCCTGTGATCTATCAGAGTACAGACGCACGGCTGACGTCATAGAAAAATTGTTTGCTTTGTTTTGTCCAACATGGCGCACAGTTTTGAAAATGTTTGCGAGATTATTCTGGATTGAGCATTTGTGAAAGCCCCGAAAAATGTTTAGCAGGAGCTGTTTACGAGCAAGAAAAAGAATAAACCAAGACGAAAAGTATTCTTGGCGACTTTAAAAATACCTAAACTGGAACAAATCTTCGAACAGTCGAGCGCTACGAGGCAAGTTCGTAATTTTACTCTGACTTTTTACTTTTCTGTGGCGGGGGAGGGGGGGGGGGGGGAGGGGGGGGATGATCGCAACTTCGCAACTTCCCGATCGTCCCAGATTTTGCCAATTTGAAAGCGTAGATATCCCCGATCATCTGGGATGATTGGGAACAAATCGGGAGCGTTTCTTTTCCGACGCGTCCCAGATTTCTGCGATGATCGGCAATTTTCCCGACATATAGGCAAAATCTGGGACGATCGGGAACAGCAAAATCCACAATCGTCTGGGAGTTTCCTGACTTATGAAACCAGGCTTATAGACGAATACATTGTAAAAGTCTCTGTGGAATTTCTACGTGCTACTTCTTTAATAATTTTGAAAGATGTGCCATTAAAATTTTGAATACGTTTTTTTTATTCTTGGATCACAACGTTTTCTCCATGCATCTTTATTTGTCAGTATGTGACGCAATACTCCTAGATTTCCGGGAATTGCAGCCACCCACTTCCGGTTTTCCGAGAAAGACTAAGCTATTTTGCAAAGCTGGAGTATCTTGGAGGCAGCTTTAAACAGGTAACGTAGTAATTTTTTCCTTAGTTGTATTATTTAAAGTGTGTTCATTTTGCGGGCCTATAATCATGATTTTATGCCGATTTTGTACAAATCATACGTTAACGCTAGCTAGTCTGCGCGCATTTGCGAGTTCTGCGAGAGGCAGCTGCAGTAGCGTGTTTGTTTGTTTTGGTTTTCTGGGCGAGCACGAGCATCGATTATATTTATCTTACGAACAACGTGCCTTTTTAAAAAACACTATCTGTTTTTAAACATAAAATTATAAGAACTTCTCAAATGGGAAGCCTTTATGGATGTAAGCTGGAAAGTAGTTCAATAACTTCCAGATGCAGAGTTATTGTACTAACACGATTTAGAAAATTTCGAGTATTAACAACAGTTTGTGAGAAACTCACATTGCGAGCACTTGCGAAATTTGTGTGAGCAGAAGCAAATGAGCACCCTTCAAAATGTTGCGAACAATTCGAGCAGAAGCCAAATTTTGCGAGCAGTTATATTTCTTATGTTAAAAATTTGAAAGGACCATAGCACACCCCTTACCGTTTTGAACGAGCCTCAATTTTATTTTCTTAATTGCATTTTCGACAAAAATGTTCGACACTTAGAAGTACTGTTCGAATATGAACGTTTTGCAACAATTCTGAAAGCGATCCTTGCTTGAAAAACGAGCCATTTAATGTTTCAGTTGAATGTTTTCATGCCTTCTTTTCCGGGGCATGATGCTTCGCTGTTCCAAAGACCATGCCGTCGCATAGAGAAGGAAATTCATCCATATACATGGGCAAATTGTTCCTCGTGTGCATGGGGCTGTAATTGTCTTGTCTTTGCACTAAATGTTATTCTAGGTGTCGACTCTCTTGTGAAGGAAAAGTAAAGGAAATTTAAAGGTCCAGCGCGGTTTGCACATGGGTAGGTATTGTTTTCTTTTGACCCATATTCAGTCCGAAGAGAGCACACAATGAAAACAATAATTGAGTAAGTCACAATCACGCACATCCATGACAAGTACTATTAGAGTACGAGTAGAATAATGTGAAATAAGACTGCTCCATTATTTCTGGTTTTCAGGTGGTATAAAAATATATTTTGGCTTTTTAAAAAGTACATGTAACACTAAAAATGATGACAAAGCCCCTTTTCAGAGTTAGGTACATCTTGTTCAACAGTAGAGCACCACACTAGATTGATTAAGAATCAATGGTCATGCTCATCTACATACTTCAGAGTTAGGACCATGTCAATCAGCACTGAAGGATAGTAAGTCAGTTCAGTAAGACTCACTGTTGCTTTTTATGTACTAGATGATCATGTTAAAGTTAGGATTAAATGGATGCAGACTCAAATACAAATCACCTCGTACAAATTCACTTCCATCTGGACATCAGTCTGTATTTACATTGATGATAAACGCTAGCGGTTAATCAAAGCGTCCCACTTTGAAACGGTTTTAGTTGTTAACAACATAAGAACAGTTCGTAATTAATACGAATTTTCCGTAAGTTGCGCGCGTGCTTGGCTTATTTAGTTGAAGTGGGTGCTTAGTTCGTTATTTAACGTACTGCATTTATTTTGCGTTGTTTTCCTTACTAATATGTCTTGTCAGTAACTGTGCTCACACTGTGGGTCGGTGGCTCCTCCTAAAATATTCTGCAATTGGTATAGGATTTGATGAAGCCAAAACCGATTGTGGAATTGCACACATTTTAGGCATCCTACTGATGAACAGTTACGAGATTCAAATATGTTTAGAAGCCACGTTTATTTAAAGTCTGTCCCCTTTGAATACATTTACCAGTATATATTATATAACTGCCTGTTTTTCGTTTATCAAGCCAATACCGATGATGAGGGATTTGACTTGATTCAGCCATCGCTCATCCAGCAGTTGAGGACCATCCTAGATCAGTACCCAGATGACGGGCAAATACTAAAGGTATTAAACCCTAGATGCAACATATATATTTAGCTTCTCACTGGAAAAGTTGAAAATTTACATGCACATGTAAATCCAAGTTACAAAATGTAAATCTAGATTTACATGATTTGTAAATTGTAATTTACACGTTAAGGATTTGTAAAAAAACAATTTACACGTTAAGGATTTGTAAAAACAATTTACATGTTATTACATGTTTCAATAGATCATGTAAATGTACTGTTAATAGTGATTTACAGGGTCATTTTCTGGGATTATAAATTGAAGAACATGTAAATAACATGTAAAATTATTGTTTTAGGTAGATTTACAGTATCTTTTCTGTAAATAACCTGTAAATGTTTGGAATTATCCTGTAAATAACATGTAAATGTCTTTACCACAAATGGGGCTGTTGAAACCGTGTAAATTAAATTTACATGATTCAGTGAATCATGTAAATATACCGTAAATAGTGATTTATGTAAGTGAGAAAAGGAGGGCTATTGAAACTGTGTACAGTGGAGTCTCGGTATCGAACTTCTGGATAACTACAACTAAAGGCAGTTTTCCCTGCTTCACTCTATTACAATTATTCGTTACCCCCAATAACCTAAACATTTTATCAACTCGAACTGTTTTAATGTTCCTCTAACGGCTTGAGTTATGAAGATTCTAAAAACTTACGCTAAGATCTGCTGTCGTACATGACTAAAAGGAAACTCGTTAAGGCCATAGTTTGGTAAAGATGCTAAAAGCAACTCGAACATGTCATATTCAATATTGTTATTAGGAACACCCAACAAAATATTTTCTTTGAAAAATCTGTTCTGAAGACCCTAAGGCGGTGTTACGCAATGCAATTTTTCGTGCAGCAAGCCTCGCAACGGTGTCGAGACATGCTAGATAAACCATTGCAGCGTGTACACCCCCCTGCGGTGGTCAAAATCGTTGCAAGACAAGCTGCTGCAATCGTTGTAGAAAGAAGAATTTGGATTGCAGCAACCGTTTTTTAGCATTGCACCGTGCAACACCCCCTTTGCAGCAAGTCTCGCATTTTTTTGGTTGCGTGACAACCTTCCTTTGCAAGCTGGGCGAAAAATGTTGCACCGTGTAACATCGCGGTTCGTGCAGCAGCAACGCAACGCCTTAACGCCCTTGCGGGCGATTTGCTGAACGAAAAGTTTCGGCGTGTAACACCGCCTTCAGTTATCTCAAAAATTCGTAGCTAACTCGACTCAAAATTGTGGTAATCGCAAGTGGTAATCATGCTAGCTTACCGGTAAAACATTAAGCCAAAAGCGCAAGTTCATTCTTGGAGCATATCTCCCTTGTTGTCGAAAACGGCTAGACTGCATGGTTCTTTTATTGTGCCACGAGAACTGTACGTCTAAAAATGATAAATCAGAGAAGGCCCAAGCATGGTCACACGCACAAAAAGAGAAAAGGTGTCGCTTTCTTGCACAACCCAGACATATTCACACCAGCCTCACATACATTTATACGTACTTAAACTCGCCGTTTCGGTTCCTCGGATTTGAATTGTTTCCTTCGTAAGTAGCAGAAGCTACAATACTGGACAAAACTAGTTGAGACAAAAGCAAGCGAAAAGGGTTGCATTTTTTTAAAACTCGATTAATAAAAATACAAATGGTCCCTCAAAAATGATTTCACTCCCCTTAACTTATACGATGTTGGCCTGCAAGTTCTAACGATTTACCTGGTACCCTTTCGTAGCCAAAACAACATTGACTAGGGGGGGGGGGGGGGGGGGGGATTTAGGTACATATTTATTTGCTATTCCTTGCAAAACTATGGGTTTTGTGAAGAACATAAACACTAAACACACATAAACACACATAAACATTAAGCCGTCCCAACGATTTCAGCTCCAGGACAATTCAGTCATATTACACTAATTAGAAGTGTAAAATAACACGAATTAGTTTTTGCAAGTGAGCAGACATTTTCCTTGGAGTTCCCGTCATGGATGCTTAAGATGAATCCCTAATTTTGTAGTAGTAGACGCTGACTTTTCATCTGAACATGTTCTAGGAACTAATTCAAAATGCGGAGGATGCACATGCCAGTCAGGTCAAATTCCTGCATGACAAACACAGCTATGGAAGAGGACAGCTTTACGACGAGGACCTTGCGAAGTTTCAGGTATTAAGCCCGGTCCCAGCAACGCTTATCGTATTTTCTCGATTAAGCTTCGGGCCCCGAATAAACGCCGAATTCAAATAACCGCCGTGTCGAAAGGGTCCAATTATAAATAAGCGTCCCCCGGCGTTTATTCGAGGTACTGGCGTTTATTTGAGGTCCCGCGTTTATTTATCCGATTCAGTATGGTTTATGTGAAAAGACAGGCGAAAGTCTCAAGGTAAAGGAACATTACTTGAATTTCCGGTCAAACTTTCTTACAGTTTATTGACTCTTTGGCACTTCTCGTTCTTGTTTCCAGCTAAGACTTTAAGCACGTTACAGACGAGCAAGTTTTCTATGACAAGTGTCCGTGACGTTTTACTCGCTTGTGTGTATGAATAACAAGTTTTCTTTGACAAGTTTTGCCTTGACAAGTTTTATTTGCCCGTGTGAACGAATAAACAAGTTATCTTTGACAAGTTTTCTTTGTAGCCAGCAATACAATTGTACAGCGGACGAAAAAAACACAACGCTATTTTATTCGTTGACCATGGCTTACATCGGCTTACATGTATTTAACAAGGGAGAAATGGCATGGCAAGATCAATTACAGGAACTTAAGCTCTCAAGACTTCAAGAACCTCTTCGTAGTCAGTCTTTTTCGTTTCTATTTCTATAGGATTCTGCCTTTGTATTCCACAAACTTTCTCTTGTTCGAAAGTATTCTAGTAGAAGCGATACAGAATCGGTCCAACGAACAGTTTTAGCTGCCATGTTGTTATTCGCCTTGACTGCTACTCCAAACAGCAAGACCGCTGAGCGCCCGCGATTTCGCAACTATTCTTGTCAAGTTTTCCTACAAGCAAGTTTTGCGATTTGTTAAGTTTTTCTATGACAAGTTGCCTTGTTCAATAGCTAGCATGCCAGCTTTTGAACAAGTGCACTTGACCAGGAAAATCTTAGCGAGTGTTTACTTATACACGAGCAAGTAACGTGCTTTAGGAACATTTTGACCAATTTAGCTTTTGAATCAGGAAATTCAAGGAATTTAGTAATAAGGGATATAAACTGTTATCATGAAAATGATGAAGAATGACCCCTGTTTTATAAACGACGGATCTCGAACAAACGCGGGGTCCGTGAGGCCGAGTTTTAAATAAACGCCCCGGCGTTCAATCGAGAAAATATGGTAAATATGTTTAGCTGTGTTAAGTTTAAAAGCTTTAGAAAAATATCGCAAATTTCCAATAGTATTTTAAGTACAACTTCATTCAATACTATTTACGTATACCATTGCTGGTAGTTTGTATCTTGTTCATTAAAAAGCGTTTAAAATAGAGGCTAAAACGGTTGAACTTATCATTTATAGTTGGTTAGTTGATGTGAAAAGGGTGTTAGTTTTTGTTAGCGTCGTATCGTAGCCTGACCGTTGTCCTGTCTCCACTGTGCAAGAGGATTCCGAGCTTACAATCGATCTGAACAATCACCTTCGTACCTATATGCTGATGTTGACGATCATCTAAACGGCAAAAGGCAGCTATTGTTCAACGAGGCAGCATAAATTTGGTTTGCCTTATTATGGTCAGTGATTGGTTTATGGAATTGCCAATACAAGCCCTTCAGTTTTCCTTTTTTGATCTCTACCTTTAGGCGTCGTTGTTATTGTTGCTGTGTTTGTTATTATTACTATTATTGCAGCTGTAATGAAGGATAAGTAACGTGCGTTCGACACACATGTGCTTGGGGAACTCTTGGGGATGTATAAGGATTATGACATTCACCCCTGAAATATCTTCGGTTGAGGGAGCTAAGTTGGTGTATATAGTTTACATACATAGCCCAAAATTGTTAAATCAGTTCCGCTAGCCTGAGGGAAGACGCTGAAATTAGAATGCGTCTCCTTCGCCGAACGCAATTATTGCTGTTGTTGTTGTTGTTGAAGACATCGTTACAAAACCGGATGTTACCCCGTCGCATTATATAGCCGTAAACTCACTTTGATCCCTCTGTTTTATACAGGGTCCTGCACTTTATGCCTATAACAACGCGCTATTTACCAAAGCAGACTGGAGAGGCATTCGACTGGTTTGTGACAGCATTAAAGTAGAAGATCCGATGAAAGTCGGTCGCTTTGGTTTGGGATTCAAGTCTGTGTTTCACATGACAGGTACGGCAAATCACATTTCTCAAAGAAAAAAATAATAAAAAACACGGACGCGTTTATCGTACTCTTGTATGCCTGATGCGCGTGAATTAAAACACTTCTTACACACTTGCTTTGGTTACCTAAATCAGTTGATTTGCTGAACGTTTTACGCTCAAGAACGTTGGTTAACAGAACAATAATACCTTATTTCTTTTATTTAGAGCCCTCCTTCTAATAAGTCGCCTCTTGTTCTGTCGGGGACTCAGATTTTTTCTTTGTCCTGCGCTCGTGACATATTAAATATTGCATCCTTCTCATTCCATTATCGAGATTACAATTTTCCATCCTTCTTTATATATCACCTCACATGACGCTTTCAACATTGCTGATCCTAGCAGTCCTAGCAGTACGCATGACGCGTGTCATATAGTGTACAGTGTAGAACCTCGTATATGGCCTAGCTCACTGGTTGACGGTATGTCATAGATTCCATTCCTGTCTAGGACTTCGATTTTTTCCTTTGTCCCACGCTCGTGACATGATGAACATCACATCTTCCTCATATCGATGTCTTTTTTTTACATACACTATATCACAGAGAACCCAAACGCTTTATTAGCTATAACATAACCATTTAATAAAAATATTGTTATTTACCTGTTTTCCTGTGTCTTTTTGAGTCGTTTTGGAAGCGATTTGAATCAGAGCGAAGACGGTTGCCAGTTGCACGTTTCAAATATTATCTTGTCTGCCGCTTCGTAAATACGACGCGCCTATTACGTCTCAAGTTTCCATTATTATTAACTATTAACTCTCCTCGGAGGAGAATCTTGGGTTTCAAATTAACGGCCACAAGAAGGAGAATGGAAACTTGAGACGTAATAGGCGCGTCGTATTTACGAAGCGATAGACAAGATAGCCTGTTCCAGGCGTTCAGATAGTTGGGAAAGCGCGAATAGTTGGGGAAGGTGCGAAGAAAAGCGAGCGAAAAAATTGCGGGGAGGCTGGGGAGAGGAGGCGAAAGAACGCCTGTAAACATTCTTAACAAAAGGTTGTTCCGGTATACCGGGATCCAGTATACCCTCTGATTGGTCAATAATGACACTTTGTCAACACTCGAGTGCTGATGAGAAATGTGATATGGCGGAGGAAAGACAGCTTTCATCAAGGCATAAACAAAACAGTCGCTAGACTGTGAAACTCATTACAATGCAGTGAGAAGAACCGACTGCACAAATGACAATGGAGAAAAACAGATTAGAGCTCCGGAAAAACCGTCAATTCTCAACTACAAAGCGGAGCAGTGACTGAAATACGCTTGATTTATACTCTCCATGAAACATTGCATAGCTTTATAAAAAGCTGCAATTATCTCTGAAAATTCGGACCAACATATCACCAGTCCATGAAGAAAACGACCCGAGGCTTGCAATAAAAACACTGCTGGGCCCAGCGAAAATAAAACTAATTGCAAGAAACCATTGACGGTCGATAATTTCAAACTAATAGATCCGACTACCTAAGAGATTCAGAGAGAGTGAAAAACCTTACATTGTTGGTTAACTTCTACTAGAAAATGGCTACATGAGCACAGCAAGAGGTCAAACAAAACTAAAGAAAGCCGCCGATTGAACAGAGCTCCAGAGCTCCAGACTGAAGAAAACCGCCGAGTTGAAGAAACCAGAGTTGAAGAAAACCGCCGAGAATACGGCATAATTTCAAAATGACCTCCAAATCGAAGCTTGCTCTAAGCCTACATGCAATGTTAAAGGTTTTACTGCAGAGCTATTCTAACAAATGCCACGATGGCACAATGAGGCGTTCCCTCGCCTCGCCTCCCGCAATTTTTTCGCTCGCTTTTCTCTTCTCCCCAACTATTCGCGCTTTCCCCACTATCTGAACGCCTGGAACAGGCTACAGACAAGATAATATTTGAAACGTGCAACAGGCAACCGTCTTCGCTCTGATTCATATCGCTTCCAAAACGACTCAAAAAGACACAGGAAAACAGGTTAATAACAATATTTTTATTAAATAATTATGTTATAGCTAATAAAGCGTTTGGGTTCCCTGTGACTGTATATACGGATAATTAAAGCATGGTACTGTGACTTGGAAATGTTTAGTTAGCTCTCTCCCACTGTTAAGATCCACGTCCAATAAACTCCAACCCCACTTTGTGAGAGTTAAAATTAGTAAATACCCTCAAGCGCCTTAATAGTGGAGTAGCATTTATTTTAAAAGTATATTTTTGCCAATAAGTGTAAACAGGTAGTAATTTTTTGCTTGAATTATTTTGAACTTAAAAGCGTTTGAAACCACAGTGGACTCCTACCCCTATTTCTTCGTTGTAATCATCAATTGCCATAATTTGAAGATTAATTTTTTCCATAGATTTGCCAAGTTTGCTCAGCGATAGACAGATTGGCTTCATTGATCCCCATGGCTTCCACTTTTCTGACAAGCGCTACAGACGAACAGGCAAATATTGGCGTCTACACGAAGACCGCGCGTCCATGGACGAAATACCTGACCAGTTCCTTCCTTACAAGGGGATATTTAGTTGCACAGATGAAGTTTTCTCCCAAGGATTTTTCAATGGAACACTTTTCCGTTTCCCTTTTAGAAATGAACCTTCTGAGCTTTCGGAGACACTTTACTCTGCCGATAAGATGGACACGCTGTTTGAAAGTTTTAAAGCTGATGCTCCCTTAATTCTTCTGTTTCTGCAACATCTAGAATCTATTGAGCTGTATGTCAGAAAAGAATCAGAATCCAGCCCTAGAGGACTTTTCCAAGTGAAGATTGCCGAGGAATGCCTTCCAACAGTTCGCGCGAAGAGGAAGGAGTTTCGGGAGAAGATCACACCAGGTAAAGTGATGTCTGCATCAATCACAGTGACTTACCCAATCACCATAGAGACAGTGAACTTTGATTCGCCCTTGACTGACAATACGAATCAACACTCATTCCTTGTTACAAACTTCTTCTGTGGTGGTCCAGTTTCTTCGACGTTTAAAAGGTTGATGACAGACAAGGAGCTCAGCTATCTTCCCACAGTGGGTGTTGCTATGGCGTTACCAACGGGTCCAAAATTGCAGACGCCTACTATCAAAGGCCACGTGTTTTGCTTCTTGCCGTTACCAGTACAGAAAACCAGCTTGACAGGTTTGCCAGTACACGTGAACGGCTTCTTTGCTTTAAGTCAAAACCGGCGTTATATCAAGTCTCCCAATGCGGATCAAGAAGAACGCGAGAAGGCAGGTCGGCACCTGACTGACAAATCATTGTTATGGAATAAGTGTCTTCTAGAGGAAGCCATTCCGAGGGCGTACGCTACCATGATATTGGAAGCCATTAAAGAGAGATCTGTTTTTGTTTCCAGGGAAGCCATCTATAAGTAAGTGATCATGACATGGGTTATACTTGTTAACTTTTTTTATGAGCCAATTTTTATTTTCTGACACCATACACAGAAAACGTTCAAATAAGGAATATTTTCCCTGCGGCCACACTTGCATTAGTACACTGCAGTTTGATTTTTTATCTTTGGTCAAACTTGCTGCAGATAATATTTGTAACTGACATCGCAGAATTCCAAAGGTAGCGGCCACCGTTACTCTCAGAACTAGCAGCGGCAAGGCGCCACAAGCTTCGGATGGCAGCTACTTTTGGGTGACCATTACTTTCAAAGTATTAAAGCTAAAATACTTTCCAACGTACCGCAGTATTGCATTGGGGCTCCTTTAAATAATAAAAACAATAAAATGTTCTCTTCCATTTTTTTTCTGAGATTGGTGAGTCTTTTTCAGGTTGTCGTTACGTTTGGGAATTGTTATTCTAAGAACTATACGTTAGTTTTATATAATTTGACGTTTTTAGTTCAAAGGAGGGCTTGTTATTGCGGTTAACAATCACTTACTCCCCAGTTCATTTCACTTAAGAAAGTCCAAGTTGATTTTCGCTGACTCGATCATTAAAAAACAAGTAATATTATTTGAATTCGATTTCAAGGCAACTAAGTAAAACGATCGACAATTTCACCCGCTAAGAGAAGGTAGTCAAAGCTATATCACAATCGATTTCTAAGCCCATTAAAGCTAAAAGAAAGTTAATAAGTAAGCCGAGCTACGGATACCATTGCGTAAAATAAAACGGGTTCCCTTTTTCATTTTTTAGATCTTTCATTTGTGAGTCTACTAATATAACGAGGCAATTTTGAGCTCGATTCTTTTTGTTGTTGTTGTTGTTGCTGTTGAATTGTTCGAACGTGGAATCTTGTTTTCTTTTCCATTTACCGTGGAAAACGAACCTCCGCTTGATTCACGTACAAATATAGGTTAGCGCCTATCTGCGTAATCGTTGGATACTGATGAATAGTTTTTATCCGCAGCAAGAACGTGAATTAACTCTCGCGATCTTCAAAATAAAATATCTCAAATCAAACTATTCATCTTCTATACAATCACTATTCATCTTCTATACAATCACTATTCATCTTTTTTACACCATCAGCTCATTTTGAAAATAGAACTGAATGACCTCCAATCAGTGCAAACATTCAGTTACATTAACTTCGAATAATTTCGACTTATTTTCAGAGCGTGGCCAGATATTAACAGTATAGTCCAGAAGTGGAAGGGGCTAGAGAAACTTTTATTTGCGTTGCTTCTGAAAAAGAATGTCGTGCACACACAAGCAGAGGGTGGCAAGTGGGTAACAGTAAAAGAAGCATTTTTTCAGCGAGATTCTGGTGGCGAACAGAACGACTTGCTTTTGCGAGTTCTGCTATCGGTCAGTTTGCCTGCCGTCACTGTACCCACTCACGTGCTAAGGGCTGTGGATTTCTACGCACCTGGTCCAGCAGGAATTACACCTCCCTTGGTAAGACATGTATTGAGGAAAGTACCTTCTTGCTATACGAGTCTTGATGGGACAGAGAAGCTGTTACTTCTCCATTTTTCTCTTAGTGATCATCGCTTTGAAGATCTCGATAGCTTGCATCTTCTACCATTGGCTAATGGGACATTTGTTAAATTTGACAAACGCGCCACGACTGTCTACATGGCCTCGCCAGAACATCAAGAACTTTTTCCTGGTGTACGTGATCTATTTCTAGATACAAATTTGGATGAAGCTATTCTTCGAAGCCTTCGAGCTGCAATTTCTCAAGGTAGGCTTTGTTCACTATACTTGCACCCCAAAACTAAGAATTAAAACTTAAGATGGACTCAGGAAGAAGCCCAAAGAAGAAACAGAACAATTGAACAAGTCGTACATTCAGCGATTTGGCCGTGCCAGCGGCCATGAGTACATGTACTACTAAAAATAATGTGGTACCCTATCCTATCCTGTTTAAAAAATTTTGTATTTATACCTTAACTCGCCTCTCCTAGAATTCCATTTTCCGATTAAGATGCAATAAATCTGGTTAACCGACACCGTCAATTGTGCTCTATTTTCTGATCTCGTTGAACTCTTCAATGGCTTTTTAATGATTCCCCAGAAAATTATTTTGCTTTTCTGTTGTGGTTTCTTTGTGTACCTTTGCGTTTTACCGTGCTTTATTGTCTCTGTTTGAATACTTCAGGTCGCACGCAATTACGATTCCTTAGTAGAGATCACGTACCTGCCCTTCTCTGGCATTCGCTCCCTCCAGATTGGAAAACAGGAGACTCCGTCTCGTGGTATCCCAATGACATCAACCATAACCATCCTCCAAAAGACTGGATTCAGCGGGTTTGGAGATACTTACAAGCCCAATTTCCTGCTTCAGAGGATATTAAGCGCCTTGGACGCTTACCTCTGATTCCACTGAGTATGTCTCACACGCCTGTCACCTTGGCTCGACTTTCCCAGCCCACCAGAATAGTTGCCAAATGCTTCAATGATGACTGCATTGACGACACTCTGACCAATTTGCTAAAGAAGGTTGGCGTGATCGTTCTAAGTGATTTCCCGACGTTCATAAGCCACCATCCAGCTGTTATGGGGACCTTTGTAAATCCACCGACTGTGCAAGGTGTTTTGAAAGCAATGGTGGTTTCTGCCTCGACTATGACAGCTGGAAAGTTTACAGAAATCGTGCGAACGGGAGTGTCCACAAACGAAAAGCACGTTTTGAGAGCTTTCCTGGCCAATATTCGATCAAAATACCTTGAAAAAGAACAGTTTAATCTTCTGTGCTCTATTCCAATGTTCGAGACTCTATCCAAGACGTTTGTGTCGAAGAAAGACGGTGTGTGTGCAGCGCCTGTTGAAGCTTTCCCAATTCCTTCATTCCGAGACCTCATTGATGTTTCCCAAGACGATTCCAAGACTTTGGCACTTCTCCTGGATGTCACAATTCTGGAGCCTACTGAAATGCTGTGTAACATGATATTTCCTGATATCCAACAAGGAAAGTACACTGAAGAGCAAATTGACAAGCTGATGTCTTATGTGCTGAAACGTTCAACTCAAGTCATTCGCACAAATGACTACTTCAAACGGAGTATACAGGCCTTGTCATTTGTCCCAAAGCAGAGGGAGCGAGTGAGGGCGTCAGACGTCTTTGATCCCAGAAACCACACTCTGCAGGAGATATTTGCCACCGAAGATGTTTTTCCCGTCGGCGAACAGTACAATGATCCCACTGTACTCGTTATGTTGGAACAACTTAGATTGAAAAATGAGTCCAGCATCGCTGCTAGAGACCTCTACCAAAGTTCTAAGCAAGTTAGTATGATTCCACACCTTCCAACTGCAAGACGAAAAGCTAATGCCATTTTTCAGCATCTCCGCGCCCATCCCCAAAAACTGAAGGATATAATCTATTGGAAACAGCTTGGATCTTTTCTGATGCACATTCCTTGGGTGTCACGATTACAGCAGAAACCCTCAAACTTCCCTCCGTCGCTTCCATGGTTCAAAACAGATGACGACGAGGAAAGACACTTTTTCAAGCCAACTGAACTTAAAAGCCGCCAATTGGCCAATCTCATTGGAACGGTTGAGCCTGTTGTCGATGTGGAGCAATCAGATGAGGTTTCTAAATATTTCGGTTGGCAAAAGAAACCAGATGTCTACAACGTCGTATGCCAATTGCGAAATGTGTTCACTTGTTACTCTAAAGACGAGAAACCGTATTACATAGTTATGTTAAACGATATCTACTCCTTTCTTAGCTGTGCAAACTACGAAGCTGTGAGTCAGGCATTTCAATTGGCGGGCATTTTTGACTGGGTATGGAACGGAGATGGCTTTTCCTCACCTAACCACGTCCTTTCCAGTAAGCCACCGATTGACCTTACACCCTACATACTTCCTCTTCCCTCGGAAATGATGAAGCACTCTCACTTGTTTAATTGTTTTGGCGTGAGGGCTGAAAGTGATCCCGATCTTCTCCTACAAGTTCTCGGCATGATAAAAGAAAAGTATGACGGTCAAAATTCCCGATTTGACACCGCTGAAGTAAGACACGATCTCCAGCTTTCTGTCGACATCTTGAACAAAATGGCACTTGAGGAATTATTGCCAGAGGTTCAAGCGAAGATTCTTCTTCCCACTCACGTCAAGGACAACGCCTATGTCCGACTTGAACCAGTTGAGCGCTGCATGTATTGTGAACAAAAAGAGTGGTTAAATACAGAAGGCAAAGACGAAGACATGGAATTTTGCTACGTACATTCCAATGTACCCAATACTACTGCTGAACGCCTGGGTGTTCCATCCCTCACACGTCGAATGTTGGACCCTGATGAGCTGTTCATAGGAGAAGAATTTGGACAGGAGGAGAAACTAACCACTAGACTAAATCGACTTCTGGAAGACTACACCGACGGATTCGCAGTACTGAAAGAACTCATTCAAAACGCAGATGATGCCGGTGCCACTGAAGTCAGATTCCTGTACGATGAAAGAACCAACGAGGAAGCCATGACCTGTCTGATTGACGACGGAATGAGAGGCTGTCAAGGTCCTGCATTGTGGGTCTTCAACGATGCGTATTTCAGAGACGAAGATTTTGTTAACATAACAAAGCTAAATGAAGCAACCAAAATGCATGACACTGATAAGATAGGCAGGTTTGGACTTGGCTTTAATGCAGTGTACAATCTTACAGATGTTCCCATGTTCGTTAGTAAGAACTATTTTGCCATTTTTGACCCTCATACATCGTACCTGGGAAAGGCCATCACGAACAAAGGAAAGCCAGGAATGAAGATTGATCTCAACAAAGATGTCAAGAGACTCCGAAAGTTTTCAAATCAATTTAAACCGTTCAATGGCATCTTTAACTGTGATTTGCATCTTAGCAAAGATGACAACTCGTTTGATGGAACCCTTTTTCGATTTCCACTGAGAACGAAAGAGCAGGCATTTAAAAGTGAAATCAAGCAGCTGTGGTACAACGAACAGCAGATGCGCGAATTACTTCAAATGTTCCTCCAGGGAGCTAAACATTTACTTCTTTTCGTACAGAATGTTCTACAAGTGCGCATTTATCATTTGCCGAACTTAACGAGCCTAGATCCACAACCTGCATTAATGTTTCAGGTCACTAAATCGCCATCTCAACAAGCGGGAATTTTAAGAGAACTGTCATTTTCATTTACGTTCCCTCCCACTGCGTTTAAGTTAAGTCAAGAAGAGAAGGGTTTTCTTCAACAGTGCAACTTTCTTCAAGCATCTTCGAAAGTCAAAAAGTTGGCACAGGGTAAAAAAGTCGACTCCAGAAATTTTCCAAAATCATCCATGATAGTTGACGTCAATTGCAATCTGACAAGAAGCGGTTCGGAATTCTTCTGTGCAGACACGAATCAGGAAAAGGCAACTTGGCTTGTTGTATCCTCGATGGGGAACGGCCAAGCTCTGGACTACGCCAAGGTCGATCCTAGTCTCCTTCCATCAGCAGGTGCAGCCGTTCAGTTGGTGCGAGCAGAGTCAAACTTTTTCTTGCCCTCCCCTGTTTTGAAATATGTCGACGGGTTGCATCTCAATGGCACTATTTTCTGCTATCTGCCTCTTCCAATTCACAGCGGCCTGCCTGTGCACATAAATGGAGCATTTGCAGTGGCTTCCAATAGACGCCATTTACAACAGCAAGTTGACGATGACAAGTCGTACAAGTCGTGCAATGGAGTGAAATGGAATGAAGTGCTGCTACACGATTGTGTAACATCTGCTTTTTTAGATCTTCTTGAGGACGTGAAGGCCGTTTCACCCAAAGATGGCTCATACAAGTTCGATTCGCTGTGGCCAAAGGCGTCCGAAGTACAAAACAACTGCTTGCCCCTTATGGCGTCGTTCTATGAGCAAATCAGTACTGGTGATTATTCTCTTTTCTCGAATGGAGAAGAATGGGTTGACATCAAGCAAGTCGTTTTCCTTGATCCCCAGTTCCGGAAGAAGGCTCAAATTGGAGAAGCCGCGAATAACGTTCTGCAAATGTGTTGCAGAGGACGCGAGGTAGTCATCGATTTATCTTCTGATATATTGGATTCTTTCGAATTCTGTCGTCTGGAGGAAGCAATCAATACTAGAAAATACAGCAAAATCAGATTCTTCCGTGAAATATTTTTTCCAAATATTGCCATCCATCCAGCCAGTCTGAGGGATGTCCTGACACTACATGCTTTGGATGACAACGATGGAAATTTTGATGACTTGATTAAGCTGCACTCGTGCATTCCAGCATCACCATCTGGTAACACTCTCAAGTGTCCCAGTCACCTTGTACACCCCTTTGGAGAAGCAGCATCACTATTCTGCCCTGAAGATGGAAGGTTTCCTTTCGGAACTAAAGAATCGTATCTTCACGTTCAAAGGCTGGCCAAGCTTGTGCAGTTGGGAATGGCTTCGAACGAGCTTCCTTGGTCCGAGATAGCAGAAAGAGCAGAGAGTGTACAAAGCCTATATGTAGTGGACAGTGAAGAAGCATTGAAGCGTGTCGAGGCTTTGCTATCTTTTATGGAGAAGAAGGTAATATGCCAACAGAAACCCTCGCCTACTATCTGTGCCCGTATTTTTAAGACCAAATTTCTTCCCATTCTCAAAAAGCCAGATAATTTTCCTCTTCGCTGGAAAGGAGATGAGCTTATAGAAGCCTCGCAGGTACTGGTCGCACCCAAAGAAGCGTTCTTGGAGGAGAGAAAGTACTTAGTGTGTTGCACTGAACCATTGGTTGGGGTCGTTATTCCAAGACACGTAAGACGGCTTTTAAATCTAGACTCAAAGCAATTAACATTGGATCACGTGATACAGCAACTCACAACTGCAATATCCGCCAAAGTGGATTCACTTAATCTGCCAGAATACAATGAATTATATCATGTTTGCAACGAGGCTTATTCATATCTACAGCAAACCCTTTCCGTCCACGGTGGCGACATCGTGGAGTGTCTTCGTGGAAGGCGGTTTATTCTTGTTGGGCGAAGATTTCTTTCCGCAACCCAAGTGGCATTCACGTTAACTGCTGATTGCTCGCCATATCTTTACGAGCTTCCACACCACTTGGCCGTGGCTTTTACTCCATTATTGGAAGCAGCAGGTGTTAAGAGGAAATTTGGTAAACAAGATTACATATCAAGCTTGCAAGAAATAAAGAAGCGATTTGAACAGAATACTCTAGACGTTCAGAACCTTCGAGTTGCAACGCACCTGGCAATTTTATTGGGCGAAACAGTCAATCCCCCTGAGAAACACATGAACCTGGAAACTGTTCATCTTCCCGACTCTAAAGGAATAATGCGACCAGCATCCGACCTGTGCTTCAGAGACTGCCCATGGATGCCTGACAAAGCAGGTGTGGACTTTGTCAATGACAAAATTTCTTGGCCGACATGCACCAAACTGGGTGTGAAAACTCGACGACAAGAAGCCTTGCGGCCTCATGTAGTTGGCATTCCTTTTGGACAACGAGAGAAACTCATAAATCGTTTGAACCGCATTCTAACGGGCTACCCTTGCGAAAAGGACATTTTGAAAGAGCTTCTGCAAAACGCCGATGATGCACAGGCGACTGAGATTTGTTTCATTAAAGATCCCAGACACCATCCTGATAAGAGAGTGTTTGAAGACAGTTGGAAGCCTTTGCAAGGGCCTGCGTTGTGTGTGTACAACAACAAGCCATTCACTCACGCGGATATCGAGGGGATACGTAACCTTGGTGAAGGCAGCAAAGGAGAAGATCCCACCAAAACTGGCCAGTACGGTGTCGGATTCAATGCTGTCTATCATTTGACTGATGTGCCGTCGTTCATGACAAACGGAAAGGACATTGGGGATGTTTTGTGTGCATTTGATCCACATTGCAAATATGTTCCTGGTGCGACACCTCAAGAACCGGGAAGAATGTTCAAGGACATCAAGGAACTCAAGAAATCATTCCCTGATGTATTTGCATGTTATCTCGGAGACCATTTTACGACTGACAACGGAACTATGTTCAGATTTCCGCTACGAACTCGGCATATGGTATCCCAAATATCATCCAGTCACGTTACACTAGGCATCTTGGATACAATGTTAGAAGACCTAAAAAAGGAATTGTTCGAAGTTCTCCTCTTCGTAAACATTGTAAGGAAGATCACAATCTGTGAGGTTCATGAAACTAGTGGGAAAGTAGTGAAGGTTTACTCCGTCGAAGCAACGATGTCCAAGGAGGATGAAGCCAAAAGAGAGGCGTTTGGTGAGCACATCAAGCAAATTGGAGAGAAGTTAAAAGAAGGGAAAGATCTCGTTCCAAGTGAAATTCCAGTAGCAAAAGTTTCTTATGTACTAAACATTTCAGACAATCTAGAAAAGCAAGAGAAGTGGCTTATTGTCCAACAGATTGGTTTTGAGAAGACGGTGAAAGCGAGCATCATCACTGCCTTTAAGAAACATGAGCTAGAATTGCTACCTCGTGGTGGCGTTGCCTACCTTTTGGAGACGAATTCAAAATATCCAAAAGAAAGAAGAAAGAAAACTTACTGTTTTCTGCCACTCCCAGTCGAAACCAATTTACCGGTCCACATCAATGGCCACTTTGCACTAGATAACGAGGCAAGACGAAACTTGTGGAAAGACGAAGATGGTGGATTTCGGAGTGACTGGAACAGAGCTTTACTGAGGGATGTTGTGGCATCTTGCTATCTCGTACTTTTGGTTGAAGTGCGATCGTTTCTTCAATTTCAAAGAGATAGCCCGTACAAGTTCTATTCGCTATGGCCAAAGGGGTCTGAATTAGAACGCAACTGCCTGCCTCTTGTGGCGTCTTTCTACGAACAAATCACTGCTGGTGATTATTCACTTTTCTCTAATGGAGAGAGATGGATTGACATCAAGCAAGTTGTGTTCCTTGATCCTCAGTTCCGGAACAAGGTTCAAATAGGAGAAGCTGCGAATAACGTTCTGCAAATGTGTTGCAGAGGACGCGAGGTGGTCATCGATTTACCTTCTGACATATTGGATTCTTTCGAATTCTGTCGTCTGGAGGAAGCAATCAATACTAGAAAATACAGCAAAATCAGATTCTTCCGTGAAATATTTTTTCCAAATATTGCCATCCATCCAGCCAGTCTGAGGGATGTCCTGACACTACATGCTTTGGATGACAACGATGGAAATTTCGATGACTTGATTAAGCTGCACTCGTGCATTCCAGCATCACCATCTGGTAACACTCTCAAGTGTCCCAGTCACCTTGTACACCCCTTTGGAGAAGCAGCATCACTATTCTGCCCTGAAGATGGAAGGTTTCCTTTCGGAACTAAAGAATCGTATCTTCACGTTCAAAGGCTGGCCAAGCTTGTGCAGTTGGGAATGGCTTCGAACGAGCTTCCTTGGTCCGAGATAACAGAAAGAGCAGAGAGTGTACAAAGCCTTTATGTAGTGGACAGTGAAGAAGCATTGAAGCGTGTCGAGGCTTTGCTATCTTTTATGGAGAAGAAGGTAATATGCCAACAGAAACCCTCGCCTACTATCTGTGCCCGTATTTTTAAGACCAAATTTCTTCCCATTCTCAAAAAGCCAGATAATTTTCCTCTTCGCTGGAAAGGAGATGAGCTTATAGAAGCCTCGCAGGTGCTGGTCGCACCCAAAGAAGCGTTCTTGGAGGAGAGAAAGTACTTAGTGTGTTGCACTGAACCATTGGTTGGGGTCGTTATTCCAAGACACGTAAGACGGCTTTTAAATCTAGACTCAAAGCAATTAACATTGGATCACGTGATACAGCAACTCACAACTGCAATATCCGCCAAAGTGGATTCACTTACTCCGCCAGAATACAATGAATTATATCATGTTTGCAATGAGGCTTATTCATGTCTACAGCAAACCCTTTCCGTCCACGGTGGCGACATCGTGGAGTGTCTTCGTGGAAGGCGGTTTATTCTTGTTGGGCGAAGATTTCTTTCCGCAACCCAAGTGGCATTCACGTTAACTGCTGATTGCTCGCCATATCTTTACGAGCTTCCACACCACTTGGCCGTGGCTTTTACTCCATTAATGGAAGCAGCAGGTGTTAAGAGGAAATTTGGTAAACAAGATTACATATCAAGCTTGCAAGAAATAAAGAAGCGATTTGAACAGAATACTCTAGACGTTCAGAACCTTCAAGTTGCGACGCACCTGGCAGTTTTATTGGGTGAAACAGTCATTCCCTCTAAGGCACACAAGAACTTGGAAACTGTTCATCTTCCGGACTCTAAAGGAATGATGCGACCAGTGTCTGACCTGTGTATTAGAGACTGCTCGTGGTTACCTGATGAAGCAGGCGTCCATTTTGTTAGCGACACGATCCCTTGGCCAACATGCACCAAACTGGGTGTTAAAACTCGAAGAGAAAAAGCGTTGCGGTCTCAAGTAGTTGGCATTCCTTTTGGACAACGAGAGAAACTCATAAACCGTTTGAACCACATTCTAACGGGCTACTCTTGTAAAAAGGACATTTTGAAAGAGCTTCTGCAAAACGCCGATGATGCACAGGCGACTGAGATTTGTTTCATTAAAGATCCCAGACACCATCCTGATAAGAGAGTGTTTGAAGACAGATGGAAGCCTTTGCAAGGGCCTGCGTTGTGCGTGTACAACAACAAGCCATTCACTCACGCGGATATCGAGGGTATACGTAACCTTGGTGAAGGCAGCAAAGGAAAAGATCCCACCAAAACGGGCCAGTACGGTGTCGGATTTAATGCTGTCTATCATTTGACTGATGTGCCGTCGTTCATGACAAATGGGAAGGACATTGGGGATGTTTTGTGTGCATTTGATCCACATTGCAAATATGTTCCTGGTGCGACACCTCAAGAACCGGGAAGAATGTTCAAGCACATCAAAGAACTCAAGAAATCATTCCCTGATGTATTTGCATGTTATCTCGAAGACCACTTTGCGACTGACAACGGAACTATGTTCAGATTTCCGCTACGAACTCGGCATATGGTATCCCAAATATCATCCAGTCACGTTACACTAGGCATCTTGGATACAATGTTAGAAGACCTAAAAAAGGAATTGTTCGAAGTTCTCCTTTTCGTTAACAATGTAAAGAAGATCACAATCTGTGAGGTTCATGAAACTAGTGGGAAACTAGTGAAGGTTTACTCTGTCGAGGCAACGATGTCCAAGGAGGATGAAGCCAAAAGAGAGGCGTTTGGTGAGCACATCAAGCAGATTGGACTGAAGTTAAAAGAAGGGAAAGATCTCGTTTCAAGTGAGATTCCAGTAGTAAACGTTTCTTATGTACTAAACATTTCGGACAATCTAGATAAGCAAGAGAAGTGGCTTATTGTCCAACAGATTGGTTTTGAGAAGACGGTGAAAGAGAGTATCATCACTGCCTTTAAGAAACATGAACTAGGATTGCTCCCTCGTGGTGGCGTTGCCTGCCTTTTGGAGACGAATTCAACATATCCAAAAGAACGAAGAAAGAAAGCTTACTGTCTTCTGCCACTCCCAGTGGAAACTAATTTACCGGTCCACATCAATGGACACTTTGCACTGGATACCGAGGCAAGACGAAACTTGTGGAAAGACGAAGATGGTGGATTTCGGAGTGACTGGAACAGAGCCTTACTGAGTGATGTTGTGGCATCTTGCTATCTCGTGCTTTTGGTTGAAGTGCGAACGTTTCTTCAATTGCAAAGAGATAGCCCATACAAGTTCGATTCGCTGTGGCCAAAGGCGTCTGAAGTGCAAAGCAACTGCTGGCCCCTTATGGCGTCTTTCTATGAACGAATCGCTTCTAGTGATTATTCTCTTTTCTGTAATGGAGATAAATGGGTTGACATCAAGCAAGTAGTTTTCCTTGATCCCCAGTTCCGGATGAAGCCTCACGTTGGAGACGCTGCCAGAAATGTTCTTCAAATGTGTTGCAAGGGAGACGAAGTGGTCATCGATTTACCTTGTGATATATTGCGTTCTTTCGAGCTATGTGGCTTAGAAAAAGCAATAAGAGCTAGAAAATACAGCAAGAGTCGATTCTTTCATGAAGTTTTCTTTCCAAATATTGCCGTAATTCCAACTAAACTAAGGGATGTACTGACACTATATGCTTTGGATGACAACAGTGCAGATTTTCATGACTATATTAAGCTGCACGCGTGCATTCCAGCATCGCCATCTGGTAACACTGTCAAGTGTCCCAGTCACCTTGTACACCCCTTCGGAGAAGCAGCATCACTTTTCTGCCCTGAAGATGGAAGGTTTCCTTACGGCACACAAGAATCGTATCTTAACCTTCGAAGACTCGCCAAGCTTGTGCAGTTGGGAATGGCCTCGAATGATGTTCCGTGGTCCCAATTAGCAGAAAGAGCAGAGAGTATCCAAAACCTAAATGCAAACGACAGTAAAGCAGCATTGAAGCGTGTTGAGGCTTTGCTATCCTTTATGGAGAAGAAGGTAACCTGCCAACCCACGCTTTTGCCTGACATTAAAGACCGTATTTTAAAGGCTAAATTTCTTCCCATTCTCGCAAAGCCAAATGACTTTCCTCTTTCATGGAAAGGGGATGATCTTGCAAGAAATTCGCAGGTACTGCTCGCACCCGAAGAAGCTTTCTTGGAAGAACAAAGGTACCTAGTGTGCTGTACAGAACCGTTAGTTGGGATTACCCTTCCAAGATACGTAAGATGTCTTTTTAATCTTGACACAAAGCAACTCACATTGGACCATGTGATACAGCAGCTTAACAGTGCAATATCTGCACAAGTGGATTTACTTAACCCATCAGAATACAAAGAGTTAAGTCTCGTTTGCACAAAAATTTATTCGTGTCTACAGGAAAACTGCGCTGCCCTTGGTGATGAAATCATGGAATGTCTACATGGAAAGAGTTTTATACTAGTTGGGAGAATGTTTCTTTCCGCAAATCAAGTGGCATTCACGTTAACTGCTAATTGCCCTCCATATCTTTACGAGCTTCCACATCACTTGGCCGTGGCTTTTACTCCATTAATGGAAGCAGCAGGTGTTAAGAAGAAATTTGGCGAGCAAGATTACATCTCATGCCTTCAAGAAATGAAGAACCTTTTTCATGAGAGTACTCTAGACGAGCAAAACCTTCAAGTTGCAACGCATCTGGCAAATCTATTGGGCGAAGCAGTCAATCCTGCTGAGGCACACAAGAAGTGGGGAACTGTTTATCTCCCCGACTCTAAAGGAATAATGCGACCAATATCTGACCTTTGCGTTAGAGACTGCTCCTGGTTGCATGACGAAATAGGCGTGAACTTTGTCAATGATAAAATTCCTTGGCCAACGTGCGCCCAACTGGGTGTTAAAACGCGAAGAGAAGAAGCCTTGCGCCCCCATGTGTTTGGAATTCCCTTTGGACAACGAGAAAAACTCGTAAACCGTTTGAACCGCATTCTAACAGGCTACCCTTGTGAAAAGGACATTTTGAAAGAGCTTCTTCAAAACGCAGATGATGCACAAGCAACTGAGATTTGTTTCATAAAAGATCCCAGACACCATCCTGATGAGAAAGTGTTTGAAGACATTTGGAAGCCTTTGCAGGGTCCTGCGTTGTGTGTGTATAACAACAAGCCATTCACTAACGCGGATATCGAGGGGATACGTAACCTTGGTGAAGGCAGCAAAGGAGAAGATCCCACCAAAACTGGCCAGTACGGTGTCGGCTTCAATGCTGTCTATCACTTAACGGATGTGCCGTCGTTCATGACAAAAGGGGAGGACATTGGGGATGTTTTGTGTGCATTTGATCCACATTGCAAATATGTTCCTGGTGCGACACCTCAAGAACCGGGAAGAATGTTCAAGGACATCAAGGAACTCAAGAAATCATTCCCTGATGTATTCCCATGTTATCTCGAAGACCATTTTTCCACTGACAATGGAACGATGTTCAGATTTCCGCTACGAACTCGGTATATGGTATCCAAAATATCATCCAGTTACGTTACACTAGGCATCTTGGATACAATGTTAGAAGACCTGAAAAAGGAATTGTTCGAAGTTCTCCTGTTCGTAAACAGCGTAAAGAAGATCACAATCTGTGAGGTTCATGAAACTAGTGGGAAACTAGTGAAAATTTACTCTGTCGAGGCAACGATGTCCAGGGAGGATGAGGCCAAAAGAGAGGCGTTTGGTGAGTGTATCAAGCAGATTGGAGAGAAGTTAAAAGAAGGGAAAGATCTCGTTCCAAGTGAGATTCCAGTAGCAAAAGTTTCTTATGTACTAAACATTTCAGACAATCTAGATAAGCAAGAGAAGTGGCTTATTGTCCAACAGATTGGTTTTGAGAAGACGGTGAAAGCGAGTATCATCACTGCCTTTAAAAAACATGAGCTAGGATTGCTTCCTCGTGGTGGCGTCGCCTGCCCTTTGGAGACGAATTCAACAGCTCCTATAAAAAAAAGAAAGAAGGCTTACTGTTTTCTGCCACTCCCAGTCGAAACTAATTTACCGGTCCACATCAATGGCCACTTTGCACTAGATAACGAGGCAAGACGAAACTTGTGGAAAGACGAAGATGGTGGATTTCGGAGTGACTGGAACAGCGCCTTACTGAGAGATGTTGTGGCATCTTGCTATCTCGCACTTTTGGTTGAAGTGCGACCGTTTCTTCAATTGCACAGAGATAGCCCATACAAGTTCCATTCGCTATGGCCAAAGGCGTCTGAAGTGCAACGCAACTGCTGGCCCCTTATGGCGTCTTTCTACGAACAAATCATTACTGGTGATTATTCTCTTTTCTCTAATGGAGAGATATGGATTGACATCAAGCAAGTCGTTTTCCTTGATCCTCAGTTCCGGAAGAAGGCTCAAATTGGAGAAGCTGCGAATAACGTTCTGCAAATCTGTTGCAGAGGACGCAAGGTGGTCATCGATTTACCTTCTAACATATTGGATTCTTTCGAATTCTGTCGTCTGGAGGAAGCAATCAATACTAGAAAATACAGCAAAAGCAGATTCTTCCGTCAAATATTTTTTCCAAATATTGCCATCCATCCAGCCAGTCTGAGGGATGTCCTGACACTACATCTTTTGGATGACAACAGTGGAAATTTTGATGACTTGATTAAGCTGCACTCGTGCATTCCAGCATCACCATCTGGTAACACTCTCGAGTATCCCAGCCACCTTGTACACCCCTTTGGAGAAGCAGCATCACTATTCTGCCCTGAAGATGGAAGGTTTCCTTTCGGAACTAAAGAATCGTACCTCCACCTTCAAAGGCTGGCCAAGCTTGTGCAGTTGGGAATGGCTTCGAACGAGCTTCCTTGGTCCGAGATAACAGAAAGAGCAGAGAGTATACAAAGCCTAAATGCAGTGGACGGGGAAGAAGCATTGAAGCGTGTCGAGGCTTTGTTATCTTTTATGGAGAAGAAGGTAGCATGCCAACAGAAACCCTCGCCTGGCATCTGTGCCCGTATTTTTAAGACCAAATTTCTTCCCATTCTCAAAAAGCCACATGATTTTCCTCTTCCCTGGAAAGCAGATGAGCTTGTAGGAACTTCGCAGGCGCTGGTTGCACCCGATGAAGCGTTCTTGGAGGAGAGAAAGTACCTGGTGTGCTGCACTGAACCATTGGTTGGGGTTGTCATTCCAAGACACGTAAGATGGCTTTTAAATCTAGACTCAAAGCAATTGACATTGGATCACGTGATACAGCAACTCACAATTGCAATATCAGTTAAAGTCGATTCGCTCAATGCGCCAGAATACAATGAATTATTCCATGTTTGCACCGAAGCTTATTCATGCCTACAGCAAACCGTTGTCGTCAACGGTGGCGACATCCTGGAGTGTCTTCGGGGAAAGCGTTTCATTCTTGTTGGGAGAAGGTTTCTTTCCGCAAATCAAGTTGCATTCGCGTTAACTGCTGATTGCTCTCCATATCTTTACGATCTTCCACGCCACTTGGCCGTGGCTTTTACTCCATTAATGGAAGCAGCAGGTGTTAAGAGGAAATTTGTTGAGCAAGATTACATCTCAAGCTTGCAAGAAATGAAGAAGCGATTTGAAGAGAATACTCTAGACGATCACAGCCTTCAAGTTGCAACGCACCTGGCAGTTTTATTGGGTGAAACAGTTAATCCCTCTAAGGCACACAAGAACTTGGAAACTGTTCATCTTCCCGACTCTAAAGGAATGATGCGACCAGTGTCTGACCTGTGTATTAGAGACTGCTCATGGTTACCTGATGAAGCAGGCGTACATTTTGTCAGCGACACGATCCCTTGGCCAACATGCACCAAACTGGGTGTTAAAACTCGAAGAGAAGAAGCCTTGCGGTCTTATGTAGTTGGTATTCCTTTTGGACAACGAGAGAAACTCACAAACCGTTTAAAGCGTATTCTTACAGGCTACCCTTGTGGAAGGGACATTTTGAAAGAGCTTTTGCAAAATGCTGATGATGCACAAGCAACTGAGATTTGTTTCATAAAAGATCCCCGACATCATCCTGATGATAGAGTGTTTGAAGACATTTGGAAGCCTTTGCAAGGTCCTGCGTTATGTGTATACAACAACAAGCCATTCACTAATGCTGATATTGAGGGGATATGTAACCTTGGCGAGGGCGGCAATGGAGAAGATCCCACTAAAACTGGCCGGTATGGAGTCGGCTTCAATGCTGTGTATCACTTAACTGATGTGCCGTCGTTCATGACAAAAGGGAAGGACATTGGGGATGTTTTGTGCGCATTTGATCCACATTGCAAATATGTTCCTGGTGCGACACCTCAAGAACCGGGAAGAATGTTCAAGGACGTCAATGAACTCAAGAAATCATTTCCTGATGTATTCCCATGTTATCTAGAAGACCATTTTTCGATTGACAACGGAACTATGTTCAGATTTCCCCTACGAACACAGGAGACGTCCCTTGTCTCTCAGATATCATCCAGTCACGTAACACTAAGCATCTTGGACACAATGTTGAAAGACCTGAAAAAAGAATTGTTCGAAGTCCTCCTCTTCGTAAACAATGTAAAGAAGATCACAATCTGTGAGGTTCATGGAACTATTGGGAAACTAGTGAAGGTTTACTCAGTCGAAGCAACAATGTCAAAGGAGGATGAAGCCAAAAGACAGGCGTTTCGTGATTACATCAAGCAGATCGGAGAGAAGTTAAAAGAAGGGAAAGATCTCGTTCCAAGTGAGATTCCAGTAGCAAAAGTTTCTTATGTTCTAAACATTTCAGACAATCTAGATAAGCAAGAGAAGTGGCTTATTGTCCAACAGATTGGTTTTGAGAAGACGGTGAAAAGGAGTATCATCACTGCCTTTAAGCAACATGAGCTAGGGTTGCTTCCTCGTGGTGGCGTTGCCTGCCTTTTGGAGACTAATTCAACAGATCCTGTAGAAAGAAGAAAGAAAGCTTATTGTTTTCTGCCACTCCCAGTAGAAACAAAATTGCCAGTCCACATCAATGGCCACTTTGCACTGGACAACGAAGCAAGACGAAATTTGTGGAGGGACGAAGGTAGTGGATATCGTAGTGACTGGAACAATGCTTTGCTGGAGGATGTTGTGACATCATGCTACCTCACACTTCTGGTTGAAGTGCGAACGTTTCTTCAATTGACCATCATCAACGATGATACGCCTGGCAACTTTACCTGTTCAGTAAGTGAGATATTGCAGAAAATCAATGCCTACGAACGCTTCTTTCCAATTGAGCCTCCTACAGACCCGTACTTGAAGACACTGGTAGATTCTCTTTATCAAGAAATTTCCATCAAGGCGTTAAAGATTCTACCAGTAGTTAGGAAAAAGCCATCGGGTGCAATTCACAAAGCGTCTGAAAGCATGACCGTTATTGAGATAACATGGCTTCCGCCCACTGGACATGGAAGGAATCAAGCGTTCTTTAACGACCTGGCAGAAACAGGCTCCTTTGCCAGGTTACCACAGAGGGAAAGAAATGAAATCCAAACAGTTGCACGAAGGAGGTTTGAGGAGATATTGCTTGAAAGTGGCTTTAACCTCGTAGCATTTTCCTTGGCGCTGCATGAATCCTTTAGGCGATCTGAGGTTTCTACATGCAGCATTTCTCCCAGTTCAGTGATTGATTTCTATAAATCATTACGATCTCAGGATCCGTTATGCAAGATCGGTCCAATACCATGTGGCGTTGACGAAACCCCATTTAGAGAGGCTCTTGGAGTCATTCTTGTGCTGCTATACTGCAAAGAAGTGAAGAACTTTGTTGATCAGCTGCCAGGTCTTCCACTGCTTTTGACACATGACAACCGACTTCAGTTGTTTTCAAGTAAGCACCCAAAATTTCTGTCCCGATTTCAAGATATCTTGCCTGGCTCCCCGCATGTTTTTCTGCACGAGCTTGTCGATAGGAAGATTTTCGCCAATACACCCCTGGAATCATCAGTTTTAAAACCGTTGGATGTAGAAGGATTGACTGTAAACTTACCTCTTACGCTACCCCTAGAACGGTACGGGAAAGGAGAGTTTCTCGAGTGGTTTCCAGATCAAAAAACGGCACCCAATCAGAGATGGATATCCAGAGTGTGGATTTTCCTCAGTGAAATTACCAGGAATGTTATTGAGAGTCCAACACTAGATGAAGATTCCAAGCCCTTGCAAATTAAAGCTGCTCTTGGATCCCTCGCAAACTGGAGTATTATTCCCGTCACGGAGAGAAATAGAGAAGAAAGAAAGGCACTCACGCTTCCGTTTTCGCTAACCAATATGCCTCCATCTGCTACACAGTTCCTTGTGCCCTTGTGCCACGCAGCTTCAGTTATTGATTTAAAAAATACAGATGCTACAAATATCAAACTTGTAGAAGTATTACGAAAACTTGGTGTACCTGAACTTAATTACGCTGCTTTCTCAACTTTGAGCTCAGGAACGGCTGTGTATTCATCATCAAATGCAGTTGTTGGTCTGGCTCGACTCATGGTATCGTCTCTGAAGGTTCCTGCCTCTCTGCTTGCCGCCCTTGACCACAAGATTGAAACGGACCCTCAGTCGCCTGAAAGACTGGATTCTTCAGACTGTAGAGTAATATTGGAGTACTTCAGCAAGAGTGTAAGCTGCCTTCGAGATACAGACAGGGGCAAACTAAGAAGGCTTCCATTTTACCTGGCAACACACGGTGGCCAAATACCGCTAGATCATGATCGCAGAGTGTGCGTCCTACCAATTGGAATACCAAGAAATGAAATCGACACGTTGGAGCGTCAGTTAAGTGTCGTATTTATCGAATCCTGGGCAAGTCTCTCTAATCTGTTCAAGTTTCTGGCTTTCGAATGCGTATTAGCCGCTGAAGTTTACTGTACCTATATTTTGCCAAATTTAAGTGTTTTCAGCCAAGATGCAAGGCAGATACATCTAGAGTACATGCGCAAATACATTCTGTCAGATCTTTCAGCATCAGATGGTGACAAGCAGATGTTACGAGACTGTTTGCGAAATACCCCAATCATTCCTTCAGCAAATGGTACACTCAAAACTGCATCATCGTTTTACGACCCATGTGTCGACGTCTTCCGCATCATGCTTTCAGAATGCAATTTCCCAAGGGAACCTCTAAATTCACCGGAGTGGTTAATTATTTTGAGAACGATAGGTCTGGTTCACAAGGTGTCTTACGAACACTTCAAGAGATTCGCTAGTGAGGTTGCAGACGAAGCAGCTACAAAGAAAACAGCGAACACATTCCAGAAATCACAAGTCCTGGTGAAACATCTTATGCAGAGATACAATGTGGTGGCTGAAGGACTTTTACCAGCTATATGCGACATTCCTTTTGTGGCCAGTGAGCCGGCTAGAAAACCTCTCCGAGACCTTTGCCAGCCATTTCAGGAGATAAGAGATGGCGAGGTTCCATTCTGTGCATTCAAAGGAGCAGTTCCATCCAATTATGCTGAAATTGTTTGGACAAAAGCGCATTTGCTTCCATGGTGGGCGGATCCGAGAAACTGTCGCCGTGAGCTTGGCTGTCCGCATGGAATAAACATTGAGCAGTACTGCAATGCTATTATCGCCCAACTTGAAATTCTTAGGAAGCCATCCGTAGATCTTGTTTCTCGTCACTGTCAAACCGTCTGCTACCTCCATGAAAACAAAAACGACAGTGAAATTTCGTCATGTATTCAGCGAGAAACGATAAAGGCGGTCATGGAACGCATTTACGAGTTTTTGCAGACGAACCTGATCACAGACGGCGAAACGAAGAGCCTCCTTGCAAATACACCGTGCATTTTAGTCGACCAAGGGAAAAAAATCATTCGTCCAAGCCAAGCAGTCCTCGAGCTTTATGAGCATCTTGAAATCAAGCCGTTTCTATACAGTGTGCCTCGAGAATTTGGCAAGTTTCACGCTTTATTTCACGCTCTCGGCAGTTCAAAGAGTGTTACGATCATCCACTACGCCATGGTGTTGGAGATGTTGCACGAGAGATCCAAAAACGCCAAACTACACCCAAATGAAGTGACTATATGTGTTAAAGCAGTGAAAGGTTTCTTTCAAAGGCTCGAGGAAAGCGTGGATGAGGTAACGAACTTATCACAACTTTTCCTTCCGGGAATTTCTTCAAGAAGTTCCTTAGATGAAACCGTCGGTGGGACTCCAGTGACGTTACAAGAATCTTCCAAATTGGTTTTTAATGATAAACCGTCTGCCCTTCTTGATCGTCTACAAAACTTTCAACGCCTTCTGCTTGATCTAAGATCGATAAAAGTAACTTGCACTTCTGCCACGACCAATTACAAAGAGCTTGTGATGAACCTGCCAACAGCATTACGTCCTATAATGCTATCCTCTGTGGTTAGTGAAAGAATATTTTCTCAGAACACAACAACGTTGTCGATTGGAGCTGTGAATACGCTGAAGCACCGGCTGTCGTCTCTACAGTTCTCTGCTGCGATTGTCAGACTGATCCGAGACGAGAACCTTAAAAGAAAGGACTTTAACGATGATGTGATTGCAGATATCGAAAGGGGACTTCGAAGTATCGATATCCGCGTTGTGGAGAGCCTACGAAGTATCCTATTATGTGACGGCAAACCCATTCCGGAAAGCGATGCAGAAGTGCCTTACTTTTTAGAAAACAGCATGGTTTCAGGGGAAGTAAAGTGGACGGTGTATCTCAATGCCGTGACGGGAATAGAGGAAAGCTCCTTGATCATTTCCTTAGTCTATAACGTGATCGTAGAGCTATATGGGGGTCTTCTTGGAAAGAGAGCAGTGTTAATTCCTCAGATGTTGGCTTGTTCCCCCAATAGCATTTGGGCACTATTAGATACCTCGGGTGTTCGTCAAGATGACTCATTCTGTGCATCAGAGGTGGATATCTTTCCTACACTTGGTGCCTTTATTCCACTCATTGATCATCATCTGTTAAACGAAGCCTTTGAAGAATTTGAAGCTGGTGATTATGTAGGCTATGAGCTGGAAGATCCAAGCCTAAAACTTGAGGAGGGAGTTGCAACCTACATCTACGCCAGAATTGTCGAGGAGGTGGTGCATGGAGGTCGTCCTCTTTTGACGAAAAGGTACAGAATCGACATTGGAGACGACCGCGAGATAGAGGTTGATGCAACCGATCTGTATAAGTTCCATCGTTTACCAGGCACTTCATCTTCTGCGATTGTGGTATCTGAGTATCAAGGACGGCGGCCTTCTGAGAAACCTAGAAGCAAAAACAAACAAGAGGTATTTGATGAGATCTCAGACCTTTTGGAGGATGCATGGAAACTACCAGAAGACAAACGTAGAAAAATCATTAAGCGACTCTATTTACGATGGCATCCCGATAAAAACATAGGTGACGAAGAATTCTGCAGTGAAGTGTGCAAACATATACAAAGTGAAACGGTACGACTGGAAAGAGGTGAGCCACGCGGTAGCCAGGAACGCTCGAACGTGGGTACCAGCAGGCCACATCATGGTTCGTACAACGATTTCTTTACTTACTGGGGAGCACGTGCCAGAGAACATCACACACAGCGCGAAGGATACAGAACAAGACAGCAGTTTCCTCGAAGTTCCGCCAGAGCAAGTAATCCTCAACCAGGAGAGGCCAGGCGATGGTTCAGGCAGGCTATGGCTGATATAGCAGCGACGGAGAATGACATTGTCTACTGCAAACCTTCCTACGAATGGGCATGTTTCAAATGCCACCAGGTGAGCTAATAATCGTTTGGATTCATTTTTTCTGACGAATATCTTCTCATTCTGATTTCAAAGTCATCAGTATGCATAAATGTGCTCTAAAATGTCTCGTTATGACCACTTGAGAGACTAAGCCTTTTTTATCAGTACATGTATGCTTAAGCTCTTTCACAACCTAGGTTTAAAATAGGGAAACAACTTGAATTATCTCTTCACAGGCAGCAGAGAAGGCCCTCAAAGCTGCACAATACGCCATAGATGCAGAGAGAACGAACGTTCACAACTTGGTTCAAATTTGCTACGGTTTGGACGACTCTGAATTAACCCAATTAGCAAGTCGGCTAGAATGTCTTGTGGGTAATTCGACACGGATGCGCTATCCAGATAGGGTTTCCTTTCCCCAGATCCCAAACGATGTGTACTCGTCCCAGATGGCCCAGGATGCCTTGGAGTTAGCGAAGAGAATTGTCGAGCGAGTTCAGAACCGGTTAACCTAAGGTTTGTGTGATAAAAAATGAGCATGCTTATTTTAAAAATTGCTTTCAAACAGGGCCCCCATAACCTTGAATGCCAAATCTGATTATTAATATGAACGGATCAATGCATGTCACGTAAAGTTTATAACATTTATATGAATGGCCGTGCATAAGATTGTGGAAAACAAATAAAAGACGGTGCCACAAGCCTTAAAAATCCTGGCTACCTAAATAAGGAAAAGAGAAGTGTTTGCGTAGTATAAGTCTCGCGAAAGAAAGCCGCACTCCTTTCCTCGTGTAAGCGTTTCTAATATATAGCTATATATATAGCTATCTGGTGCGTCTTTGTCGTCGCTAGGAGGCAAGCGAGTTTTTCTTTTCGTTTGAGGTCTTCGCCAACATAGGGGAAGTATAAATAATTGTTATTTTGTACAGTATCAAAGGGCGCTTAGAGCCATAACGTGAATACGCAACAAAGTAAGGTTTAATTTTAGTTGTTCTTGATGTTTCGTAATTAAGTTTCAAACTTTTGATAATCCTTTAACTTCGAAAAATTATCCATTATTTCAGCCAGCAAGGCAGTGTAGAAAAGCCCTTGCAATCCGCAGTTAACACTTATAAACGGGGGCGAGGAGGAGGAAGGGGTTATTTTACATTATAAAATTCGTTAGCAGACACGCGCGAGAATCCACGTTTTCGACGCTTCATGCCTTTGCAAGCAGCGATTTGAGCGAATAAGCGTGAAACAATGAGCGAAAAAAAACCCTAGTAAAATCATAAATGTTAACTTGCCATTTCAATTCCATTTGCAGTTTACAAATAAACGTATTGAGTTTAGAAATAAGAAAGATTTCTCAGCCTGACATAAATATGCATTGTCTGAAACGAGACATTTGGGCATAATTGTCCCCGTATGCTATATCTCGTTCAACGCTTCGTGTATTTACGAGATAAAAATTGCTTAAAATTTATGAACCTTTGTTTGATGTAAAGTTGAGAATTCAAGATTGTAAGATTATTTTATTTGTAGCCCTTTGTCACGATTTGAACTTTATTGCGAATATATATTTTTGTGTTTTTCTGCAGGTACAGCCTTGTCTTCAAGTTGGTAACGATTACAACTGGAAATGTACTGCATTTAAAGACCACTCCTTATCTCAAGTTAAACTTACTTATTTACGTACATAGGTTAGTGATGCTAGCTTTTTAGTGGCACCCCGAAAAAGATCGTCTGTTGGCTTAGCTTTCCTTAGTCACTTAAAAATAAATCAAGCAAACATAATTGAGATTTTTTTATCTCAGCCCTATTTAGCCTTGGGCTTCTTTTTAGTCCCTCCGTCTTGGGAACATCAAATAACATGAACAATGAAATGCCATATCAAATTGTTGCCAGATAACTTTTGAAAAGTCGTAATGTTTGGTGGTGTTTGCTTTGATATTAAAAAGCCCCCTTCCCCTCCCCAGCCAGGCTGAACAGGGTCAAGTGGTGTATGCTTTTGCATATGCAGTATTCCAAACTAGCGTTTGTTCCAAATTATTAGATTATTATATAGAATTACTGGTGAAGTTATTCATATATTCTATAAAATAAATTTAGTAAGCACAGGTTTTCTACATTGTATTTTTATGGCGGGAATGATATCGCCTGGCACTATTTTGCCTTTTGTTAAGAAAGCTTATATTTTTTCTTATGATAGCAAGTTAAAAGATTATTAGGTATGTGTCAAAGTACATTACATCGGGTAACTACATTTGTTAACATAGTATCGCCGTTAAGACGAATACCATTCACAATAAAGCGTTTGTTTTTTTAGGTTTAGCAGTTTAATAATAATTGATGATGATTTTTTTTAATGACAAAAAGATACTTCATTATAACAGGCTTAAAAGCAGTTTGTGACATTTACAGGAGAATAATGTGCATACCAGAGCACAACACCTTTATTACATGCACTTACGTTTACTCTAGAAAGTAGCTGGCAATTAGTTATTCAGTGGTTTTTCAGTCTTTTATCAGTTGGGAAGTGATAACCAACGCAAGAAGGAAAAATTTGAAAATAATCTACTAGGTTAAACACGAAGTTATATAGGCATGATTTCGAGCAATTTCTTTTCTATTTTTTGCAACTCGTTAAAAAGTTCAAGGGATTTTAATCTGCTCAGTGGACAACATTGGGTTACGTAGTTACTGTTTGTAGTGCAGTATATCTTATAGTGGATATTATATTGTTAGATTCATATTATTGCTTGTTAAACTAATAGAGCGTATGCACTCACGTGGCAAGCAGCTATGCAAATTTATTGGAACAAAAGAAAGTGTTAACATAAGAAAAGCGTTCAAATCCCACAGGATTGTTTTGGTACACCAACATGGCCGCCGTTCTATTGTTTTGGTACACCAATATGGCCGCCGTGACGTCATGTGCATACGCTCTATACTGACATTTTAACTAATAAATTGTGTAATTTTCGCTTCCTTTTCGTTCTTTCATTTTACAAGAAAAGAGGATTGAAAACTAAGAAGGAACGGCTGGGGTTGATGTTGTTGTTGTCCATTTATACCAAATATTACTCTTTTAACTTTTTTAAAAGGACACTGTCCCACTGAAATATTAAAATTACGCTCAGCGTACCTCCATGGTACATCACCAAATGCCACCAAATATACAACTAACTTGGATTAAAATATTCTATGGAACAGAATGGAAGCAGTAGTTTGGATATAAAGTGCTGGATTGCAAGGATGGAAGTGGATTACAGTTCATCAAATTTGATTTCTTGAAGCGTTATTGAAATCAGTATTTGAAGAAGGTCTTAAAGGGACACTGTCCTGCCGAAATAACGAAATTATGTTTTCTTAATTTTCATGTTATATATCGCCAAATAACATCAAATATACAACTAAATTGGATAAAAAGATTCTACAGAGCAAAACAGAAGCAGTAGTTTGGAGATAAAGTGCAGGACTACACGAATGGATGTTGATTATAGTTCAATCAATTTTTATTTCGTTACAGGCGGTCAAGAAATATTAAAAGTTTCGATTCTGGTGGAATTTTGATATTTTTAGTCGTTATTTTGTCCTTTTAATTCCTATTCCTCTGCGTTCATCACTTTTGCCATTTTTCTTCCTATTCTAAGATAATAAAGCAAACTAAAGAAATCTCAAGGCCATAATTATGAAAACACGATATCTGTGTCGGGACAGTGTCCCTTTTATAATTGAAGGAATGTGGATGCATTATTTACACATATCCATAAATTGACCTAAAGGGCACTGCAATCTCTTACCAATAAAGCTCTACGGTTAGCAACACCCAACATGATTAGCGCTCAAGACTAGAAAGCAGCCGTGTAATCATGTCAGGTGTAACTAACCGTATTGCTGTGATGTTAAGAGCATGGGTTGAAATATCGATGACGTACTATTTCTCATCGCGTAAAACGACTGACACCGCGCAGGCTTTGGACTATATAAGCGTACAGCTACCAAATATAGGCAACAAGTTGAAAGAAAAAAAAAAAAGAAACACGTCCGGGCGTAAATCGGTCACTCTGACAGTTCGTATCCTCTTGGAGGGTAATGTCCGCGTTTTCTTAGTTTCGATTCTCGCTCGCCTATATATCGTAATGTACGAACCATCATATTTTTAATTGGATAGGAGGGAGGTGATATTGTCTATGCTCGATATTAGTTTTCTTTAGCTGTTGCGCTGCATGAAGATTTTTGCTAACGCTTCAAATCGGAATTTCGCAATTGCAGCATATTATTTTCCAATAGTTTTCTTCAAGGATATCTTTCATTTCTCAAAATCACCCAACCCACCTCCCCCTTCAGAAATTTAATGGTTCGCCCCTCAGGTCAAGGAAAAAAGAAACCCAATTCCGAGAATCTGATCCATTTGCTTATTCACCTGTCATATTTCCTGGAAAGCATCCGGGCAAATTCTAAGAAAAAAGTAGCATGCTTTAAATTTAGATAACAAAACTAAGATCTTCCAAAGAGATTTCAGGAGGAAACTATTTATGAAAAAAAAAATCATACGTGAAATGGTAAAGGTTCTGGAAGGTCGGGCTTGTAATCTCCCGTACTTATCCAACTTTGTTGAGCAACAACCCACCCCCTCTCATCCCCTACTCTCCAGGGTATATTACAGTCAAACCGGATGTTCTTTTGATTGACAGTTTGCTTCGGGCAAGTTGAAAGTTACGCGAGCAAGTTGCAACTTTCGCGAGCAAGTTCCTATTTCAAACTTGTTGTCAGTTGCAAAATGCGAATTTTGGGAAAACACGTCCTTCTTCAATTATGGCTCACGTGCATCGCAATAATACCACCTCGGTTGAGAAAAGAGAGAGAATAATGGTCGTCTGGTGTAAAACAAGAACAATCGCACGCATTGTTGGATTATCAAAAACTTTATCCAATATTAAATTTGTAAACAGATTTTGACAACACGAGACGTATTTTCCCGGTAAACCTGGCTGGAAGGAACGAACAGTTTCTACTCCTGACATCGTAGAGTTTGTGGAATACTGCAAGATAACCAAACCAAATATTTTCAATTCAGAAATCCGGCAACAGACCGCAAGTTTGAAATAGGAACTTGCTCGCGAAAGTTGCAACTTGCTCGCACAACTTCCAACTTGCTCGAAGCAAGCTGTCAATCACACTGCCAGTTTGCAAAGTTGCCCGCAAAAGAACATCCGGTTTGTGTTTGAATCATGTGAGGCTAGCCAGGCCTCCGGGGAGGCGAGGAAATGGGCGCGATCCATTCGACCAAAATTTCCGGAAATTCCGGTACAAAATCGAATGGAACAGAAATTTTCGAAAAATTCGTTTCGGAAATTTTGGTCAACCTCTCGAGGTTGTCCCGTTTTCCGGAAATTTGGAATTTTCGGAAATTTTCTGTTCCATTTGGCATTTATACTCGGTGCGACAATTCAGCCGTGGCTGTTGCCTTGTGAAAAGCTACAATATGGCGACGCAACGAGATTTTTATTATCGTTGCAGTCTGTTTCTTCACGTTTGACGGTTTAGAATTCTTTCTTCGATATTTTTGTCGATGATTCAGGAAATATCGAACCTGCCGTTGATACGTTGAAAACAAAGCTGAATGAACTTAAGCAATACGCTTGTACAATGCACGAAATTCTTTGCATATGAATTCCCGCCAGTTGTGAATATTTCTTGTTTGTGGAATTGAGTTCGTGTTCTTACGATGAAAATAAACTGATAAACTGTTTCAATAGGTACTATGAAAGAATTACAACAAGTCTCAACAACATCGCGTGCTAAAAGAAACGAGATCGGTTCATTCAAGTGGAAAATACCGTTCCATTCGACACATGAAAATTTCGGAAATTCATACTGGATGTTTTGGTCGAATGGATCGCGCCCAATATGTCCTGGCTGGCCCGAATGCAAATTCCGAGAAATTTGCTCACATGACTTCCTCTCTTGTTTCAGCTGCCGTTCCGGGAAAGCTTCGCATCGAGCAAATTCTACGAAAATGTAGCATGCATTGAATCGTAGCTTGATCGAGGAAAACGAAGTCTTGGAATTAATTTAACAGTAGATATTCTTTCCTTTTTCCAGTGTTGGTGCATGGTAAGTTTTTAACACATAATACAATGCTCGGGTTTCGTCCCGCTTGGCTGAAAGTAAGCTTGAATTATTCTATTACTTTGCAAACTACACCGACAAGAAGTGTTCAGGTGTCGCTATAAGACGTAATTCACTTATACGAGTTTTGAAGTTCAATTAAGCTAAAAATGAATTTACTTAATTAGAACCTTTTCAACTTTTTAACACAGGTTCATCGAAGTGAGAATAATATGCAATTGTATGTCATTTCAAAAGCAGTAAGCTTACTTTTATTAACTTGAAATGGGTTTCAATTGCCTAAATTAAAATCAGCAAACAGGACAACGTGTTTATTAAGTAGTGGAAACTATGTTTTCTTCCAAAAGCAAGTCTCAACGAATTTAGTTGCTTGGTGATATTGCTCCTTGATGTGATGTGCTTAGCTGCTTAAAATGTGCATAAATTAATATATTAAATTTGTAAAACACAAGTTTGTTATTGGAAGCATATCACCCGCAGTTACTCTTTTTAAATCTACAATATTTGTTTTGTTTTTCTTTAACATAAATTTGGTTCTTTGCGTTTAAGTTCTATTCAATTTCATGTCTAGTTGTTGATGCGACAAAATGACCTAAAATTGTGTGACCAACATCCGGTTGCAAATTCCGAGAAATCTGTCCTCATGACAAGTTTGTTTTCCGGGAAACAGAGGAACTTCGAGGGAAATGGAGCCGTTATCTTTTTCAATTTTCTTTCACGGAGAATATTTGTATCGCCTTTCTTCAATGATTGTAACTCCCGATTCCTTTTAAGCAACTGCTTAGTAACCGGTGCACATTTCCCAAAAGTCCTAAAAGCTATTATATAATTATTTGTTGTCATTAAAACTACCAATTCGCACTGCAGATTTCAAACTGGTCCGACTAGGAATTCAAGAATAGAATTTTTTAAGCTTTCGAAATCCACAAAAACCGAATGTTTTACTTAAACATTTTGCACCAAAAATAGCTCTTCGGGTTATTTTTCCTGTTTCACACTGTTTATTTGCACTCTCTCTTGTGACCCTGTCTTTGGCTTATCTTTGAGGTGCGAGAAAAGGATAAACATTTTTATTGTGTGTCTTTGTTCTATGTTTGCTTGATTTAACCAAGTCCTCAGAAGCCTGTGTACAGCCGCCTCCTACATCCATCAGAAGCCAGGACCTTCTAATCCATTCACCTCAGCTACTAATAAAATTGTAGGGGATGGGGTATAATTTTTCTTTGAAAATTATTGTGGACTGGGGAGCCATACAATTAGGGACTTTCATACCGGGAAGTCTGGGTACTAGTTTAGCGGCTTGTAGGGGCAAAATTTCGCGGGAAAATTCAATAACATGGCGGTCCTTCGGAAGGTGACTTAGTTTTCATCTGAAATTCAGATGAAAATGTTCGTAACACCATGCCACCATGTGAAAGTTAAGAAATACACGCTTTCAAGTTCAGGGGGCCGTTTCTCGAAAGACCCGGTAATTACCGGGCCCGGAAAGCTGTTTTATTTTCATTGAAGATCGAGGTTTCAAAAGTTTGGTTTGTTCGCTAGGACCTGCGCTTTTATTCTTTAGATTTTGATTTCAATATTTGGCTTCGGGCCCGAAAAGTTACCGAGAGTTTCGAGAAACGGGCCCCTGGTGAGAAAGAAATTCAAGAAATATGGAATCTGGTTCAAAACAAGAACTAACAATCAGAATAAATCGATTATCAAGGTATCCAAGACTAGTCCAGAAACTCAAAGCAAGTCAGAAAAAGTCTCTGTTTTTCCTTGTAGTCTTGATTCCGTGGATATTCCACCAGCCACAGCCAAATGGAGGGCAGCTAGCGACGTTCTTAAAAATAAAATATCAACAAGACCACAGCGACAAACCGTTGAGTGGTGACGGATCTCCCAGTTGTAGACCCGGATCAGTACAATAAGGGGCGAACCATTTGATTTTGAGCGGGGAGGGGGGGGGGGGGGGGTAATAGATTTTAAAAAGTTCATGCATGGTAAACTCTGAGGAAAAAAATAACATGCATGGATTGTGCGCCAAAAGAAAAAATTCCTACAAATCATAGACATGTTTCGATGGGTTGGTTGGTTGGTGCAAATCCCTGCCTGTAGGCTAGCAAAACTGAGTGCAGTCTTTACATCCAAGCTATGTTCTTTTATTTAATAAACCGATGTTGTCTCAAAAACAGGAGTTCATTGTGTCTTAATATTTCTGTTATCTAATTTCTTTCAAATTACATGACATCTTAACAGATAACATGAAAACTTTAACCTCAAAACCATTATAAAAAATCAGTTTTACATCATTGTTGTCATACTTTATGTGGGTCTACTGACATTAGAAATTGAACATGCAGAACATCAACATAAACCTTTGAATTGAATTTTTCGTACAGAATGCATTCCATTTCTTTTCCAGACTGTCCAACCATCCCGATTTCGTCGGGATAAGAACCAAAATCTGCAAAGGACCGCAAACGATAATGCTGTAAACGATACGTAGGATCTACGAAAGAAATCTACCTTTTTACGTAGTCAGATCAGCCTTGCAGTTTGTCGTTTATCGTCGGAATTACCCCGATTTGGCTTGAAAATCCCGAATCCCGACCAATATCGGATAGGAAAAACCCGATTTTGACATCTGTTCTGTCATTTTTGGTTGGGTCTCGTCAGCACGGTGTAGCAGCAAAAGATAGAAAAACTAGCGCGAACGCCAGTTCTCTACCAAATCGCACGTGGTGATGGCAACAAATTAGTATTCATTAACTTTTCATACAGATTTCTACTCATTGGGCGCTTTCCATTCGGTCAAAATTTCCGAAATTTTTGGTCGGAAATCCAATGGAACAGAAAAATTTCGGGAGAAAATTCCGAAATTTTAGGAATACGTTTTGAGGGTGTCCTTTGATGGCAATTCCGGAATTAACAAAACTGTTGTGTTCCATTCGTTATAATATAGGCTCAGAAATTTGGGACATTTGATTGGCTGATGACAGAACTATTCTGACGTAATAGTGGTATTTCAAAGTATTTCAGCAATGACGCAGTGGTATAACACGGTTGCTATGACTACCAAGCGACGTGTTTACATTTTTTTTGTCTTTTCAAAAAATGGCGGACAGATTTCCTGAAGTTTCGAGTGACAAAATTGAACAACTGGCTAAAAAAGCGAAAAACAAAAATACGACAAAAACCACAAATACGTGGGTCAATGTGTGGAAAACCTGGGCTAAAAGCAAGGGCCGAGAAGACGACATTTTGAAGTATGAAGCTCAAGAACTGGACGCGACTCTCGCTGTTTTCTTTGCTGAAGTGCGAAAAAACGATGGCTCTGAATATGAGCCTGACAGCCTACGAGTTATGCTGTCGGCCCTAGATAGACATCTCAGGGAAAACGAGATCAAACATTGCATAGCGAAGGATCGAGATTTTGTGAAATGCAGACAAGTTCTTGAAGGAAAAGCGCCGGGAGGTCTTCGCGAACAGGGCTTCGGGAAAAGGCCAAATGCAACAAAAGCGCTCACCTTTGAATGACGAAGAACAAGGTTTTTTCCATTTTGCCTGAACAGCAAAATCCAACTTGCCAGACGATGACGGTGAACCACTTTCACGACTGCCAGGTGACAATAAAGTACAGCGCCGGAGCCGATGCATACACCGTTGGAATTGTACAGAAAAACAGTAAATACGAAGTGAAATAAGCTCTAGTTTCAGCCCTTTCTTTGATTCTCCGTTTTGACACGCCGATTCACATGTACTACGGTTCATTTTTGGCAGTAGGAAGGCTGTAAAAACTTTTAGAGACGACTTTCAACTTCTTTCCCTCGGCAAATTAAATTTAGCTCTGTTTTTGACAAGAACAGTGCGCAATCGTGAAGCGCTGTCATTCATTCAATGTGAAATGTTCCCACTATGGCGCGGTGTTCATTTGACCGTAACGAAATAAAAGACACTTTTGAAAAAAATTTCTGAGCCTATTTTATAAACAAATAATAGGATGAGTTGTACGTGATATTTTGGTAATAATACCGTTCGTAATATTTCAAAATTGTCCAAAATATCACGAGCCGCTTGCGGTATTATTACCAAATATCACTACAACTCATCCTATTACCTATACTAATTTGTCTCGGCCCTCGTAATGTATTAAGCTTATAGTGCACGACCCGGGAAAGATGGCGACCGAACAGTCTTTTATCATGTGGGTATTTCTGTACCGATCTCCAATTATTATTGCACCACTCGTGCTTTGGAGCTGCAACTGGCAACGGTAAGATCAACTGTGTTTGTTTTGTCTGGTTTACATTCGGTTAAAATCTGTTTTACTCGTCGGTTTTGTTCCCGCCTTTTTTTAAAGGATACTCGGGGCAGAGAGTTTATGTTCAAAATATTGTTATTATTATTCTCCAGACTTGTCTATTGCAACGACTAGTATAGAAGCAGAATTGCCTGCTTATACAAGCAATGTTTCGGAATCATCTTGTTCTAAAGTCGCGAAAACATTTAAAAAGTTAATTCGCCATTTTAATGTCATTTCGGCCCGGTATGCTCTTGGAATAAAGCATGCGATTTCCAAGTGTTCTATAAAATCCGTTCCGTCCGTTCCATTCGACCACCGAAAATTCCGAAAACTCGAACCGGAAATTTCTACCGAATGGAAAGCGCCCATTGTTTCATTTCACAAGTACGATAAAATATTCGCGTCCGATCTGTATGGGCTTTACAATGGCTCGCCTTCGGCTCCCGCTCATATTTTATCTACTACTTACACTGCCTTGTCGAGCTTAGCCGGTTTTTTCAAAATAATCGGCGAATTTTAAAGTCAACAAGTCCTTTTTGCGTTGTTATTTTGAAGGCGATATCTATGTATTATAGATAATCCTTAGCGAGCCCATACAATATTTAATTTCACTTCTTTGTACAGTAGAACTCGCTTTGCTAGGTGCTTGCTACTTGCTCGTCCTAACTAAAGGGAAATAGGCAATTGTAGAGCTAGCCATTTTATGGTATTAAGCCGGTATAATGTGATGAGCTACTGTGCTGACTGTGCTAACTGGCTTTATAACGTTTGCTTTCTAGCCACGGTAAAGGAAACAATTTCGAAGTTGTGGACTTTTCACACCAGGGAATTTCCTAAAATATTTTAGTAGGGATGTGCGGCCCGGTTGTTGAAACGCACATTCAATTCCAGCAACTCATCCATTTTCAGACCTATTAAAAATACATAATACAGTTTTCAGCACTTCAGTATTCTGGCATGCAAATTTCATAATATATGTCAATCAAAGAAAAGCCGTGGAAAATATTTTGAATTGTGACAGGACTACAAGACAACAGAGGCAGAAGATCATCGAAAACTTTACCCGCTAAAAGAAGGTAAAAAGTATTTATTTATTAAATTGACGTCCAAGCCCGTTTAAATTAAGAGATAATTTTTTTTTTCACAGTTACTGGGCTAAAGCTTGTTACTTTCAAATCTTGTCACAATTCAGTTTAATCAGGAGGAGCTGTTCGTTGATTGACCTTCACCAAATCTTATCTTTATCCGCCTCTTTTGAAGGCAATGGGTTGTGTATGAAAGTCCCTAATGAAAAGTAATTACCGGTAATTACCGGGTCTTTCGAGAAACGGCCCCCTGAACTTGAAAGCGTGTATTTTCTTAACGTTCACATGGTGGCATGGTGTTACAAACATTTTCATCTGAATTTCAAATGAAAATGTTTGTAAAACTAGTCACCTTCCGAAGGACCGCCATGTTATTGAATTTTCCCGCGAAATTTTGTCCCTACAAGCCGCTAAACTAATACCCAGACTTCCCGGTATGAAAGTCCCTAATAGATTTGTAGACACCTCCCCCCCCCCCCCCCCCTCCCCCCCCGACCCCCTTTCCCTTTTTCCATTTTGAGGTGTGCCCGGGTTTCTCACCTATGCAGCCGTTATTAGTGTCACCACCCAATGCTCCTCACTTGCGTGGAGATACAAATAACAGCTGCGTAGGAGACTATACCTGGGTGTACCCTGTTATAGATTCCTACCTTGAAGCTAATCCTCAGGTATTCTTAACCCACGCGGCTGCCACGCGCGGCCTTTATTATCGTCTTGTCTGATCTTCAGTCTAATTTTTCTTTGTGAAAATTATTGTGGAGTGGGGAGCCATACAATAGATTTTTAGACACCCGCCAACCCACACCCCCCCCCCCACCGCACCCCCCCCCCCCCCTCCCACAAAAAAATGTGGCCATTTAGTGCTTTGAAAACCTTGACCGGCAGTCGAGCTGAAAAAAGATCATAAGTATCACAAAACATGGTTTCGTCTTCTGAGCCCAGCGTAAACCAAACCCTAGACTTGAGATTGATAAAGCAGTTCTGGATCGCTTGACTTTTCTAAATCGACATATGATAGTTTAGATTAGCCGGAATTTTTCGATTTTGTGAAATTTACTGAAAATATAGAACTGCCGGCCATTTAGTGTTTTCAACACCTTGACCGGTTACCGGCCATATAGCCACAGCGAAAATGTACCTCGTGCTTTAAGTTTATATAAGAAAACTAAGATCTTCCAAAGAGATTTACGGAAACTATTTCTGAGGTTCTTTTTCAAGAGTTCATGGTGAGTTCCATTACCGTAAACTTTGTTTCTCAGTTTTTCCTCCCTTTAGCATAAAATAAAGCTGTATTTTCTGATTATAAGTTAAAACCTGATCTGATAGACATCCGCACGCACTGTAAGCTATAAATAATTTCTATTTTGTTAAACCATCATCAAGTGCTGTTTAATGTTTACACATGCATTTTATCAAAATAGTCACACCGGCTAATAGCTCGCAAAAATCTCAGTCTTAAAAGTGAGAACCACGGTTTGCAATTTACTATTACTAAAGAAGTAAGAGCTACCCTAAGGCAACTCTGTTCTTGTGCGTAAGGCTCAACATTAGGGTTTCTTGTTTCTGCAGCTCGGCTGTCAGAGATAAACTAACAACCGAGTTGGGAACCGAACTGGAAACCGAGTTAGGAACCGAGTTAGGAACCGAATTAGGAACCGAGATAGGAACCGAGTTAGGAACCGAGTTGGAAACCGAGTTCCAGATACTGTGAGTTTACATTTGAATATTTCCATCGATAACCGTCATCGTTCGACCGGAACCTGGACATGTAAACAACAGAAAAAGCTCAAATTTCCTGGCTCGTCGGCGGAGTCGTTTTTGCCAGCAACTGTGTGAAATATACCATGGAAGTTGAATGAGGTTTTCCCCGTCCCAAGCCGTCGAATTTTTTTCGATGCAAACTTTTGAAGCCGATAAAACGAAATCAGATACGCCGACTGGAGAACAGCCCACAAAATACAAACACTTCTTGGCACGCTGGAGGTTTCGTCTTAAGCAGCATGGACCTTAAACTTTCGGTAAAAATAGCAGAAGGTTTACCGTGTCCGACAACGTGAAAATGTTTTCGATGCGAACTTTCGAAGTGGAGGAAACTGCCTCGGCGACTGGAGTTGCCTGGATTTAGGATGTTACTAAAACGGGGAATGGGAAATGAGGAATGGGGAATGGGGAATGGGGAATGGGAAATTGAAATGGGAAATTGAAAATGGGAAATTGAATTTTTTTTAGATTAATTGTTTATAATGCGGAATAATTTTTTAGCGGCGATTATCGATATCCACGCTTTTAATTTTTTTTTGAAACGTTCTGCTTCAAAATAAAAGAAAAGGAATAAATTGATGATAATGGGATCAGAGGAACTTTCGTGAAAAAAAAAAAAATAAATAAAGAAATAAATAAAAATAAACTTAACTTATCAAGGCAAAAAACTTTTTTTCTTTCCACTTGTCCATTGGACAAGTGCCACTCAGATTTTTGTTGTCGGAAAGTGAAATTCGCTCGTTCAAAGAATGAATCAATAAAAAAAAGAATAAATTAAAAATGTAGCGGTAAAACAAATTTTATAACCTACTAGATCTTTTGTGTTTATTTTTAAATAACAACTTTATGACATCGGCCACCGTCGGGTATTTGCGTTATACAACGCAGAGCATTTCGTTCTCCTCGTTAAATTCAACCCAGGGGGGTTCTTTTTCCCAAGCTGGCTGAAATTTCCGAATTCTGCGTTCATAGTTTATCAGTTTTTCATTGTTAGAATTTTGGTTTTTGGTGGATTCAGATTTGTGTTTACTACCTATTTTCCACAGATGAAGCAGATTCACTGATATCGTGTAAACTGGCAGTGAAGCATATGATTTCATTTTGCAGTTTTTTTTTTCTTTTGTGGTCGCGTGGAAATGCAAGTGTCATGCTCCAGTGCCTTTCACTGAAATGCGTAGATCGAATGTTTACTTGTGAAATTATAAACTTTTACACGCCAACAAATTCTCAGAAAATGGGTAAGTTTATGAGTAAAAAGAAATAGAAATTCGCGGAAACCAGGTTAGTTTATAAAGTCCGGAGATGCTTGGGAAACTCTACTCAGTGAAAGACAAGACAAATTTCTCCCTGTTAATACTATAGGCCTTATCACGGTTTTTCCCAAATTTTATATGGGCCTGATAGCAAAAATCCATCGACACTGCTGGGAAAAGCATCTCAAAATTAGTAAATTGGCCGAGTTTAAAAGCGATATCTTGTAAAATAATGGAGATATAGCTCCGCAAAGTCGGCAAATTTCACATACGTTTGTATCGCGCGGCCAAATTTCTTGCCTACCGGTAGGCAAGAAATTTGGCGCCAAAATTAAAGGAACAGAATAAATTGATGATGGCTCCGAGGAACTTTCGTGAAAAAAAAAAAATAATTAATAAATAAAAATAAACTTAACTTATATCAGCAAAGTAACTCGCCAGCGGTTAAAAGCTGCTAAAAGAAATTTTAACACCCGAAGTTAAGCTTATAATTACAGCTGTTTCGAGAAAGGTTGTCGGAAGAAAGCGTAAAAGTGCACGCGACAATCCAGAAAGGTATTGTGGGTAGTCATCCACGGTATATCCTAAAAACTCATTTGTCCCCATGGCCCGCTATCTAAGATCGTCCCTGTACGGATCAGGCATCGCGGGTTTCATGTATTTATTTGACTTATTAAAATTCATTGATCATATCCCATATTATTTTTCGGGATTGTCGATTGCGCTACTGCGCTTTATTTTCCGACAACCTTTCTCGAAACAGTTGTATAAAAATAGCATTTGTTAGCGCTCCGTACAAGTCACTTCCCAAACATTTTTTTAGTTTATAGCTGTAGCACTGATGTTCAATCAACGTTCTTTCAAAAATTCATTCCGTTTTAAGTCAATCTACTCATGTATTCGATTTATACTACGCTATCCTTGTTTAGTCGGCTGAGACGTTTACGATTATAGTCGTCTATTTGTAGTGCGAATTTTTCTTTACGCTCGGCACCCTACTCAAATTTCTAAGTCTGATGATGTCAAAATTTGAGTAGAGTGCCGAGCAGTCAGAAAAATCCGCACTACAAATAGACGGTTATAATCGTAAACGTCTCAGCCGACTAAACAAGGATAGCGTAGTATAAATCGAATACATTGAGGAGATTGACTTAAAATTGGTAATACTTACAGACTGCCGGTCACGGAGTATTTTTGCTTTGAACATTTGTTCAAAAAGTGGATAGCGCTATCCACCGGATAAATCACTACCGGTGGATAGCGCAATGGGTTTTGTTAACGTTTATCCGGTGGATAGCGCTATCCACTCATTGAACAACTGGGGTCAGTTCTACAGCTATAAACGAAAAAAAAATGTTCTCACCAAAGTGAAGTGAATACGGAGTCGAGTACGAGAATCGCTAACAAATGCTATTTTTATAATTATAAGCTTAACTTCGGGTGTTACAATTTCTGTTAGCAGCTTTTAACCGCTGGTGAGTTACTTTGCTGCTATAAGTTAAGTTTATTTTTATTTATTTATTAATTAATATTTTTTTTCCACGAGAGTTCCTCGGAGCCACCCCCTCGAAATGGGCCACTTCTCCCGTTATCATCAATTTATTCTTTTCCTTTTATTTTGGCGCAGAACGTTTTAAAAAAAGCGTGGATATGGATAATCGCCGCTGAAAAAAATTTATTCCGCATTATAAACAATCTAAAAAAAAAAAAACAGTTTCCCATTTTCAATTTCCCATTCCCCATTCCCCATTCCCCATTCCCCATTCCCATTCCCCATTCCCCATTCCCCATTCCCCATTCCCCGTTTTAGTAACATCCCTGGATTTACACTATTTAAAGGCGGGTTGAGCGGCCCCAGACAAAATGCGAGACATGTTAAACGGACTTTTGATATCTAACACGGCCGCTCTTAGGGCTAATAAATTTTAAATTAATGTCGAACGAAATTTGAAACTCAGTGTTCATTTCTTCCTGGAGATTAGAGGCAAAAATTTTACTTCGCGGGAGATCGCATTTATCTGGATCCAAATTAAAATAAACAATGCGCGGTGCATCACGGTAAGTGCAGATGGGCCTTTAATTTTGGGTACCAGTCGGTCAAGTCGTGAAATGTTTTCTAATCGCATGAGAGCTAAGAGATTGGAAGTCCGATGATCGGATTTCACCTCACGTGAAAAAAAAAAATAAATAAATAAATAAATAAAAATAAATAAATAAATAAAAAATAAATTAATTAAATTCAATAAATTAAAAAATATATTGAATTTTAAGCCAAAATCTACGTTTCTTGAATCAGTTTTTCACTCCCTAATGTAACATTGCCTTTTATTTAGTACATTTGAAGCACAAAAACATTCAGGTCACGTTAACCGCTGATTTTACCGATTTTTCATATTCAAAACATATCCAGCGGGATCCCGCTTATACAAAGCCTTTGAGCGGACAGCAAACTCTTAACTTTGTCTGAGTCACGTAGACCCATACTATGGTTAAAGTTTTGGCGGATTAGTTTGAAATTCAACTGGAGAAGTCACAGTAAATATTACGTGAGCTCTGTCTGTTGTTTCAAAAGCGGTCTACTCTCTCTTTCCAGTATAACATTTCGCCTTCAATAGACAACGTCGTTTTCTTTGTGTATTAAGCTTCGCTTTTTTTGCCAAAAAAAATAGCTAAAGAAACCTTGTTTAGGGAACAAAAAACTTTTTTTCCCCTACACGCGAGCGGTCATAAAAATATTGCGCGGCAGACAGGCAGATCTATTTTGCCACCCGACCAATCAGATATTCTGAAATGCAATACAATCCTATTCATATGGTGGAGTGAGTCACAAATGATCTCCGCCCACTTTGGTTAGAGAATTCTGGCGATGCCTATATTGTTACACTCAAATCAAACTCCTTGGACGAACTTTCGCATACTAACATTTATTTCTTAGGATTTTACAATTTAAATTTTACAATATTTTGTGAATTTTCACTTGGACTATTACTATAAGAAGTGAAAGGGTTAAGGAGGTAGTTAGGTTCAGGTTTTCATGGTAGCTTTTAGGTCCTCTACTTGTAAGAACCCTATCAAATGACCACATTGCCAAAAAAGATACCCTTTTTAAGGTATAAGGACCCCCAAAATCATACCCTATCCTGCGGAACATATCTATATGGCTTAAATATGGGAGTACTCCCATCCATAACTCGGTTCCTAACTCGGTTCCTAACTCGAAAGTTAGGTATCCTCCCGATGTCATTTAGTAAGCCTACATTGTGCATTTGTAATGTCGACTAAAAACATTTTTATACAGGTTCGCAAACTGACTAAGGGACTGTGCAATAATTATCGGGGAGGGGGGGGGGGGGGGTTGGAAAACCAGAGGGGGGGGGGGGGGCATGAAGTAAAATCAAAGCAAGGATAGGGGGGCTCAAAGTAAAATACGTCACTCAAGAGGAGGAGGGGCCTTAACATTTTATTTCAAGTGTTCATAGTTCTCATTGAAAGACATCAGATGATCTGTTCTGTGGCTGAACTGCAATTTCAATCTGTTGCAATATGATTATCTATTCTTCTCTATCTCTATAATATAGAGACGAATATTGTGATAAAGCGTTTCTGGCTTTTTAAATTTGAATAGCCCAATTTCGATATATTAAAATTCAACTTGATACAAAAGACATTACTGCAAGGCTTAGGGGAATGATAATAAGGATTTATATGGTTTATTCCCCTAAGCCTTGTAGTGTTGTCTTTTGTTTCAAGTTGAATTTTAATACATCGAAATTGGGCTATTGTCAACAACATTTGAACAGTAGAATATAGTTATATAACAGTGCAAATATTTTGCCCTGGTGAAAATATTTTGCTCCAGTTCAAATATTTTGCACTGGTTCAAGAACCAGTGCAGACAAAATTGCACCAAAGTCATAATTTCACTACAACATAGATAATCGTATTGCAACAGATTGAAGATGTACCTCAACCAGCATGGTCTTAAGGTGGTCAGACATGAGGGGTCATGTAGCAGGGATATGTCGCAGTGACATGTAGCAGCGACAAAAATTTGTGTAGTACACACTGAGGGACATGTAGCAGGGAGTGTAGTGGAGACATGTAGCACGGAAAAAATCATAGCGCTTAGCTTGCACACCACATGAAAATGTCGCGGGGACATGTCTCAGGGACATGTTGCAGCAACACGTCCCCTCGTGTGAACTGATGCTATCTTAATTGTGCAACACCAATTTTGGGGAAATTTTGTCCCCGCGACGTGTCCCATGAAGTTCAACAAGTTGAACACCGTGAGACATGTCGCGGGGACAAAATGTCCCCACGATTGGTGTTTCACAATAATAATAGTATAAGTTCACACGAGGGGACGTGTCGCTGCAACATGTCCCTGAGACGAGTCCCCGCGACATTTTCATGTGGTGTGCAAGCGCTATGATTTTTTCCCTGCTACATACATGTCCTCGCTACACTCCCTGCTACATGTTCCTCAGCGTGTACTATACAAACTTTTGTCGCTGCTACATGTCGCTGCGACATGTCCCTGCTACACGACCCCTCGTGTCTGACCACCTTTAAGATCAGTGGAGGTAAAGTGGCACTGGTTGCACGAGTTCTCCAGTACGCTCGTGGTGATCATTCTTGCATCCCACGAGAAACCCAAGAGCAAGTTAACGAGGAAATGAGTTCCAGTGCAAGCAACTCGGATTTGCAATGAAGTGATTCAGAAGTGGAATCGGATGGCTTGTTGAACACTGCTTGGAGGTCATGTTTGTTCCAGATATGGATGTCCAACAAGTAAACGTAGTATTGCTGTATATCCACGTCTGGAACAAACATTACCTCGTAGCAATAACAGGTGGGTGTATATTGAGAAGATGCTGGGTATTTGTATATAAAAGGTGTGTGTGTGGGGGGGGGGGGGGGTCATACAAAATTTCTGACTGATCAGAGGGGGCGGGGGGGGGGGGGGGGGCAACAACTAAATTCAGTTCTTCAGAAGGGGGGGTATTACCTAATATTTTCCTACTTGAAGCCCATTGCCCCCCCCCCCCCCCCCCCCCTCCTGATAATTATTGCACAGTCCCTAATTGAGGTTACTTGACTGTCAAAAATTAAAATGAGCGCACTTCGGCGATACCAAGTTTTCGCTATGATCGATAATCTGATGCTTGTCCATGCATTGTCCCTCGGGTAACTAACTCCAATTATTTGGGCAAAAATAAAACACAAAGGCTTCGAAAACTTCATTGTCTTGATGGTCGTTTTTGAGTTTGAATGGTTCGGCTTTACGTGCACTGAGCTGTGTGATTCTGACAGAGCTAATGAAAAAAAAACGTGATCAGTTTTTATCTCGTTAATGCGCTTGCGCATTAAGCGAGATTTCGAAGTCGAGTACTAAAAAGGGACAAAAGTTGTTAACAAAATTTTGTGGACTTTTGTCCGGGGGGGTTTCTTGTTCCTTCTTTATAGAAGCTATATTAGGGCATTGAGGATATGGTTGGTTAAAGCGGTTAGGATTTCAAGAAGGGCGTCACATACTGCCACTAAAATGTTTGGGGAGCACCCCCGGACCTATTGTTAATTTCCCTAGGGTATTGGGATGTCAGAACTTGTGATGAACTTGTCATATCTCACATTACGTTACCGCAAAGGCATTAAGTTCTTCTTATAAAGTTTCGATATCTCACGTTACCTATCAGCTTCAATCATTTATCGTAAAGCCAAAAATAGGTCAAATGCGTTTTTTGGCAAACGCAGTTTGAGAATTTCACGGTGTATTTTTACGAATGGCGACGTTTTAAGAAAGTTAAATGGGACGGGAAAGTTTGTGTTTTAATATGAGCGATATGGCAGAGCAAAATTTGCGTTTGTTCTAGTACGCGGGTGGCGGCTTAGAATTTTAAACATGAACGCTTATCAGCATAAGTGGAAAAGCGTTATTTCCTGAATTAATCTAGAGCTCTCACGCAATGCAAGTATGAACGTCCCAGTATGGGAATCCCGAAACGTCGAGTTGGATATCGAGTTCGAGTTCGAGTTCGAGTTGGACTTCGAGTTGGATTTCGAAATATGAAAAACTATAATCGATAAAAATCGACAGTCTCCTTACGGACACCTCTCTAATACGGATACCTCTCTATTACCGACAGTTTCCTGTGTCCCGACAAAATTCTCACATATTTTCTTTAAAAAAGACCTCTATAATACGGACCCTCTCTAATACGGACAACGGACACTAAATTCGGTCCCAGAGAGCAAATTAATATAAACTTAACCTCTTTATCACGGACACTCCGGTGATCAGGTGATGATAGTTTGAGTAAGTAATACAATTTCCTGTTTGCGGGTTACAAACATGTATCGCAAGACGTTTTCAGAATAGACCTTATCACGGTTTTTCCAAAATTTTATATGGGCCTGATAGCAATAATCCATCGACATTGCTGGGAAAAGCGTCTCAAAATTAGTAAAATGGCCGAGTTTAAAAGCGATATCTTTTAAAATAATGGAGATATAGCTCCGCAAAGTCGGCAAATTTCACAGACGTTTGTATTGCGCGGCCAAATATCTTGCCTACCGGTAGGCAAGAAATTTGGCCGCGCGGATCTGGATCAGTAAAATCCTGTACAAGATAAACTAGTAGTTTCCATTGGAAAGTGAAGTGCTGCGAGTAAAGCTTATTGCAGAAGAAGACTTGTTTGGAGATATCTCGTTAATTGCATGTACTTTAGATAGTGAACAGATGAGCGACTTGATCTATTTTGCCATTGGATTAACTTTGCTAATATATATGCCGTTCGAACGGCAAAACCACACGGCTACTAAACGGATGAACGCGAAGTATGAATAAAGCCGTTTCTGATGGCTCAAAACGGGAAAGTTTGCAGAGATTAGCGACCTTTAATTCTCTCTCAATGTAATGCATATGTGCGACTCTGATGAAGATAACGAATGGAAAGCAGAACTATCGACTATGGTCTAAGTAGAATTTCGAGGCGACTGGAGGCGTTGGAGCGATTTTACCGCCGATTTCCTTCGGTGGATCCGATCGGCTCGATGAGCGGAGTGCTGTCTCTTTCAGAGGGAGGACTGAAACAGTTAAAATAAAAATCGCTGGAATCGCGAATCGACCGCAAAACCACTCACTGAGACACAAGTAAACACACAAAGAAGTTCAGATGAACCAGTTTTATTCAAATATCGTTCCTAATTTTACGCTCAAACTCGAAGTGAATTTTCCCAATACAAATCCTTATAATTTCGCTATTACGCCATTTACCACGACGTTTATCACTTGAGCTTAGGCTACCTGTGCTGCCAGATGGTACGTTGTGACAAAAGGCAGTATCCTCTTGTGACCTTTTTTCTTTTGTGTAAGTGCCGATTGTCTAGAGGCAAAGACATCTTGATGTTTTCTGGGTAACCCCGTGATTTGAGGCGTTGTTTGAATCTTAAAACGCTCTCTTCAAATGTTTTCTTTTTTATGAAGAGTTAGTTCTAAGCAATCTTATTGCTTTCGCCTTTAATGAATCCATATTTTACGCCTGGTGGGTGGCGTAAGACGATGTGTGTGTACTGAAAGGTCTCGGTCGGCTTGTAGTGAGTGTTGATATCCAAGATGGAATCTTTTGTGAATCTTTTCCCATTATTAAAACACTGTGGTGACAATCTAGTTAAATGCTGTTTTCTTTTGTTTTTTTAATTTTTCTCGATTTTTTTTTTCCTACTAACTCGAAATCCAACTCGAAGTCCAACTCGAAGTCCAACTCGAACTCCAACTCGAACTCGAACTCGAAGTCCAACTCGAGGTATCATTACTACTGAACCTACCTGCCATGATCTATCAAGAAACGAAACATAATTATTATCAATTCGCTGTTCTGACTCAAATGAGTTCAAATTTTATATTCAAGTTCCGATGAATTTCATTGCATTCTCAAATGCTTGTTCATTTGGCTCGGATGGCTTTATGCCGGTGGATTTTCAAGATCAGTTGCTTATACGCGCCACACTGTGAAAGAAATTTCCGGGAAAGTTTAAAATTTTTACAAGATTTTGGTCTATTCTCTTGCCAAATAATGCCATTTCAATGTAATCGATTTTTGTAACAGTTAGCGTAAACTTCGAGTTCTACGAAGGGTTCGAGTTTAATCAATTTTTGCATAACCGGAATTCAATTGGATAAAAATGTACGACGATGAGTCGTGCACTTGTAATAAGCTGAGCGTGCAAGGCCTAGCCGTGTGGTTTTAACGCAATTAGAGGTTCGTAGACAATATGATAATTAAGGCCTTTAAAAATCAGTTGAAATCATTAATTCAAATGGATGGACTCAATACCTATTTAGTTTACTCTTAAGTCAAAAGATAAATAGTATTGAAATATTTATGAAGATGAATTTAACCGTTGCAACCCCTTAAAACTGTACTTATCTATATCCTTGGTGCACTGTATTAAATTTTTCTTAATAGGTTTTTAGAAGACTTACCTTCTACATGCAGCTGAAAAAGCTAGGCTTAAACGTAACAGTCGCTAGACTGTCAAAAATGCCAACGGAGGTTTTTAGCGAGCTCCACGCAGCTATAAAGCGTAGCGAATACAAGCTAAAATTACAGCCTTTACTGAGACACTTACGATACGACCAAAAACAGATCGCTGCATTCACCCCTCTCATAAAATAGAAGTCTGTATACAGGTGAACATTTCAAGTTCGTTTACCAACAGGTTGCAACTGAACTGACTGAAAATTCTAAAAACTGACAGGAATCTTCTGCGACACCACCTTTCAACAACCTTGACGGGCTTTTTTAATTTCGTTCCTATTACAAATTAAGTTATCGTCTCTTTCGTAGAAAAATACGTAAGCATTGGGAACATCAAACTTTAAGAGGGTATAAAGGAAAAGTAACACACATCTGAACAGCGCCACCATTTTGGACGGCAATCTATCCGTTCCTATGTTAATCGCGTAACTTTTTCCTCCTTTCCGGTTCTAGATTTTTCTGTTCGTGAAATGACCAAATTTTTTCCGGATATATAATTGATACTATCCATTAGATTATTACAATGGAACTCAATTCATTCTATAGGTGTCAGAACATTCACTGAAGCGTGATGCTTGAAGTTGTTTCTCGCGGAGAATTTGCCTGTAAAGAGCTGTAAACCCGGCGCAGCTTTTTCTCGACAGCTACAGTGAGCTTACTTTACCATTTTGTAAACAAGGCCAAACACACGACAAATTAATCTAGCACTGCTAAATGAGGGTGCTAATGGGGGTACCCAATTGTCAGTTAACTACTATTTTTTCGGCCAATTGTCAGTTAACAAGAGGCTACACTGGTAGCCTATACTCATGCGCTTGTATAAGAAAGTTTTTTTTTCCTTTTTAACTGGGTCACGCTGTCGGAAATCGGTTCATTTCAATATTTTCATTCATTGATCTTATCAAGTGATTTAGCTTGACAAGTAGGAAATTACGTATATCAGTAAGGCTTTTAAATTTGCAAAGTTAAGATAAGGTTACTTTAAAGGCCATGAGAATGACCAGAGTGAATGCGTTTTCGGGATTGGACTTAGAACAGCCGCTTTACGAAAATTATTCGACATTAGATTCTCATACAAAAACCATAATTTCTCACCTGTCAAGATAGCTTCCAAAACCGTAATAAGGATCATCAGTATTAAAGATGTCTGTTTGATACAGGATCGTACACAGAGAGTATGGGAAGGAAAAAATTCGAAACTCACTGATGCTTGTGTCCAATAAAATACGGTGTGTCCGCTTACTTTGGAGTCTGCTTAATACAGGTTTTAGTGTAATCAGACATCTTACTCATTTAATCTAACACTGAAAAGGGCTCGTGTGGTCAACCCGCGTTCGCGTGCTAGGACAAAATGACGAAACAAAATACACACCATACTACCATCACTTGTCGCACGTCCCATTAGAAAAGGTAGCTCCATTTCCAACTGAGCCTTTGTAACAGCTTTCCCGTCGATCTTCTCTAATCGGAACAACTTTAAATCAAACTCACCGAGTCCAAACTTTCCGCTTATTGTTTGATTATATGTCGATTGAATTGTGCTTTGTCATGTCAAACGGTATGCGACTTATGTGTCATTCGAATGCCGATCCTTTGTCATCATCTCGATAAAAACTCAGAATAACTTTGACCACGCCACTCGACGCCATCACGGAGATCAAGGTCAACGCTCTACGACCCTGGTACCTTTCGCATATAATATCGGTTAATATGTCACCTGGTCACGTAGCGAGGCAGGTAAAAGTCACAAAATAGCTTTGCTGTTAGGAAAAAACTATGTTGCTTTTATTAACAACAACAATCGTTAATTTAGTATAATTAATAGAATGTCACTTCACTGTTACCGTATTTTCTCGATTAAACGCCGGGCCCCGAATAAACGCCGGGTATAATTAAGGAAGTTGTAAGTAAGCTCCTCAAACGTTTGTTTGTGGTATAATAAACTTAAGATTTAAGGGCAAGGTACAAGGCTGCCAAGAAAAACGAATAATAACCCTTTCTTAAGAAATGGCGGGCGAGAAAAAACTGCTGATACAAAGAAACGCCGGGTCCACAAGGCCAAGTTTGAAATAAACGCCGGGGGCATTTAATAGAGAAAATACGGTAACTTTTCATTTATCAGTAAACTACTACTATATTTTTGGGCAATTGTCAGTTAACTGTTAACCCCATCAGCACCCTCTTAAATGCACTGGTATTCTGAATTTCACTTTGCCGGAACGCAATTGGCATGAAAACAAAACGAAAAACTCGCGAGATAATAACGCCTTTTGTCACAACATTTCACCCACGACTGAAAAACCTTAAACAAATACTGATGAAAAATGGAGTTTCGTTCAAAACCAACCATTCCTGAAAACTATTTACAAAACGCCGCCTAACACATCATACAAGACGTAAATCACTTAACGACACGACTCATAACAGCCAAACTTTGAAAGCTAATATAAATGCATCGCAACCGCAAAACCACATAGCGGAGTCGGTGCAGGCCTGTCATGAACCTCATTTCGATCTAAGGGAAACTAAAAAAGTGACCGCCAGGAGTGGTGCCCTGTTTATCCGCTCCAGACCCAATATTTTCTATACTAGTGTATCCAAAAGATAGTAACTGCTGCGGTATATTTGTTGTAATAATGCTGTTTTATCATCTCGCTGGTATTACGGAATTTTGTCTTTCGTTTTTTGAGGGGAAGCAAAGCAAATGTAACCGGGATGAATCGACGAAAATTCCAGCTGATAAGACTAATTTTGTTTTGTAATTCACGCATCAAGTTCCTGCAATGTCTGTAGAATATTGTTGATTGAAGGACGCGTTGACCACGAGGAAGGTGCGAAAATTTAGGTTAATTACTGTGTTCGCGTCTCCCAAGCTCAGCTCAGGTTTCGCGTCCCCAAGCGCTCAGCTCAGTTCAGTCTCATCGACCGCTGTCGGAGTGATTTCAAAGTAAATTTGTCTTTTATTCCGTACAATCTTCGAAAATGTTTGCCATTCAACGGTCCTATCACCATGCCTCACAGTCCTCGCTCAACTCGTGGTAGTCTTCGACACTTCAGTTCCGATTTCGACTGGGACATGTTGGACCAAAATATTACAAATCTCGCAGCCAACGGCTTGAAGCAGCAAGCGAGGCTCTTGTTCGTAGCGCAGTGCATTCTGGCCCAAAATGTGTTCGTGGCGCAGTGAATTCTGGTAAAAAGCGATCAAATCGAGATTTTTCCTAGCTTATATTTTTTTTCTCATAGATTTCTTTTAAATCCTGATTATGTTGCTGCTCACTCGCTACGCTCGTTCCGTAGCAATAAGTGCGTCCATAGCAGACGTGACCGAAAAATGACCACGTGATCACCATTTTCCCGCCATTTTTCACGTCAAAATATATAAAACAGCAGACTTGATACTTTAGCTAACTACAAAACTTTCCGTTTCATTATGCAAGAGTAGGAACAGCAAAATACCATAAATTTTGATTTTCGTTCTATTTTCGAATACTGCTGGAGAGTTGAAAAAGAAATGGCTGATGGCGCGATGTCTGCTAAACATAGCTCAAATTGTCCTGGCATGGGGAAAGGCAGCTCTAGAGAAATGACATGTTGTTACGGCCTCCTTCCATTAGATTCGGCAAATGTGAAGTTCAATGTTTGAATCGGGCCTTACTTTAAAGAATATTAAAGATTCAGTCACCATTTGTTGTGTCAATTGATATTTTGATAATTAATATTAATGTCTCATCTGATCAGATATAAAGTCATTGCACGTGACGTATTATCGATGTGGGCTTTTAATTGTTTTAAAATTGCGGCAATCTATTGTATTTGATTTAGAAAGTCTTTTCAATTGTCAAATATCCCAACAGAAAATAGACAATGAATAACTGAAAATGCACTGTGTAAATTGAACCAACAACACATTTTCATCGTCAATTAGCTAGCAAGGCGGGAAAAGTCTTTCACTTTCACTTCCCTAACATCAAAATTATTTACATTCACACTCGTGATTCTTTGTTACTCATAACTTTTTTTGACTTGCACCAACACGAATTTTCAAACCAAGTTCTCTCAATCTTCTCTATCCTGCCAAGAACCATATCCAGTTGACTACTGCGCCTCGCATTTTCTACATAATGTCTGATTCTACAACGCCATCTTTACCATATTTATTTTATATTTATTTTAGATTCTTCTTTTTTTAACGTCATGTTTCAACGCATTAACGAGATGGCTTTAAGAGCCCTTTGATTTTGTGTAAAATTGGTGGTAAAACAGGCCAATATACCTGTACGTTTCCATGGCTTTCTATTGATAAAGATCAAAACTTTTCAGGCCAGAAGAAAGGATGCACAGAGTAGAAGGTAGAGAGAATAAGAAAGCAAAGAAAAACGAAAAGGAACGGAGCAAGGAAAAAAAATCGGAACAGTTCCGCCAAAAAAAAAAAATGAAAGAAAAAAGTTCAAATTTTGGCTTATGCGCATGCGCCAAAGAGAAATATTGCATATTTTTACATGAAAACCTCATAAAAATCTTACTACAGTGCGCCAAAAAAAATCAATTTAACGGTAAAAAAACCGGTTTTTTTTAGTAATTTCAGCATATTAAGGGTTAATTATTTGTGTATTTGTGGTTGATGCAAATAACCCATACCCCACCAATAACCACAAATAACCAATCCCCCACCCTCTTCCGGAGCTTGCCGTCCCTTTTAGGGGTCAAAATTAAATTTGTAGATTGGTACCGCTTAGGATACGAAAATCTAAAACGACCACCGTTAGAAATATTGCAGTACCTTTTAGGGTATTGAGGCGAAAAAATATGACGGAATAGGATGTGTTGTTTTACATGTAGAATATGGTACCTCTTAGGGGTAAAAACTATTTCGAGACACGCCTATCAAACGAAATTCTGGTACCTTTTAGGGTATTTTTCGAAAATTTTCGACGAGCACGCCTGTCATTTTTACATGTGATTCCCCCCACCGGGGGGGGGGGGATAAACCCCTCTGAAAATTCAAGTTTAGTACTTCCTATTAAGATTTTGGCTTTGGAGACCCCCTCAGCTCCCCCTTAGAAATTACAATGATCTTTAATAAAGGTGGGAGAGATAAAGATGCCTCCTCAGGAACCTGACTTATTTTTTAAGAGTGTTGTTGTATTGTTCTGTTGTTTATTTATCCTGCTACCTACCCAAAACATATATACATGTACACCCACATAATCTTACAAAATGTAAAAAATGATAACTACAATTCAACATGCAACACATGATCATCTTTTTCTTTATGCACTTATTCCTTTGTTAACTTCTTGTCTTTAGGTCATAAATATCAAACAAGTTATGAGTCTTGACTCATTTCACTGATTATCATGAATGAACAGAGTAAGTGTCACTCTCTCTACAGGCCAGCAGAGACTTGTAATGTACAATGTTTATGGTTAATTTAGCCTCCAGGCTCTAATGTTAATTTATATTTTATAATTATTATATTATCTGTAGTTTTTCTTGTTTAGTGTATATATCTTTTGTTAAGAGTAAAATAAAATTGTATTGTATTGTATTATTTTGTAAATATGATCATTTCACTGTCAAAAATGGATTTGCATCGCCCAATCACTGTCAATGATCCAATGGATTACAATTTAACGGTACATTACCAGCAAAATGAAATGCTAGAGATAATTAATATTTCCAAGCAATATGATTGGGGGAGCATGCACTCACTTGATTATGCCCTCCCTAGAGGTTTACATGCTCTAATTGCACAACTTCCAAACCCTTTCGCTATGGTGAAATCACAAACTTACTTTAAAAATAAATCACAAAACTCACAGGAGTGAGGTCCGTTGTGTTCCTGGTAAACTAACATCAATTTGAATCAGATCATTATCTGTAGGATTTGATCCGCAAAGGCAAAAGTTAGAACCACGTGCTACATGTACACAACCAAAGGAGGAACTACCTGCATACTCCGATATTGTAATTGGGAGTGTCCATGCGTAGTTAATAATAACATTAAGAACTACCAGTGACATGGCTTGGGGTCTCGCTACCTTTCACTTAAATTCATACCTGTTTTTTTTTATTACCTGCAGTGGATGTAGAAGGTGATGATGATTTTAATTTGATTCAACCAACACTCCTGAAACAGCTACGGGCCATACTAGATCAGTACCCGGATGATGGACAGATACTGAAGGTAGAACATTATTTATTGACATATGTATTTTTAGGTTTCATGATGGGGTGAACACGGTGGTTCAAGAAAGACATAAAAGAGGACAGAGAAGTCACCAAAATACTCAGTCACAATTTTCCGATTAACAGTAAAATAATCTCACTACAAACAATAGCCCTGAGCGCGGGGACTAAGTTATGGGAAGATACCCGCGACTGCCAGGACAAGATGTGAGACAAATGTAGGGGGCGAAGCCGACCGCCACCAGGGGAGGTGGGAGGGTCGAAACGTAACCGTATTCGCCCTGAACTCCGTTAAACTGACCACGAGGTGAATGAAAAGACCGATATTTGAGGCGGAGGCCGCAAAGCATCATGCCGAGAGCGCGCAAGAGCAGCCCGCCGGAATTTAGAGAACTCAGTCTCTTCCGCGCAATGGGCTAATTAAGTATGCAGTGAGAATAGTAAAATAATCTCACTACAAACAATAGCCCTGAGCGCGGGGACTAAGTTATGGGAAGATACCCGCTCCCGCCCCAGACATTCTGCCGTCAATTCCGGGAAAAAAGGGTCAATACAACACCAACAGGAAAGGAGCACACTTTACTTCTTCCATTACTCAGAAACTACTCCTATACCTAACAAGGTGGTGTTTATGAAATAAAGCACACGTAGTCTAAACAGCGGACTGTAAATTATTCGGGTGTGACACTGGTGTGAAATGAGTTGAAGCCGTCCTAGGGAAAACCGATTCTAGTATGGTAAGAGACGCGTTAGCGTCCGAGCGTTGCACATACCTCTTCGCCACCTCCCCACTTTTCCAGCTCAAATACTGGGCCACGTCTTCCTGCGAGCAACCCAAAAGGCGAAGAGTGGTAGATAACCCAACGCGAAAACTATGCGGGGTTTCCCCCGCATGGAGTTTAGCCTCCGAAAGATACCTCTTCAAACGGTTGTATACCGCAGAGCCCGTAAAAGGCTTATCGCTCAATGATTTGTTACGCAAATGGGCGAGATTGCCCAAACTAGGGCAAGACGCCACCAATTCCGGAGGAGACAAGGGGCCAACAAAGGGAGGGGCTCCCTGTGTAAGACAGGGAAGGGGTACGTCCCCCAAAGAGGTGAATCCCTGAGCTGCTTGCAGTCTAGTGGCGAACAAAGGGGGACCCACCTAAAGCGTAACAGACAAAACAAAAATTGAGGGATAAAAATACGCTAGAATAAAAAACCAGGGAGCCCAACCCTCTGTTGACCTCAAGATCCGAATCAGATCCGGAATAGAGACTGAGAAGGTCCCCCCAAGGTCAACTGAGGAGAGGGCAAGGTCCCACCCAAACACAAAACACAAAAGGCGTGGATGCTAAATGAACTTTATTTCAAGAGGATAACAAAACAACTCATACGGCTTGGGCGCGCAGAAACACAGCGGGACGCAATAAGCCTAGGATAACATTACAGACTTCCCAACATGCAATAGCCCGGGTCGCTGAAAGCATGTGGCGCCTCTACGGGACGCTGGCTCCGAGCCACAAAACATAAAATTCTGAAAACATGTGACGACTATCCAGAGCACTGGCCCTCCAGGCCACGAAATATAAAACTCTGAAAAACATGTCACGCCTCTCCGGGGCGATGGCTCTCCAGGCCATGAAATACAAAACTCTGAAAAAACATATCACCCCTCACCGGGGCGCTGGCTCTCCAGGCCATGAAATATAAAACTCTGAAAAATGTGCCGCGCCTCCCCGGGGCGCTGGCCCTCCAGGCCATGAAATACAAATTTAAAAAATATGTCACGCCTCTCCGGGGCGCTGGCTCTCCAGGCCAGGAAACACAAAACTCTGAAAAACATGTCACGCCTCTCCGGGGCGCTGGCTCTTCAGGCCATGAATTCAGGCCATGAAATATAATACTCTGAAAAACATGTCACGCCTCTCCGGGGCGTTGGCTCTAGGCCATAGCTCAAAGCAAAAAGGTGCTACAATAGAACCAAATAAGAAACGATAGCGCCTACTGATGGCGTCGCCTGTGGAACAATAAGCGCGAATGGAAAAAAGCGCCGCCTGAAATAATAAGCGCGGATAAAAACAACAATACAACAGAACCAAAAAAAAAAAAAAAAAACAATAAGGCCTAATGAGAGCGCCGCCCAAAATAATAAGCGCGAATGAAAACAACAATACAGAAGAACCAAAAAACCGAAAAACGCCTAATGAGGGCGCCGCCCGAAACAACAAGCGCGAATAAAAACAACAATACGATAGAACCAAATAGAAAACAATAGCGCCTAATCCACATCTACATTTAAAATCGGTCAAATCCGAAGTCATCACACCAACTAAGACAGCGAGCGCCGCCGAAACAATAAGCGCGAACAAAAAGTGCGATGCACTCCATAAAAAAGAAACGTGTGCGTCGAAAAAGGCAGAGTGATTTTGCCATTGTGCTCTTTATTATATATTGATGCAACCGACTGATTATAATACCTTTGTGATATACAGTCAAAGCTCTCTTAAGCGACCACCTCACGGATTCGAAGAAGTGGTCGTAAGGAGAGCTGGTCGCTTACGAGAATAGGATCTCGTAAGCGACCACGCTATGAAACAATAGAGGCTGCATGGTCGCACATAGAAATGGTGGTCCCGTGCCCGTTGAGGACGTAAAAGAACCACTGATGACGTAACAAAACCTTGGCTGTGACCACCCTCGGTATCTTACATTGTTCATGGGTGGGGTGGGGGAGATGAGATCAACAATGGACCGATAGCGGCTGCCTGCGGCGCCTTCATAAGCTGACGTCCGATCTCATTCTCATAAGTGTATGTAAAGCGCCATGAGACAAGTGATATGTGCGCTATGTAAAGAGGCTATGTCACCATTTTTAGTGTTATTTGAAAAAGTTAAAAGACATATTTGTATCAGTGGAAACAAAAAAAAATAATGGTCCAGTTTTGTTTGAAATTGCTTTACGAGTATAATGAAACTATAAACAAGTGTCGCTGACTACAGATGGCCAGGATGGAAATGGATTGCAAGTTTGTTCAATGTGTTTTGCAAAATTTGCTAAAAACTGATTATGGTTTATTCTTTCTACAAGATTTTTACTTGATATCTTGTTTTTGGTGCTGTAAGAGCATTTTGTGTTTGAAGTAAGACGCTCAGTTTTAATTCTAGCATAGTCTAAGAATAAAACATGAAAATCGCCATGACTTAGCCCCTTTAAAAACAGAGAAAAAGACCAGTTGGTAATTCTCAAATGTGGTCGCGGTCGTTACGATCGCTTGCGAGAGCTGTCGCTTAAGAGAGCTTTTAATTACAGAGTTGAATGGCAGTTCAAACGGGGTTTCACAATGGTGGTCGTAACCAGAGCTTGGTCGCTTACTAGAGCGGTCGCAGGGAAACCTTCGACTGTACATCGTTTTAAGCAAAATGATCGCTGTATTTTAGGTCGCTGGTACCGGTTTTTTGGCGCACGCCGACTGGATTCTAAACGCGCGCGAAACCCACGAAAAAAAAGCCAAAACAAAAACAAACAAAATGGCGACCGAATAGTATTTTCTCCTTTCCAAGTTTTCGTTCACTTGGCAGATAGTCTGTTTTACCGAGCTCGAAAACAAAAGCTGCCTTTTCTGTGATCTTCTGGTTTGGCTCATATAGCGCAAAACAAAAAGATTTTAGCGAACTTACAGCGATAAACACGATCGACATAAACACGGCGCAATGCATGTACAATGTACAACTAAAATATCAGGTAGATTCTGCATGTACCGGTCACATATTACGTAAAACAAAAGGAACAAAGAACGACAATAATACAAATGCAAAACAAGACCAAAAATACAATACCTCACAAACAATAGAAGACAATGAGTGGTTCATGGATACCGGTACATGCAGAAAGACCCAAATATGATTATTAAGCTACAAAAATGAAACTTTATTTTAAGCCAGTTAAAAGAATATATCATACATAGGACTAATTAGATTTATAAGGGTTCATCAGACTAAGTTTTTACAAAATATAACACGCTATAATAATAAATAAACTAGCGCGAATAAACTAGCACGAAGCAGAAATTAGTTAATACAAAACGAAGTTACGTGTAACAAAAAGAAAAATTATAAGGAATAAATATCGGGTATGATGAAACTACACACTACAGCTGAGAAATTCAGCCCTCAGGATAAATTGTAAACTCAACATTCCCCTAAAACGGCTGAGAAAGATACTACATTTTGCTATGATGAACCAAGGTTTTTAAAATCGTATTACGGTTTAATTCGCTTCGCTCAAACGAACGTAAATTATTTTCCACTTAAACGTAACACATACAAAACAAACAACACTATATATGATGGTTGGATGCTCAGGCATTCCAAAACCGACGTGATTTTATTACGCACTAACAAGCAGTACATCTTGAACGATCAATAGTTTAAGAAAATAACAATCTGATTAAATGCCTAAATGACCGATAACCTCTAATCTACTAGAAATATCCTCGTGGATATACATGTCCTTAGCGGTATGTGTTTTCCACCGGCAGTGAATCTTGAGGAGTCTTTCCGATATACTGTTGTTACTATTAACTACAGCCGTCGCACCCCCCGGCTCTAAGGCTATGAAGACCGTATAAACTAGAATACATAACGACAATAATGATAAATAGTTTAGCTAAATAATGCACAAGGTGAAACGAAATACGATTCAAAGAATTACAAATGATCTTAAACGTAATGTCAGAATTACAAAATTCGTTAATTCAATTTACAAGATCTACATAGATGCGCATGGGTGCCTAATGCACACAATGGACCCACTTTATTACAAGCTGTCTGGGCAATACAATTCTTACACAATGACAACATAGCTGGGCTAAATAATGCACAAGGTGGAACGAAATCGATACAAAATTACATAATACGTTAATTCGATTTATAAGATAGATACACATACATAAATATAATAAGGAAAGTAAAAAGCGAGTGAAATACAAAACAATGATACACTGCCCGGTACGAAAACCCGGAATAAAACCCATTGGGAGGAAAAACCCGGGAACGTACTCCTCGATCGAATGCAGCGTATTGAGCTCCGAGGATAAGAGCTTTAGACTAACTTTGGTAACAAGATTGGTCACAGACGACGGCAGTCCAAAAAACGCTTATACATCTATATTTATAGAAATATTCATAGCGTTTTGTCAAATCTAATTACATAACCTTTATTGTTTGAATAATTAAGAACAAAAGGTTATCACAAATATGAAAAGAATGCTACGAATCGAGTCCTGAAACACCTTTTCAACTCTTCGTTGTTACGTTGAAAAGCATTATTCATATGACTACCCTCCATGCAGGATAAGAATTGCAACCTTATGAAGGTAAGCAATTACAATCGAAACCGAGAAAGGAGGCGACGACTGAATACTGGACAAATTACACCATCTTAAAAACTTGACGATTTCTTTTGTATATCTTTTAACTGTAGAATCCGCCTTAGACTTCATTAACAAGGTCAGGAGATCCTTGGTGTTTGGTTTCACGTGGTCGGGGATGTTGTCCCAATATCCTTGAGTGGCAAACATCTAATGAAAAACAAAACAAGACAAAAGAGAACAGAAAACATGAAAAGAAAACACCGAAAAGTAAACTACAAGATTCATAGCAATACCAGTCTCCGAAATCAGGCCAGCGCCTCCTTTCTATCGTATGGACACGCGTCCTACTAACTCCACATGAATAACCTTAGAATATAAGCTGGAGACGATAAACTGCTCTCCCCATCCAAGGCCAGAGCCCTCTTATTGATGTCTGAGCGGACAAGCGTCCTACTAGACAAATCTCAAATAAATCATTGCTGATCATCATAAAGTAAAAGAGACCCAGTGGTCAAGTAATCAAAACTTCATACGGACAGCTAACATTTGTCCAAAAAATCTCTTAGAGCCTAACAACGAATTGGTGTTCCGTCCACGTTTCAGAACAGTCCTTCCGCTAAACACCTTATAATCCATGACAAAACTAAAAAATTTTTTGGCAATGATGGGCCAAAAATACGACGAAGGCCAGAATGGTACAACTAAAGTCGCCACGGCCTTGGATGTATACAAATAGCGAATTGTTCTATGGATTAGATTTACCGGGGGAACAACAAGACAATTTTCCCCTGTCAAATTCTGAACGAAGAAATCCACTCCGCTACAACCTGGGTTCCAAAACCTTGAATATAACTTTTTGACTTTCGTATTATAGAAATTGGCGAAACAGTCCACTGTATGTGGCCCCCAAATATAATCCAGGAATTCGAAAAAGGAAATTGTAATTTGTCAGTCGTCTACATCAATAATACGACTAATAAAATCCGCCCTATCAAGCTTAGTTCGGGGAATCCATTGCATTTCCAGTTCGATTCCATTATCAACGCAAAACTGAAAAATCTTAAGGGCTACAACATGTAAATCTCTCCTCATGCTTCCAACTTGGATAATTCTTCAAGCATTTTGACTGTCAGAAAACCATTTAATGTAAGAGCCTTTAATAATGGGCAAAAATGACTCAAGAGCAAATACAATAGCTGTTAACTCCCTCCAAGTGGAACTCATACCACACTCGTGTACATCCCATTGCTTATGACATATCTATTCCCCGTTAACATTTAAATGCGCACCACATACTGTGGCACTAGCGTCAGAATAAACAACATATTAGACGGTCTTAACGGAGAATCTATAATACTTTTCAAATTCAGTCTAAAGTATCTAAATTGGTTTCCCAAAACTCAATTTCTCTTACACAATACTGATCCAAAGTAAACTTCGAATCCCAATCCTGCGCTGCTGCGACAGATATTGAGCAATATCTGGTCATAATTCTGGAGATGTTCCCAAACACTGCCCCGGCGGAAATTATCTTGCCCACGAGGAGTTATCAAGAAAAAGGAATAAACCGTGGGAAATTGCCAATCATCAATATCAATAATTTTAGTAATAAAATCCGCTTTTTCCAGTTCGCTCCTTGGAATCCACTGAATTTCTAGATCTATATATGTTGTTATCAGCGTTGTTATCAGCGTTGTTATATAAATCATGCCGGCTCATGCTTCCCACTTGAACTATACTGCAAACTATTTGGCTGCCTAAAAACCACTTAACATAGGAACCTTCAACGATCGGAAGGAAAAATTCTAAAGCAAACTCTATTGCCGAAAGTTCTCTCCAAGTAGAACTTTCCTTACAGTCTTCTTAATTTTATTCCACTGTTTGTGACATATTTGGGTACTGTTGAAATCTATGTGTGCGCCGCAACCATTGGCGCTATCGTCCAAATAAATAACATGACTGGAAGTAATGGGTGCAAAATCAATATTCTTCGTGTTTGGTCGATGTAAATTACTTTTCAAAAAATTGAATCTCTCTAATACAGTAATTGTCTAAAGGAAATTTGATGTCCCAATCGGCCACAGCTGCAACTGAAATCGCGCAATGTGTAATCATAATTCTAGAAACATGACCGAAAATGGCACCGGCGGAGATGATTTTTCCGGTGAAGGACGACAACTCTCCGATGGAAACAACAACGTAAGGGGTTGATGAAAGTTCCACAAGGCGATGAGATTGTAGTAACTCCGAAATTGCATCCTCAACAAAGGCTGGATGTGTTAATGAAGACCTATTATTCCTGAGAGATCCCCAGAGGATAATGCTCGAAAAGAATCTTGTAACGGTCTCCTATAATAGACAGAATGGGACTCAGGGCACCGATGTGGTGCCAAGATTGAATGTCATTTCTAAGACTCCCTTAAACGCGAAGAGAAGCCGATGGACGAATCAAATTCAAAAAGTACCTGTAAGATGCCTATAGGAATAAGGCAATCGCTTAAATCATCACTTAGCTGTTGAACTATTGGTAAGCCCCTCGAAGAATCCGCTAGTCGGCACTGCTAGAATAAGGGAAGCCTATGCGGTTTGCTGACTGTTAAACTGGCCATGTGGCTCGACAGTCCTTTGCCCAATGCCCGAGACGATAACACCTAAAACATCTAAAGTTGGAACGGTTAGCACCAAAGTCTGCACAGCCTACAAAAAACGAAATAAAATTTAGTCTGGAACAAAAACTAACGGGCGGGCGGGCGGGAAAATGAACGGTAAACACGCCGGAAGGAGTAATGCGAGAGAGAGAAAGAACGCGTTCTACACAGTGTAGATAGTGTAGAACTAATAGTGTAGAAGAACTAATAGTGTAGAAGAACCAATCAGAAGGTGACAGAAAACCTGTAGAGAATGGACACATACCATCGGAAAATACATTTTGCCTTAGTCGAGAAAAGATTTGAGAGTAGTTACTGCTATTCACAGGCATCAAGTCGTCATTAACGTATGCGTGCTCGATTCAGACGCAACGACGAACGAAACATTCCTGATTCTGGACATAAAAAGCTTAATAACTGTTACTTTGAGAGCAAATCAAACTTAGGCAAATGTCACTACCAAGTTTCCAAATAGACTTCAAAGTGAATTGTAGAACTATCAACAAAACATCAAGGTATCGATCGCGAGCAAGCGAGCTTATGATATAACCTTACCATATGGCTACAATAATGCGCACGCTCTGATTAGCTGCTGAGCGGGCAAGATGTTCTTGTAATGACCGGGCAGTTATGAAAATTTTTCTCGGCTTGACGGTCCTTTCGAGTTATGAGTAAAAGCTACGAGCGCCAGGGCGAAAACAACAAAGAATACCGATAAAATCTGATTACTATCTTTTCAATAACTGAAAAAATCAAAGACACGGTTCGATATTTCTTTCAAATTAAACGTAAGGATTTTTGACGAACGTAAAAAAAAGTAAGTTACTTTCCTAATGTCCAGTCCGAAGAAGGAAAAAAAGAAAGAAAAAAAGGCGCCTTGAGCGTGAATTGAACCCGGTGCCTTTTTCGACTGTGAATTTCAGACGCTAAACCACAAGACCATCGAGGAACACATGCTCGATTAAGACTAAATTTCATTATTGTAAGGTAAATTCGCATTTGATTGCAAAATCCTTTTAGATCGATTTTAATGTTGCATTTAAAACTCCAAATGCGAAACAACTTTAAGCTTATTGTTGTTTATATTCGTTTACAACAAATTAGTTATTGTTATCGCTGGATTCACGTTATTCTTGTTACGAAACGCATTCGTAACAAAGTATTACGTCACTAAAGGGCCGATTACATGGCGAATTTCAGCCCTGTTGGGCGGGCTGAGACTTCAGCCCGGTTTCTTGAACAAATCTTCTTAAAACGACGTTTGCGATTACGGGCTGAAAAACCTCATGTAATCAGAATGAAATTTCAGCCCGGGCTGAAAAGCGATGTCACCTGGGTAGAAAACTGCACTTTGGCATGCGCAATGATTTGTTTTGAAAGCCCGGGCTGAAATTCGTCATGTAATCGCATCAAAATTCCAGCCCGTCTACCGTGCTGAAATCTGGGCTGAAATTAGCCATGTAGTCGGCCCCTAAGTTTACAGCTGATGGAAGGAGTGAGTGAGTGAGTGAGTGAGTGAGTGAATTAGCCACCGTTACCGATAACCCGTTCATTAAACATGCGCGCATTCACGGGTTAAAAATGGGGGTCATCGAGTTAATTTAGTTATAAGCCCCAAAAGCTAAATAGTAGGTCTGAATGATCCCCACATATCTTTAACATGGTAAGCACCGATGACGAAATAACAGTCACGTTTGGTCGACAACTAAATGTGCATTTTAATTTTACCATAATTGAATTATGACCTTGGCCTGATATTTTGTTATAATTTTGCAAAGTTTATACAGTCAAAAAGCCGAAAACTGGTGCCAGCCACCTTAAGTAATACTAAACGTCATTTCCTCTGACTTTATTAAAGAAATAAAAAACGCGCAGAGTACATTGTTGAGTTATATAACCACGCGTGAATTATTAAGAACACTTGAGAAGTGCAGAGAAGCAGAGTCGAAGGCGACTACTTCTCGCACTTCTCAAGTGTTCTTAAAAATGCCCAAGTTCTTATATAACTCAACAATGCACGAGGAACAAATTATCGAGTTATAGTGAACTCGGTTTGATCAATCATAGCGCGCGCATTTCCTTGAGCATTTTATAAACTAGAAATACGTGTCTCGCAGAACCTCGCGAAGCTCGGGGGAGGATGCACTGCAAAATGTTAGCGATGTGGGCCTTTTTGAAGTTTGTGAGTGCTATCTCCCAAAATTAACCTGTTCCCTTTACATACTTCTGTAGCTGTTGTTCTATGTACTGTGTATCAAATAATTGCTAATTCAATTCACTATTCGCTTGAATGGTTGAGATTGCAGGAGTTAATAGGATACAGGTCATGAGAATTACGAAATTGATTACAAAAGTTAAACATGAATATTCAAGATGAAGCAACATATTCTTTGTAAATATCATAAGCAATGTATGCGAGAAAATCAATAATGATCAATTTACAGCATATGCTAAGACAATAGTTTCAGTGTTTGAGTACTAATTTTTTATATTGAAAAATATCCTCTTATGATCTGCCTGTCAGTTGTTCAGCTACTTGAAATTTTTTTTTTTTTTTTTTGCAAAACGTAGATTAAAGAATAATTTATGGAGGGTTGTATATAAGCTTAAGATTACTTGCCTTTAAATGTAGGTTGTTTCAATTGAAGAGCATTAAAGAGCGGATTAAAGTGCGGTGATTTGAGCTAGATTTCTTAATGATCGTTCTTCTTCTTTGAGCCTTTCCTGTAATCAGTGTTTGCCCTCGTTGCGTCTATAAACAGAATCATTTTGTCTAACACTTCCAGTAGGTGTCGCCTCTTCTGATCGGTTTCGTTCAGAATTCTAATGGAGGCATTTGGTCAGGCTGTTCGAAGTCTTTGTAATCGATGCTGTCGTTGTTTCTTCGTTGCTCGATCGCGTTGAATTTCAAGTCGCCGTTCTCGCTCCAGCGGAGTTTCGGTGGTTTCTCGAGAAAGGATTTCAAGCCACTTGTTCAATCCAGCGTTGTTGTATTTGCTGTTCTTTCTCATTTGCATCAGAAATTGGTCGTGTTTCACCGAGAGCAGGGGGGGGGGGGGGTTGGAAGCCTATCCCATGATGCAACGCAACGAGTTACCGGCGACATGTGAAGCAAATAAACAAACTTTTTGTAAAATCTCATATTTCGGTGATTTTGCCGGTAGTCTCATTTTATGGTTTTAATTATGGGAGACTTGGGAATCAGAGAATATAGTTCGTTGGTAACAGAAAAGAACTACAATGCAAGAATTTCATTTATATTTCTAAGTTTAATCCTCGTTTCTCGTGATTAGAAAATATCATTTTCCGCTCGCAGGAAAATGGCGATCATCCCCGAAAATACCAGGAAAGTGCAGTTGTACCTCCTTCTTAATCGAAACATCACTAGCATTTTAACATTAATAACGTATTCCTTAATATCATAACGACTTAAAACATCAGATCCCTCCAGATCCCTCCAGGTTTTTCAAGCTGAATAAAACCATCAAAGTGTGGGTACTTTCAGTCAATGCTTTGAATTGACGGCGAGCTGATTTAGGAATTCGCGCACGTTTGCAGAGTTGAATGTGAAAATTCTTTGAGGAATAAAACGAATTTAGACCGAAGCAAGTTCAAGTAAATGAGTATAAAAAGGGTTACATTGTATTTCCAAAAGCCGTCTTGAACAAAGGTTATAGCGGAAAAAATCTTGGCAAATGCATCAGTGCTGAAAGCTCAAATCAGTACAAAACACGCAGCAAAATTAAAAATATGCGCGCGCTATATCGCGCGTACAAGCAAGCTAGCTGTACGCGTCAGTTACAGTTTTTCCTGTCGTTGACATCAGAACTACTGTATCTAGCTAAAACCGTGGATAAAACAAATAGCTATTAAGAGAAGAACTTTTTCCCAAAGGTTTTCAGTTTTTTGGAGCACTTATTTGGTTAACACAGTGCAAGAGTGTCGTCATATGCGTGGACAAGCAGTTGGATGCTTACGCGTTCAAGCGCGCGCAAATTTCGTTTGTCGTGTCATCCTTCAAACAAATTTTCGAAAGCATGTATCTGTTCGTTGCAAGAGAAGTTTTATTGACATTGCAAATCCTGACAAAAGAAGACCAACAGACAAGAGACCTTGAAAAGGGTGTCTTGACAGCCACTGCTTGCCTCGGCGATCACTGGCAAATGCGAGGTCACGTGATGAGATGGCTCAGTCGAAGCATATTGCACTGAAAAAAATGGCAACATGACGTGTTTTTTTTTTCGCTCCAACTAAATCATATTTCCCACCAAAATGTTCACTACATCCCAGTCTCTTCAAAACCGAGTGTGGATGTTAACATTACGCCTATTAAAATGAGTTATACCGCTAAAAGCGATGACCGCGCGTTTGAACTCCATACAAGAGGGCCTCACAAGCCTTTACGTGACATTGGTCACCACGCTCAAAATGATGAGACTTTTTTTAAAGTTATTAAAATATTTAAACGTTTGCAGATAGAATGATAACCAAATTACTGGAATCCGAGTGTGGATTTCCGAAAAGTAATTCATAAATGGGCGAAATTTTGATTGTCCCTTCAAAAAATGGCGTTTTCGCTGTGATTTTAAGGGTCAAATTGGGGGTCTGGGGACGAGTTAAAAAATTAGGCAAATGCCATCCAATTTTTTGCCATGCAAATGCTGGCGCTATTTTTGAATAGAATGCATTGTTTTCCTGGTAGAAACGACCAGAAAAAACACAGGACTATTGAAATGTGAGAAATTTAAGTTTATTTCAGATAAATAACTTTTTATTCAGTCGAATGCACTTTTCCTATAGCCCATGGTTGAATAGGGCGAGGGACCGCAGAAACATGCTAATATCACAGGCTTACCATCTCCAGTTTGTGTGGTATACTGTGCATCTGTAATGGACGTGTCGGTTTATCAAAATACTACTTAAGGTGAAATTGAACTGGTAAAAATAATGGTGAAATACTGGTGAAATTAAACTGGCAAAAATGAAACAAAAACTCATGTTTGTTTAGAAGTTTTGAAGCTCGCGAAAAAATGGTCTGACTCTAACGCTTTCACGAGAATCAAATCGCCAGAACAAACACAGAAAAAGGCAAACAACATGGCAGTTCGTTGTTATTTCATTTCTATCAAAGCTCTGACATGAACATGACAAATTCACAGCATTCCACAAACTGAGGGTGGTATATCTGTGTTGCTTTAAACCGTATCAATGAAGAAAATCATAGGAACCGACGTTTTTTACTTTGTAAAATTGCCGAAAATGGAAGACGACACTGCATTGTAGATCATTGTAGCAAAGTAATTTTTCGATACCACAGCGGTAGAACTTGCAGAATGAGAGCACAGTTTCCAAGGTAGATTTATAGCGGAGCACTCGCCGGGCCGAAGGCCTGGCTGCGCAGCCCCATACTCAAAGAACCTATGCCCGTCATTTTTCATGGTCATGGCTAGTGGAATGTTTCGCGGGCGTGTGTGTGCCCGCCCGCCCGCGGCCGTGTTGGAACAACATCCGGGATCTTGAAAGCAAGGCTTTGTTTTTTCGCGCGGCCACACAGCCGTGAGCTCGGTAAACACTTTAGTTGTATTGTTGTGTTTAGCGGAGAATTAAAGTCGTTATTTCCCTGCAGTTTTTCGCGGTTTGCTAATCAAAACAGGGATACTAATAAAGAGATACTCAGAAGCCGCTTTAGTGGAAAAAAAAGAGCTTTCAGAACCGAAGAAGCGGAGTTTTAACGAGTTTCCAAGCAGTCCAGTGACTTACTTAAAGGTAAAATAAATCACATTTTTCGATGGGAATTTATGTTGATATCAATTTTTGATTGACTTTTCCTTTGTGTTCTCTTAAGTTTTGGAGACATGTTTATGAAACGTGCTCAAATTAAGTTATGTTGTTATCTTGAATTTCATCGAGGACAGCTCTGCCTTGATGCGCCGTAAATGGTACGTGTTTTGCTTTTAAACATAAATTAATGGAGATTTGAATAAAATTTTTCGAAAGAAGATTGTTGTCTATTTTTATGTGTTTGTTCATTCATTACATAGATTGAAAAGCGATTTTATGTAAACAAAACAAGACTTAGATTTTCTGTCTTCACTTGCGTCGCCTTATTATGCAAATATGTTTGTGTATTTTTGCAATTTTGATTTCCAAATCAGTTTCTCCGGCAATTTTTGACAAACAAAAACTGTATTTTATTCGGAAAGTAGTCGTACTAGTTATTCTAGACAGAGAAAAGTTGTTTGTAAATAAAACGGTTTTAATGCTCTTTACATGTGGAAAATGCTCTGGAACAGGTCCTGTAGTCGATAACAATGTAAATACATATAATCCCCCTTCTGTTAGTATGTTTTCAAAGAATTTTTTTCTGCATCCCGCTATTACTGACTCTTGTTATTACGGACACCTAATCCCAGTCCCAAGGGTGTCCGTAAGTGAGAATTGACTGTATTTGCAAGCATAGCTCTTGTCGCGGTTAACCTTTCTCATTTGCATTACAATAAAATTCAACAAGATTGCGAGGCAGGTTAACTGAGAAAAGGGCTATTGTTATGCAAAAGTGTAATTTGATTTCTTGTTTGACTTTGTGTTGCATCGGTGTTGCTTTCTTGTAAAGTTGAACTAGTGAGCAGCGCTTGTATGAACTTAAGTCTGTAAAACTGATTTATTTTCTCCTGTGCATGCAGACTCTATCAGGGACTTATTAATCAGTTTTACAAACTTAAGTAATTTTTGTACAAGTGCTGTTCACTTGTTCAGCATTACAAAATTATTCAAGCATATATATATATATATATATATATATATATATATATATATATATATATATATATGTACACTCGTTTTCAAAAAGGTTGACGTTTCAGAAATATATATTTATTATATATACCTTTTGTATTCCCATCAAAAACGTCACCTATTAGATGGGAATACAAAAGGTATATGTAGTTATATATATTTCGGAAACGTCAACCTTTTTGAAAACAAGTGTATATATATATATATATATATATATTATCGTTGTGTCCCGAAAGGGTGAAAACATTTGACATCAGGTTATCCCACGATTGTCGAATGAAATTAAACCAAACACTCGCACTGCTTTCTAAATCCCAGACTCGGCAAAAGCTTGTACTTGATTACCAGCAATATTGACAACTAGTGTGTTGACAACTGAAAACACGACCTGCCGCAAATCCTAACGTTCCTCCAGCGATACAAACCATCAAAACCCGCCCACAAATGAACCAACCAAACACCATTATTGCTCATTTCAGTGGATTCACGCCCAAAGTTGATGGCCTCGTACCACGAGGGCCTGAGCGTGTAGCCAGCTCTACTAGGTTTACTAAGTATAAGATATTCTTAAGGTGTTTCGACAAAAGTCAGATCAATGTGAAATTTTCACTATTAACTGTTTTTGAATTGAAGATTGGTAAGATGTATTTTCTGGTAAAATCAATTTTACCATGACGACGATAAACAAGAAACTTCGAAATCAGAGAAATTGAAATCTTGCGCGTTTTAGATTTTTCATTGAAAATTCCACATTTAACATTTTGCCGCTTTAGGTAGCATTTCCCATTTTTCACCAACAAATGATGAAAAAATACCGCATTCAGTCATTAAACAATGGCTTGAACACATGCTACTTGTGACGTCATATCTCGTTACCATAGCAACTGATTGTCGTCAAACTTTACCATCCAATACATGATCAGCTGCGAAAGACGGAAGGTGCTGTTGATAAAAACGGAGTAAAACCTTAGGGAGGGAGGGGAGCTGGCATCCACCCACCCGTGTACGTCCGAGGGTTAACCATTCGGCTTTGACGTGACTCAATAGGTAAAGCTTGGTAATCACATCTTGTCTATAAAGCACACGGGATGAACAATCGTGACGAAATGTTAACCCTATTCGGCCTGGGCTTTTTTTGAGTTACTGAGCCTGGGGGGCTAAACATTAGTTTTCTTCATTCAAAGGTACAAATATGCAAATTTCAAAAAACATGGCTGTCAAAATCTTGTTGCCATGGAAACATCAAGTCACGTGATCAATAAATTGTCATATGAAATTGTTGCCAGATAAATTTTAGGAAAAGTCACAAAGTTTAATGGCCTTTGAATACATATTAAAGAAGTTATGAATGTTGAAAGTTAGCGCGGGCACTTTGTGCCCCCCCCCCCCCCCGCCCCAAGCTGAATAGGGTTAAACATGATTAGAAATAGAACACAAACCGCGTTGATAAACATATTGAGCTTATTCATTTTTGATAAAACTTGACGTTTCGTATGCTACTACATACATTTTCAAAAGTGACCGTTACAGTGTTAAAAACTATACTTATATAGTAGTAAAAAGGGACTGGGACCGAGATTAAGTACAAAACTTAACAGTTGATCTATAAAACTTACTTACTTACTGCCCATCATGCCTAGTGGCACATAGGGCAGCAACGAAATCCTTCCAGTCCTGCCTATCTTTAGCCAGTTTTTCAATGGTGCTCCAGCTGTAATTGAGCATCTTTAGTCCCTTTTCTACAGTCCTGCGCCAAGTTGTTTTCGGGCGTCCTCTGCTTCGTTTGCCTTCAGGTGTCCAGCGCATTGCGATTCTGGCTATGTTGTTACTCGCCTTCCGCATCACATGTCCGATCCACTTCCATCTTCTCCTGGTGACATGGGTACGAATATCCTCCTGATTGGTTTGTCTTAGTAACTGGTCGTTTGATATTTTCTGGGGCCAGAAGATTCTCAGAATCTTCCTGAGGCTAGTTGTGTGGAATGATGCTAGTCTTGAGAGGTCCTGTTCTGTCATTCGCCAGCATTCCGAGCCGTAAAGAAGAGTTGACAACACGCAGCTCTGATAGATTCTTAGCTTTGTCTTTGTGCCATAGTTTGCTGACCTCCACACTGATCTTAAACTCATAAAGGCATTTCTTGCTTTGTTCAATCTGCTTTGTATATCCATACCAGTACCTCCATCTTGGCAAAGCACACTTCCGAGGTATGTGAACTTGTTGGTGTATGGAATATCCTGCCCTCTTACCCTGATCTTTGTTGGGGAAGGGACATTAACACACATGGCCTCCGTCTTCTTTAAGCTAATTCTCAAGCCAACCTGGTTGCTAAACATGCTGAGCCGGTCTGTCTTCTCCTGAATGTGCTGTCGAGTGTGGGACAATAGGGCTAAATCATCTGCGAAGTCAAGGTCTTCGAGTGTAGTAAAGGGGGTCCATCTTATGCCTCTTCGCTGATCTTCCATTGTTCGACAAAGGACGCAGTCAATAGCAATATTGAATAGCATGGACGACATGACACATCCCTGCCGTACACCAGTTTTAACTTCAAAACTTAGATCCCCCTGGCCGACGCAACATGTGAAATTTGAGTAGAAGCATTTGATGATATTAACAATGCGTTGTGGAATGCCATATGCTCTCAGAATTTGCCAAAGACTGTCCCTGTGAATGCTGTCAAACGCTTTCTCATAGTCGATGAAATCTACATACAACTCCCTGTTCCACTCAGTACATTGCTCAAGTATGTTCCGCAATGTGAAAATATGATCCGTACATCCACGCCCCTTGCGAAATCCAGATTGCTCGTTCCGCAGAACGTCATCAACAGCTTGGGTGATACGCTGTATAATAACCTTGCAAAAGATTTTACTCGGCACAGAGAGAAGGGTAATTCCTCGCCAGTTGTTACAATCACTTAAAGACCCTTTCTTTGGTATCTTGATTGTCACTCTTCTGCTCCAATCCGATGGAATCTCTTCCAGCTCCCAGATCTTTGTAAATAAGGGGGTTAGAATGGATGCAGCAAGCTCAGGGTTTGCTTTAAACAGCTCGGCATTAAGATTATCATGGCCAGGAGCTTTTCCATTCTTCAGGGAATTTATGGCTTGGATGATTTCTCTCCTAGTTGGAACATCTGTGCTGATGTCAAGGTCAGTTGCGGCTTCCTGGATATTTGGCACTACTGTTGGTGGTGGTCTGTTTAAAAGCTCTTTAAAGTGCTCTGTCCAGCGCTGTTCCTGTTCTCCCTCTGATGTTAATAAGGTACCGTTCTTGTCCTTTACAAGCACATTGGTTGTGTGACATTTACCAGTTATGACCTTGGTGATCTTATATACTGTTCCTTGTTCATTGCGTGCAGCTGCCTCCTCCGCCTGGGATGCAAGGTTCTCCATGTACTTCCGTTTATCTGCTCTTGCTCGGCGTTTCACCTCCTTGTTCGCTGCCCGATACATCTCTTGATGCCTTTCTTTAAGCCGTTGGGATTTAGAGTCCATAACTTTCTTCTTCAATTTCCGTCTACTTTCAATTGCTTTCCAGGTATCAGATGACATCCATTCCTTGGGCCTCCGCTGCCTGTAGCCTAGACATGCCTTGCCGCTATCGTTGTAAACAGTAGCAATTTTCTCCCAGTTCTTATTCACCCCTTCATCGTTATTATCCTCCCTTCCGTCTAGTTCGCAAGAGCCTCAAATCTGTTGCGCACCTCGAGGATAAAAGATTTTCGCACATTTGGGTGTTTCAGTTGACCCACATCAAAAGGGCTGCGCCCCTTGGTTGGAAGCCCTGCACTCTTTAATTTCAGTTTAAGGCTAGCTGTCACGAGATGATGGTCACTTCCAATGTCAGCTCCCCTACTCACCTTTATATCCCGTAGCGATCTCCGCCATTTTCCATTTATCAGCAGATGGTCAATTTGATTTCTATCCCTGCCATTCGGGGAGCACCATGTGATTTTATGGATCTCTCGGTGTGGGAAAAGGGTGCCCCCTATCACCAGATTATTAGTTGTGCAAAACTCAACAAGCCTTTCTCCGTTTTCATTGATGGTACCACTCCCGTGTCTTCCCATCACTCTGTCACTGCCTGAGTTTTCAGCACCAACTTTGGCATTTAGATCCCCCATGATGATGATAAGATCCTTTATTGGGACCTGCTCAATCTCTGCTTGGATCCTGAGATAAAAATTGTCTTTCAGGTCATCTTCGCTATCATTGGTCGGAGCGTAACATTGGATCAGAGTCAAGTTGTTTTGCTTTCCTCTTAGCCTGGCCTTTATCAGGCGACTATTAATAGGTTTCCATTCCAACAGCGATCTATCTGCTCCTTTCTTCAAAATAATTGCCACACCTTCGCGATGTAGCTCATCGTCCCGCCCAAAATACAATACCGTTTCGCCTGACACTGTCTTCAATCTCCCTGTCCCTATCCATCTACTTTCACTTACACCCAATACATGCAAGTTGTACCGTCTCATTTCTGCTGTAGCCTGTGCAAGCTTCCCAGTTTCATGCATAGTACGTACATTCCAAAAACCAATTCTGGTCTTGGTTTTTGCACTCATCACTTCCAACTTCATACCAGTAGTTTCCTTCTGGCTTTCACTACTGGCAGTCATTCGGTTCGAAGACCTTGTAAGGTCTGCGTGCAGGATATTGGTTGTTTTCGTTGCTGTTTCCGTCACAAGTTCTTTTTACAGGATGAGGTTGTTAGCCTCAAGCCTAACCCCCACGTCTGGAGGGCCGTGGGACTGACTTTAGTCTGGACCCTACTCCTTGACCATTCCGGCTTGGGAGGCCCTACCAGGGGTGTATACACCCCTGCCGGCATAGCTCTTGGAGTCATTGGGACGCACAAGCCACTCAGCCACGACAAGGCAACAGTCCCAGTGAGTGATCTATAAAAAGAAACAGCTAATTAGTAAAGCATCAGCTGACGTTTGCATTAAAATCTGGCTTCAGTTCTTGTCTAAACAATGTTTCTTTGATTTTACAGTGGAAATCAGTTTTGCCCGACGCTAAGATATCAAAATAATCCCACTTGATGTTGCGTCCAGTGGTGTTGACATGGTCAGCAATGGCTGATGTGCGGTCATCCTTAGCGAGGGCCTTAAAATGCTCAGTTTTTCTATCATGAAGCCGTCGTTTAGTTTTACCAATGTAAAATTCTTCACAATCCCAACAACTGGCTTTGTAAATAACTTTAGACTGTTGAGAACGATTTAAGCGGTCCTTGTACGGGAAGAAAGATTTGATGCGGCGAGTGTTTTGAAGTAGTAGCATATGAAACGTCAAGTTTCATCAAAAATGAATAAGTTCAATATGTTTATCACCGCGGTTTGTGTTCTATTTCTCATCAAGCTACGATGGCCCGAGAACAAAAGTCTTTACGATAGGGTTAAATATATTACCGATTGTTTTCATTATCTTCCATTTTTTGTATGCATGTTTATAGAAATCAATGAAGTCGTTTTTGCTGCTCTTTATAATTAACAACTTTGATTTACGTTATCTTAGAGAGGTTAACTACACAAACATTTAGTGTACATGCTCACCACTGATTGCTCGTGTTTTTTTTTTCAAGGAGCTTATTCAAAATGCTGAAGATGCAGGTGCAAGTCAAGTGAAATTCCTTCACGACAAACACAGCTATGGAACAGAGAAACTGTACAGCGACAGTCTGGCTGAGTTTCAGGTGAGTTAAGACAGGGATTTTGCGAAGAAAGGTGCTCTGACATTTCCGATGCTCCATCAGATCTACGCCATTATCGGTTGAGCAACAAGTGGATAATTGGCGTCAAATTGGGTAATTACGATTCTTTAAATAGTTACATGAGATGTATACGTCAAGAGGGCTGCGAAGGGTAATGTCAAAGATCGCCTGCTCGACCCTTTGCCATCGTGTTGTTTCACTTGTCAAAATGTATAACTGGTTATATTGACAAATATAGCGCGCGATAATCTTGCAATGATTTTGTAAGAAGGAAGGTTAGAACTACTGGAATCAACAGACGCGACGAACTTTCATTGGCTTTTTCATAACTTGTTAGTTTGTCACCCATTCAAACCCTTCATTAATCATATTAATTTTTTTTTGTATTTCACTAGTTTTAAACTAAAACGTTTTTACAGTTGTTATAATTTATAGTGTTAGCCCCCGAAGAGGCTTTGTTTTGAATATTGGGCACTGTGCTCCATGATATTCCATATATGGCGAGGCGGGGAGAGGGGAGGGAAGGGGAGATAAGACTCTTAGTGCATGCTACAAAAACTGGGTAACGCTCCGGCAGCTGTGGACCACTTGCCCCGTGAAAAATCTACCTTTGTAGATTTCAGCTATAATTGTAATTAATTGTTTTGCCCCGAAACAGGGTCCAGCGCTTTATGCCTACAACAACGCCAAGTTTACCAAGGACGACTGGAAGGGTATCAGAATGCTGTGTGACAGTATTAAAGTCAAAGATCCTATGAAAGTGGGTCGCTTTGGCCTGGGTTTCAAGTCTGTGTTTCACATGACAGGTAGACATACTGCATGAGGCGCGTTTTTCTTGTACCTCACTGAATACAGATCACGTACCTGTGTGGAACATTCCGTTCCGTTTATAGTCTCTAACCTTCCATTTCATGGTTCGTTATCCAGGGTAGGCAAATCGAGAATCCGGTTAATTTTACATAAAAATACTTAGTTGGAGAGCTGTTGTGGACATGAAACTAACTAAAAAATGACCAAGCTCAGTTAGCGGGAAATTAAGCACTTAACAGTTCGCAATGCTATAGAAAACGACATTTACTTTTCATAATAGCAAAGCCCTTATTCTTTTTAGCATTTGAAAGTATCTTAAGTTTTGCACTGCCCTAGTAAGTTGCATTACATTCTATAAAAATGTTTTGTCATGACTGCATGTAAAAATTGAAAGCTTGTCTAATTTGGAATCTTTTAGATGCATATCGAACTGCCTGTAAAATGATCTGAATGTTTGGTTCGAACACTGGAAAAATGTTATTGAGGCGTGTCCTTATTATTGATTGAATATTAGGGCCTGACATCCGATACATTTTTTTATTGATCCTAGATTTACCGAGCATCCTAAGTGACACGCGAATTGGGTTCATTGACCCACACGAACACTTAAGTGATCACCTCTACCGCAGAACAGGATTCAGCTGGCGCCTACACCAACATCAAGAAATGTTAGACTTATCGGATCAGTTTCTTCCTTACAAGGGAATATTTAATTGCAACGATGAAGTCTTTTCTCAAGAAAAATACAATGGGACATTGTTCCGTTTTCCTTTACGGGCCACCCCGTCCAAATTATCAAAGACATTGTACTCTGAAGAAAAGATGCAAAGCTTGTTTAAGAGTTTCATTTCCGATGCTCATCTTGTGCTCCTGTTTTTGCGAAATCTGAAGTCCATTGAGCTGTACACACGAGAGAAATCCGATTCTCATCCTAGAAGAATCTTCCAAGCTAAAATCAGCGACAATAGCCTTGAGTTAGTTCGGAGCAAAAGAGAGGAATTCTACGCGGCAATCGATCCAGGCCCTTTGCCCGATCCAGGCCCGATCCAGGCCCTTGCATGCATCGATTCTCGATGCATGCAAGAACCTATAACAGTCACTTACCGAATCACGATCGAGACAGAGATGGAGAGCGGAGAGAGAGGTGAACATTTTTTTCTTGTCACAAACTACTGCTGCAGAGGCGAGGTGTCAGCTCGTTTTCAGCGGCTCCTGACAGATGAAGAACTCAGCTATTTACCGTCTGTTGGCGTTGCTATGGCGATACCACCAAGAAATAACCTCGAAACGCCTGATGTTCAAGGTCACGTGTTTTGTGCTTTACCTTTGCCATTGCAAAAGAAAAGCATGACGGGTTTACCAGTGCATGTGAATGGATTCTTTGCTTTGAGCCAGAATAGACGTCACATCAAGACGCCAACTGCAGATCAAGATAACCGAGGCCAGCTGACTGACAAGTCCTTGTTGTGGAACTGCTGTCTGATGGAAGAAGCAGTGCCTAAAGCGTATGTCACGATGATGAAGGAAGCCATACTCCAGTTTAATATGCAACCAGAGGCAGTCTACAAGTAAGATTTGATTGTTTATATCCTTTTTGAAACCTTACCAGGTACCTTTATAGGAGTAAATGACTTTTGCCGTGGTAGCATTCCAAACGTTTACCCGTACATCGTGTAAAGTTCTTGTAATATTTAGTCTGTGGATGCAATATTGTAGGGTGACCATTTGCCTTAATGCTACTGAGCAGTACTTTCCTGTCCTGCTGTTTATTTTGTTGTTGGTTCTAACATTTAAGTCTGTGGATGAGAACTTAAAGAACGATGATTCAAATGAAAGCTCCTCAGCATAATTTGTTTTTAATGAGATTTGATACTTTGTTGAATTTTGCTCTTGCCTATGGAGAGTAAAAAAGGATAACTATTTTTGTTTCCTTTTTAAAACGAAAAGCTTCTATGGACTCGGAGCAATGGGGCCGTTTACTCCTAAAACATCCCAAATTTCATTTTGCAAATACTAAAAAGTAAACAAGACCATCTGAAAATACTGCTGATGAGCTTTCATCTCAATGATCCCATTGTAGAATTTCATTTACAGGATTCTATCAATTTTAATTACTTAGTATGTTACTCTACGAGTCAACGGTAAACGGTAAGTCAGTTGTAAGCTTGGGGAGAGGCGGTGGAATATTAAACTTGTTGCTCTATGGTGGTGAAGCTGTTTGCCTCAGCTTATTTACCTTACTAGGTCTGGTAGGCTTCGGATATACGCGATTACCAATTACTTTTTCTCTTTACAAAGCTGGGACACTAACATAGAACAAACACGACAAAACCGACGCTTAAAACTATTATCCCCTAAACAAATGGTTTATTGTCCTTAACAGAACTGGTTAACGGACCGGAAGACGGAGCCAACGTTAAACTTAATAGAAAAACGCGTGAATAAGGAAAATGTAATTTCTCAAGGTCGTTCATTTCACCAAACATAGTTTGGCTTATTTAAAGAAATTGCTTATCGTTTCGTTAATGCCTTTTGTTTTACAGAGCATGGCCAGATATCGGCAGAGTTGACCAAGCTTGGAAACGACTGCAAAATCCTTTATTGGAGTTACTGTGCAATGAAAAGTTCATTTACACCAAAGCCCATGGAGGCAAGTGGCTGAACGTGGAAGAGGTAATCTTTGACACACTTGAGACGTTTGACAACGAGCTGAAGAGGTTGCTCGTGAGAGTTTTGCTTGGAGCGCACCAAAATGTTGCCAGCTTGCCTAACCACGTGCTAAAGGCCGTTAGCTTGAACAAGCCGCGCTCCATGGAGATCACTCCCTCGCTGGTGCGACGCGTTCTCAAAGACTTCCCTGTTTGCTACAGGGGCCTTGATCGAGAGGAGAAGTTGGTGCTTCTGAAATTTGTGCTGAACCGCCAAGACAACAACTTTGCAGAACTGCTCGGGTTGGAGCTATTGCCAACTGCCAATAGAGTTTTCACATCTTTTTCAAATTCGAGTGAAGCCATTTACATCTGTTCTCGTGAGCATCCACGGGAACTCCTACCGGGTCTGCAACGACGATTATTAGACCACGACATTGACAAGGACCTTCTCGGACGTCTAAAGGCGGTCGCAGAGCAAGGTATGTGTATTTCTCGGTCGGGGCACTATAATTTATTTTTTTTTTTTTCAATTCACCAGAAAGCATTTCTTCTAAACAGATATCTAGTTCCTCATGGTCAAAAGGGATATGAAAATGACTTTGCTTGGTACTGCGAAATTAGGATGTGATTTAACTCGTCTGCTGGTTTGTGAAAGAACCAAAGCTACAAAAGTCTTCAAATAACAATACACTTTGTGCTTGGCTATTGATAATTTCTGTCGATCCAATTCAGTGTTTTCCGTGACTACCGTGTTTTCTGCTGCATTTGTCATTAAACTTCAGCAAGAATACTATTCTTGAAGAAGAAATTCAAATACTTAAAAAAATCTTTCAATTTCAAGGGAAAAGTCTGTTTTCTGTCAACGCCTTGTTAGTGTCGCTTATTCACAATATCGGTTTCCGTTTCATGTTCCCAAATTAAACGAAATCGATGCGTAATTTACAAACAAACTGAAAGGGCAGTAAAAATGTCTCATTTTTCCTCGCTTCCCGCCTCCTGGGAGATGCTACACGCAGTCTGCCACTGACAAAATCGTAAATTTAGCTTACATTTAAAGGAAAGTGTATGTTTCACGTGTTTTCTTTCCCTGTAGAGTGCACTCAGTTACGACGCCTTTGTAAAGACCATGTACCTACTCTACTTCGGAAGGCATTACCTTCTGACTGGTTAGATTGTGACAAGGTTCAGTGGTACCCTAGTAACGGACACCATCCACCAAAAGGTTGGCTTAAGCGCGTGTGGGAATACCTGAGAGAACACTTTGAACATGAACTCTGTGAACTTTTAAACCTCCCTTTGATTCCGCTCAACTTCTTGCAAGTCCCCATCACATTGACAAGGATGATGAAGCCATCCAAAGTTGTTGTTCGAAAGCTAAATAATGATCGCCTGGATAGTACAGTGTGTGATGTTTTGAAGGCTCTAGGGGTGACGGTCATGGAGGAGTGTCCGATTTTCTTGTGGAGCCATCCAGCTGTCTTGAAAACATTTGTACACCCACCAACAGTTCGAGGCGTTTTAAAAGCTATGGCAACTTCTTCCTCCATAATGGGAGACGGCATGCACTCAGCTATCCTGCTAGACAACAAAACATGCACAAATGATAGCAAGCGCTCCTTGAGAAAGTTTATCGCTAAAGCCTCGTCTCTTACTCCAGAAGAGAAGGAGTATCTTTTTAACCTTCCCCTTTTTGAGACCGTAAAAGGAGAGTTCGTGTCAAAGAAAGATGGCCTAAGTGCAGCACCAGAGGAAAAACTTCCAGTGACTCCACGTAGAGAGCTCATTGACACTCAAGAGGACGACTCCAAGAAAATGGCCCGCTTGTTAGACATCAAAATACCAACGCTGACTGAGTTTCTCTGCAATGAGATGCTTCCAGATGTCAAAAGAGGCCGTTATTCCGAAGAAGAGATTGATAAACTGATATTCTTTGTAAGCGAAGGTTATCAGGTCCATGCTGTCGCCGATATCAGGTTTGAAGAGGAACTGAAAGATTTGCCATTTGTGTCAACAAGTAATGGACGCTTTAGAGCTATGGACCTCTTCGATCCCAGAAAAGAGCAGTTGCGAGACATTTTCGCTGAAGAAGATGTTTTTCCTACCGGGGCACAGTATACTGATCCTGCAGTCCTCGTTTTTTTAGGGAAACTTGGTATGAAGAGCGAGAAAGAAATCACCGCCAAAGACCTGTATCATAGTGCCACGAAGATTGCCAACATGTCAAACATTTCGACAGCGGAGAAGAAATCAACAAAAATTATGGCTTATTTGGAAATGAATCCGAGGAAACTTGAGGAGAATGTTTCTGAAAAATCATTAGGACTACTGCTTCAAGATGTTCCTTGGATCTCTGCAGTGAGACAAAAGCCCCACGGCTTTCCTGATAGCCTTCCTTTCTATGGAGAAAGTGAAAAAGAAGCCCATTTCTACAAGCCCACACAAGTAACGAGTAAAAAGAAAGTAAACGTCATTGGAACGGTTAAGCCGGTTGTTCAAGTAAATCCATCAGGTCAATTACACAAGTACTTTGGTTGGGACAAGATGCCTCATACATCGGACGTTATGGCGCATTTTAAAATCGTGCTTAATTCCTATACCCAAGATGAAAAGCCGCATTATATGTTGATTGTCAAAGAAATATACTCTTTTCTGCTTGGTGCAGATCACTCTGAAGTCACAAACGCTATGCAGGAAATCAGAATTTCAAGCTTCATTTGGAATGGAGACGGCTTTTCCTCTCCTGACGTTGTGCTTGCTGAAATGCCTTCTGTTGTCCTCTCACCATACGTTGCATCCCTCCCTACAGAGATGACCCAATACTCTGAATTGTTCTTTAAGCTTGGCATGCAGGTACAGTGTGATGCTTCGGTTTTGCTTCGTGTTCTCGGCTTGATTGAACAGAAGTACAACGGTCATGGTGAGCAACATTTTGATCCTGCAGAAGTGGACAGGGACCTGCAGTTATCTATTAACGTCTTAAATAAAGTGAAATCTGAAGTTGGTGATGAAGTTCCACCCGATCTTCAAGAGAAAGTCCTCCTTCCAACCTTTGTAGAAGATGATGCTTATGTCAAGCTAGCGCCAGTGGAGAAATGCGTATATTGTGAGCATGAGTGGCTACGACCGTTAAATGATGACGACGACATGGATTACTTCTTTGTCCATCCAAACGTCCCTAATAGCACTGCGGAATTTTTTCGTGTTCGAACCTTAAGCAACACCATGCTGGATCCTGATGAGCTGGGAGTTGGGGAAGAGTTTGGACAAGAGGAAAAACTCACTCGTCGGCTGAATAGACTATTAGAGGACTACACCGATGGATTTGCAGTACCGAAAGAGCTTATTCAAAATGCAGATGACGCTGGTGCCACTGAAGTCAGATTCCTGTACGATGAAAGATCCAACGAGGATGCAATGGCCGGTCTGATTGACGAAGGAATGAAAGATTGCCAAGGTCCTGCGTTGTGGGTTTACAACGACGCTGTATTCCAAAACGAGGATTTTGAAAATTTAACAAAACTAAATGGCGCAACAAAAGAGCAAGATACTCAAACAATTGGAAAGTTTGGACTTGGCTTCAATGCAGTCTACAACTTGACGGACGTCCCCATGTTAGTGAGCCGAAATTATTTCGTGATTTTTGATCCCAACACCTTCTATCTTGGAAAAGCAATTAGAAACAAAAACAAACCTGGAATAAAGATCGACACTAACAAAAACGTAAAGAAACTGCGGAGTTTTCGCAATCAGTTCAAACCGTTCAATGGTATCTTTGATTGTGATCTTCATCTGGAAAAAGAGGACAACTCATTCCAAGGAACACTGTTTCGCTTTCCTTTACGAACCAAACAGCAAGCCATAAGAAGCGAAATCAAACAGCTTGTTTATGACTGCAAGCAAGTAAAAGAACTTTTGCAGCTTTTTATCAAAGGGACGAGATCGTTGCTTCTCTTCACACAAAATGTCCGTCGAGTCAGTATATTTCATTTGCCCAGAGAGTCAACCGACGAGACACAGCCTACACTGATATTTGAAGTGACCAAGTCGTTGTCACAAGAGGGAATCCTGAGACAGGTGCCTTTCCCTGTCACCCTTCCTTCTGCTGCTAGTAGTCTAAGCAATGAAGATCAGTTCTTTTTAAAGCAATGCAACTTTCTTAGAGCATCATCGGAAGCCGCCAAGCGTGTTGGAGAAATACAGAATTACAGCACTGCTTTGCTTAGGTCGGCGCTTACCCTCGCCATTCAGAGCAACCTTACGGAAAGCGGACTCCATTTCTTTGAAGATGAGGTTAAACTACCTCCTGGTGTTGAGACGTGGCTTGTCGCATCTTCAATGGGCAACGGCCAAGCAATGCAGTTTTCACAGAAACAAAGAAGTCTTCTTCCATCAGCTGGAGTTGCCGTTCAGCTGTTGCCGAATGATGCCTTCGTTCTGGAACCTGTTTGCAATTTAAGTTGCTCAGGAAATTTGTTTTGTTACCTCCCACTCCCTATTCACAGTGGTCTTCCTGTATACATCAATGGTGCGTTTGCAGTAGCCTCGAACCGACGTAGTTTAAAAGAAAAAACAGAGGACGACAAAGCCTGTGTTGAAGTAGAGTGGAACAATATTCTATTAAAAGATTCTGTTTGTGCAGCGTACCTAGATCTATTACAAGACGTCAAGCCATCTACTCAAGCCTCCAGAAGCACATATCAGTTCCACTCACTGTGGCCAAAGTCTTGTAAAGTAGAAAAAACCTGTGAGCCTCTCGCGCGATCATTTTACGAGCACCTTGTTTCTAGAAGTATTTCCCTTTTCTCAGATGGAAACAGATGGGTTAGCATCCATGACATTGTCTTTCTTGATCCACAGTTTCGCAATGATCCTCAAATCGGAGGCATAGCTTTTCAGGTATTTCAGATGTTTGTTTGTGAGAATGATGCTGTCATTGATCTCCCTGCTGATGTGTACCAGTCGTTTCAAAAATATGGATATGAAAGAATGATCCAGTCTAAAAGATATGACAAGACCAGGTTCTTCTGCGAACTGTTTTTCCCAAACATTGGTTCTGTACCGTCTCGATTGAGAGACAGCTTGGTCTTGTACGCCTTGGATGAAAACAGTGAGGTTGTTAATCAGATGATCAAGACCAGTGCCTGCATTCCAGCGTCACCACATGGTCAGACCCTGAAATGTCCCAGTCAACTCGTTTCTCCCAACAGAGATGCTGCCATTTTATTTTTCCTCAAAGATGAAAGATTTCCGCATGGTTGTGTAGAAACATTCCGTAATCACTCACGGCTGTTTAAACTCGAGCAGCTTGGAATGTTGACAGATAATCTGTCCTGGTCTGAAGTTGCAGAGAGAGCAGAAAGCATTGACATCTTGAATCAACATTCCAACGATGCAGCAATTCAGAGAGCGAAGAACTTAATAGCCTTTCTGGAAAAAAAGTTGGATCGTGATTATAATGATCTTCCATCAGATGAGGAAAAAACCAGGATTTTGAAAGCTACATTTCTTCCAGTTCTCAAGAAACCGAAGTCGTTTCCTCTCAGATGGAAAGGCAGTGAAACTACAGGTGGAAACCAGCAAATGCTAGTATCGCCAGTGGATGGCTTTTTAAGCGATCAAAAGTATCTAGTATGCTGCAGTAGGCCCGTAATAGAGGCGACAGCCATTCCGGCAAAAGCAAAAGTGTTCTTAATGTTAGACAGAAACCAGCCTACAGTAAAGCTTGTAATGCAACAACTTCATGAGGCGGTTTCCACAAGTACAAGAGTTGGCGATGCTGAAAATGAAGAGATAAGAAAAATATGCACCAAATCATACAGATTCCTGCAGGAAGCTCTTGAGAGCAATGAGACCCAAATTGCCAATTTTTTTCAAAACAAAGAAGTCATTCTTGTCAGAAATAGGTTTGTGTGTGCAAAGGAAGTCGCTTTCAAGTTAATACTTGATTGTTCTCCGTATCTGAACAAGCTTCCGGATAATTTGGCCAGGAATTACGCAACGCTGATGAAAGTAGCTGGTGTAAGAGATCATTTCGAGGTGGAGGATTTTATTTCTGCTTTAAAACGCATTAAGCAACATTTTCAAGAACAACAACTAGACGAAGAGACACTTTGTGTTGCAGTCAATCTGGCAAATCAGTTGAAAGAGTCGTTGAAACATTCTAAAGTTCAGATTACAACTGGTTATAAAAGGGCATCCGTTTTTCTCCCAAATGCTACTCGAGTAATGCAACCTGTGAGCGAACTTTGTATCAAGGACTGTCCTTGGATTCCCGGAGACAATGGCGTCCAGTTTGTCAACCCCAAGATTCCCACGCCAACAAGTTTTGAGTTAGGTGTCAAGACAAGGAGAGTAGAAGTTTTGCGGCGCCATCACGCATTAGGAATTTCATTTGGGCAACGCGAGAAACTGACAAATCGCTTAAAACGCATTTTGACTGCCTATCCATGCGAAAAAGAACTCTTGAAGGAACTTCTTCAAAATGCCGATGACGCACAAGCCACAGAGATTTGCTTTATCAAGGATCCCCGAAGTCATCCCAAGATGCGAGTATTTGACAGGTGCTGGGAACCACTACAAGGTCCGGCCTTATGTGTGTACAACAACACGCCTTTCACACATGCCGACATTGAAGGCATACAGAACCTTGGAGAAGGAAGTAAAGGGAATGACCCTAACAAAACGGGCCAGTATGGCGTCGGCTTCAATGCCGTCTACCACTTGACAGACGCGCCTTCGTTTAAGTCCAGTGGGAAAGAAATTGGCGACGTTTTATGTGTATTTGACCCACACTGTCAGTACGTCCCTGATGCGAATCCTGAGGAACCTGGCAGAATGTATACAGAAACCACGAAGTTAAAGAATGTTTTTCCGGACGTATTTTCCTGCTACCTGGAAGAGCATTTTCCTATAGAGAATTCAACCATGTTTCGATTTCCTCTTCGAACGCAAGAGATGGCAAAGATTTCCAAGTTATCAACCACTCCAATGACCCTTCAAACATTGAATGAAATGATGAAGTCTCTGAAGAATGAGCTCTTTGAAGTCCTTCTTTTCGTGAACAATGTCAGAAAGATTACTTTGTGCGATATCGACAAAGAAAGCGGAAAAGTGGCGAACAAATACTCAGTCGAAGTGGTAATGTCCGATGAAGATGTAGCCAAGCGACATGAATTTACTAGCTATATAAAGGAGATCGGAAAGTCGGCAAAAGAAAAAGAAAATCTTCCATTTAACATCGGAGTAAAAAAGTGCTCATATGTCATGACTCTGAGAGACTCTGTGGGCAATGAGGAGAGGTGGTTCATCGTTCAGCAGTTTGGTCTTGAAAACCCAGTGTCGAAAAGCATTGTCCATGCTTACCAAAACCACGACTTGGGGATGCTTCCTCGAGGTGGCGTAGCTTGCCTTTTGGAAAAGAAAAGGAGGACACCTATGGGGAAAAAGAAAGCTTTCTGCTTTCTTCCGCTTCCAATAGAAACTAACCTTCCAGTTCACATCAATGGCCACTTTGCACTGGACCACGAGGCCAGAAGAAACTTATGGAGAGACGAGACTAGCGGCTATCGGAGTGACTGGAACAACGCCTTGCTGGGCGATGTGATAGCATCATGCTATCTGACACTTTTAGATGAGGTGAGGATACTCTATCAACTGCCAGTAATACCAAACCACCCAATCAATCCAAGCTGCTCTGAGCAAGATGTATTTAAAAGAGTTGAAGATTTTGAGAAGTTGTTTCCACAATTTGATGGCAACGATTCTTACTGGAACACACTAGTAAGATCGGTGTATAAAGGAATGGGCGGCAAGCAAATGCGGCTTTTGCCGGTAGTAAGGTGCACATCACCAGGTTCAGCTCGTATGCATGAAGTTCGACTGACATGGCTTCCGCCAACTGGCACAGGAAAAGAGCAAGCATTCTTTAACAATCTTGACGCCGTTACGAGTGGTAGGACACGAACAACACAAGGAAAGCACAATCTCGGAGAAATCTTGATCCAGACGGGCTTTAATCTGCTGAGTTTTTCCTTATCTGTGTTTAAAGCATTCACGAGATCTGGTGTGAATACCTGCTGTGTGTCTCCTTCATCGGTTATAGATTTCTTCCAGACGTTCAGTTCTCAGAATCCCCTTTGTAGCATTGGATCCATACCGACTGATGTTGGTGACACTCCATTCAAGGACGACATCGGTGTTTCACTCGTGCTCGCGTACTGCAAAGGTGACGCACATTTCCTGGAGAAATTACCTGGCCTTCCTTTGCTTCTAACACAAGACAACATGCTCTGTGTATTTGATAGTGCAAACCGAAAATTTCTGTCTTGCTACCACGACATTTTGCCTAATTCTAAGAACATGTTTGTCCATGAGAAATTAAGGACAAGTGTCTTCAATGACTCGGCAAGTCATCGTGCATCTGTGTTCGGGCTATTTGATGTAAACGCTTTTGCTGTATATTTACATCATTCTTTGCCAGGTTCGTATTATGGATCAAATGACTACGTCAAGTGGTACCCTGAAAACATGACACAGCCAAATCGATGGTGGATTTTCGAGGTCTGGAACTTCCTTAGGGAAGAAGTGAGATGCCGTCTGGGAGAATGGCCAAGGAGCGAAAGCATTCTAGCAATGCTTCAGCCTTTGTCTAACTGGAGCATTCTCCCTGCAACTGAAGTGACTGAAATGCCAAATGGCAGAAGCGCAAATGGTCCTGCTCTGGTCAGTGAAGAATTTCTGGTGCCCTTAAAATTAGTTGAATCTGTTCTTGATTTCAAAAGTTGTTACGAGACAAGAGTTCCATTGGTTTCAACTCTTAGAGAACTTGGCCTCCCTGAGCTGAATTATCCTGTTCTTAGTGTCTCAGACCAGCAGCTTCTTGTACGACACATTGTGGCATCTCCTGCGAAACCAAGATCTATCCTTTCGTCACTTCAACAAAGGATGAGGCGAAAACCACACTCGTTGCAAGGAAAACTGGATTCTTCCGGCTGCAGGATTCTCCTTCAGTATTTTAGCCAGAATGTTAGCAACCTACAGGACATGCCTTCTAGCATTAATATCTTGAGAAAGCTTCCCTTTTATCTTGCGACGCACGGTGGTCTTGTCAGCCTCGATAACCAAAATGTTTGCGTCCTACCAAGTGGAATGCCCAGGGAGGAGATGAGAAATCTAGAACGAAAAGTTAACGTCTTGTTCCTGGAATCTGTGCAAGATCTCTCAAATCTATATACCTTTCTGGCATTTGATTGCATCTCTTCATTTGATGTGTATTGTCGCTTTATCTTGGAACATTTCGAGGTATTTAGCATGGAGGTCCGGCAGATGCACCTCGAGTATATTCGAGACTCTTTGCTTAACCCTTCTTCAAATGAGAACGATAAGCAAAGACTGTTGCGCTGCATCAGGAGCATGGAAGTCATTACCACCAATGATGGTACGCTAAAGAGAGCATCGCGTTTCCACGACCCACACAATGAAGTTTTCAAGACTATGCTTCGAGAAGAAATGTTCCCACCCGAACCTTTCAGTTCCCCAGATTGGCTGCCTTTCATGAAAAAGATTGGAATGGTACATGAAGTTTCCCGAGAACATTTCATCAGATTTGCTTACGACGTTGCAGAGGAAGCGGAAATGCGGCGTACTGAAAAGACAGACGAAAAGTCTAAAGTGTTAGTTTCTAACCTTTTTAAGCGATCGCAAATATTGAATGACGGGCTCCTGCGAGCTGTTTGTGATATTCATTTTGTGGTTTCAGATCCAGTCCGTGATGATCTTAAAGGTCTTCATCCACCGTATAGTACAAGAGAAGATGGCCAAATTCCGTACATTTCTTTTGAAGGCTCTGTCCTTTCTGACCATGCTGAAACACTGTGGACAACAGCATACCTACTTCCCCAATGGGCAGAAATTGAAAAACCTTCCCACATGACGAGAGATGCTTTTATCAGCTCTATCCTTTCGCAACTCCATGTTTTGTCAGATCCCACTCTGCAGATGGTTACTTCTCATTGCCTTAACATCTCTCATCAACTTTCAAAAGAAAATGACAGCAAATTTCCAGAAGTTCAAGGTGTCACAAGGACGTCAGTCATGCGAAATATTTACAAATTTTTGCAGGGAAAAGGTTGCACAAGCAGTGATGTGAAGAACGCCCTGGAGAATGCACCTTGCATTTTGGTTGAACGTGGAGAAAAGTTCGTCCTAGCCAAACAAGTAGTACTTGAGTTGTACGACAGCCCTGAGATACCACCATTTCTTTATAGGGTGCCTCCCGAATTTGGAGAGTTTCACAAACTGTTTCTGCACTTGGGCTGCTCTAATTCTGTTAAAGCATCTCACTACGCTATGGTCTTGGAAATGTTATACGATCAATGTCAGTCAAACAAGTTGAATCCAAACGAGATCAAAAGTTCTTTGAAAGCGGTCAGAGGTCTCTTTAAAATGCTCCAACAGGATTCCGAAGAGAAGGTTGGGCTCCCAAACTTGTACTTGCCAGCCCTCAATTCGTCCAGTGTCTGCTCTATTGACAATCGCTCTGTTACCTTGCATAACTCGACCGACCTAATATTTGATGACGCACCTCATTATCAGAGTCGGCTTGAAAGTTTCAACCAACTATTTGTGGTGGACTTAAAGCGGGCAGAACTTCAGTGTCATTCTTCCATGAACTATAAAGATTACATCCTGCGCCTTCCAGCTGATATAAGACCGCAGATGCTATCTTGCGTGGTAGAGGAAACATTTGTTGATTCCCTAGATAGTAGTGTTTTGACTGTCCAGATTAACGTTGCTGATTCCTTGAAGAGACAACTCTGTTCAGAACAGTTCTTTCATGGAATCTTGAGGCTCATTCGGCATGCCAACCATGAAAATAAAAACTTGGATGAAAGGGCTATTGCTTGCGTAGAAAGCAGACTACGAAGCATTGAGTTACTCGGACTGAGCAAAATTGTGACCCAACTGATGTACAAAGGAGTTGTGATTCTACGTAGTAAAGCAGAAGTGTCCCACTTTGTAGACAAGGTTAAAGAGTCTGGAAAGGATGTTTGGAAGGTCTATGTGAACGCAATGGAAGGGGAAACCCATGGCAAGATATCGTTGACCTTAACGCAAGTGATTGCAGAAGCATGCGATGGATTGTTGCGGGAGACAGTGATGTTCATACCAGAGATGTTGCGCACGGATCCCAGCAACATATGGTCAATCTTGGACGACATGAAAATACGTCAAGACAACTCTTACGACCCGTCAATGAGTGATCTTTTACCACAGCCAGGCAATTTCATCCCGATCGAAGATCATCATCTCCTAAACGAAGCCTTTGAAGAATTCACCCCCGGAGAATATGTTGGCTTCGAACTGGATGATCCAAGTCTAGAGCAAGTGAATGGAGATGCTACCTTCATATACGCTATAGTAATTGAAGAAGCCAGTAGCGAAGAATGTGCCAATATCTACACGAAACGTTACAAAGTAAACGTCGGACATGACAAGGAACCACGGATTGCCGAATCTGCAGACTTATACAAATTTCACCGTCTTCAATCATTTGACTCAGCAGACCCACAAGGAAGCTCCACTAAAGCAATAGACAAAACGAAAGTTTTTAGGAAAATCACCAAAGTGCTGAAAATGGTGTGGCGTCTTCCTGAGAAAAGGAGGAGAAAAATTGTAAAGCGATTGTTTTTACAGTGGCACCCCGAAAAGAGCTATGGAGACGCAGAATTCTGCAAAGAAGTCTTCCAGCACCTTCAGAATGAAATTGAAAAGTTAGAGAGTGCCGAGACAGCGAACAATAAAACAAGCTGCTACACAAATTTCTTTGAAGTCTGGAGAACGCGTGCTAAGCGGCATCATCAACAGCGCCAAGAATACAGGGAAAAGCTGGTTCGAAAATATGGGTCCTTGGAAGCCTCAAAGAGTTCAAGTTCTGGAATCCCTCCAAGTTTCTGCAAGAAGAATCCACAACCAGGTGAGGCAAGACGCTGGTTTAGACAAGCTGAAGCCGACCTGAGGGCTGCTGTCATAGACTTGACTGCTGACAACCCACCCTATGAGTGGGTGTGTTTCAAATGTCACCAGGTAGGCTGCCTAATAGTTCAGCCCTTTATCTCCCAAGAGTTCTCTATGTCAAGCTGGCCTATAGCTCGGATCTTATTTCGGTGAAAATGCACGTTTCTCGATTGTGAAAAGAAAAAAAATTAACCATAATTACTGAACTAGAATACTAAAAATACATATATACTGAACTAGATGCTTTGCTCCCGTGAGCTTATTTTGTTCAAGGGCGTTTATTTCTTGGGAGGGGAAGTTATTTTCAAGACGGACTTACTTAAAATATTCAGAAGTTTATTAGTGCAACTCCTTTCGTAGTATTTTTTAACAGAGGCAGAGTCCAAGTACATCAACTCTAGTTTGAAGTCTGGATGTCGCTGTAATTCAATCAAATGTATACAGTAGTACAGATTCTACTCAGCGTTACAACGGCCAACATCAGTTTATTATTATTATTATTGTTATTATTATTATTATTATTATTATTATTATTATTATTATTATCATTATCATTATCATTATCATCATCATCATCATCATCATCATCATCATCATTATTATTATTATTATCCATTTAGCTCAGAGCTCTGGCTGTTCTCATGTCGACATACAACCGAAGGGAGCGAGTCATAACAAATAACCGAGGGTCCCCCGGGGACACTCTCCGGGTACTTAGAAGTCAAGCACCTTCCGTAAAATTCTGGCCGTTCCTAATAGCGTAGTTTTCTGCAGCGATTCAATTCTGACCCAGTTATTATTATTATTATTATTATTATTATTATTATTATTATTGTTACTACTATGTGTTGTAATTTTATATTGTAAATTTCAGATTGTTTTAAGAAATTTGTTAATAAAGTTTTATTATTATAATAAAAATATTATTATTATTATTATTATTATTATTATTATTATTATTATTATTGTTGTTTTTATGACAATGATCAGTGCAAATGAATGAAAACAGCATCCCAACTCGGAAACAATTTCCGAGTTCCAGATGGGTTTCGAACCCACGACCCTCCGTGATCTAAAATGCAATGTTGAGGAGTCTTTAATTATCATATATTTTGTAATTATTATACATGTGTTGTAATTTTATATTATAAATTTAAGATTGTTTTAAAAAATTTGTTAATAAAGTTTTATTATTATAATAAGTAAAAACCGGAAATAATATATTATAATTAATTTAACGTATTCCGTAGACTATAATCCAGAACAGAACAACTTTGAAGAAAAATTTGAGAACATTTTAGGGTTGCACTGTCCGTCTATGCTGTCAAAAACATACGCGTAATGACAAAGTTCCGGTCGATTGAATTTTGAATACAGAATTATTAGTGGACAGCATTTTACAGTGCGAATACGCACCAGGACGGGTCGAATATGACACGATATTACACCCTTTTAAGTACGCGCTAGGGAAAACACTTGCAAAAACCTGGAGGAGAAATGTTTAATAAACAATTTATTCAGTGAAAAGTTGTGCAATACGACTAGTCATCTTTACTCGTCGATAATTTTTTTCTCGCGTAAAACCTCGAAAAAATAAAACCGACTCGCAAAATACCCAGCCGTTTTACACAATTTTTTCTGTAAATAACCTCTATATCTGGGTCAAATCGATTAGCGGTGGCAGCTCCGGAAGCGGGTTCTTTTGTTTCCTCGATTTTGGCCTGTTCCGCCCATACACTACGGCGTCTTTGAAGTTTAGCCGGACGTTTCTATTTTTTTTTTCAAATTTGCGAAACACCGGTTGCATTAGGAAACTTGATGTGATGAAAATTTTTATCTTAAACAAACACAAATTTGATCAAAATGTCTCTAGTGCGACCAGGTCCTACTTCCCTGCTTCCCAGCGGTTTCAAAAAGTCTTCATTTTGGGAAAGTAGCTTACTGGAAATTTCCCTAATCAGCCCCCTTTTAAGAGGAAATATTAAAGAACAATAAGCAGTATAAACTAACCAAGGATATTAAATTGGCTGGATTAACCACTGATTAACCGACATTGAAAGTCGATACTCACCAAAGCGATTTGAGCGGCCGCCGAGGCCATCACCATTTTTTGTCATCACCATTTTCAGGTGATGACAAAAAAAAATCACGTTAGCTTACCTGGTCTTTTTGAGGACCTATGTAGCCACAAACGTAGTCTTGTCGACTGTCCTACCACTTAAAAAAAGAAAAAATATTGCAACCCATTTTCCTCGCTGAGCAAGAACGAAATATGTTACTCAGCTTTCGTGGCCGGCGACCGCTGTGTAACCACGCAAAAGCGTTCCTGTGTTTAAGGTCAGAGATCTGTGCAATCTACACGTCACTTAAGAGTTATGAATGTTCCCAAAATTGTGCAAAATCACATCCATAATTGGCAAGGAGTCGAGATTGAGGAAACCTGTCAACGCCAGTAGAAAAAGGATTTCTTCAAACCTCTCATCAAAGTTTGCCTTTAATTTAAACTAGGAACGTTGCAGGACTGGAAGAGATAATTCACGATATGTTTTTTCAATTGAATTTTATGTGCTTTTGTTTTTGTTTCATGTTATTAAATATGAAGCAGACGTAATGGCAACTTGACAGTAAAAATCTGCGAATTTATTGAGCTTAATACAATTTTAAAGCTTTTCAAAGTTTAACAGAAATAAAATGCACACTGCTGTTATAAACATGACAAAACAACGCATGTTGTAAAAAAAACTTTGATTAATGAGTTGACGTTTCGTATGCTTCAACATACATCTTAAGAAGTGACGGTTGGATACAATACAATAAAATTTAAATGCTGGAACTTAATTTAAAATGAAATGTCATTTCTTTTAAATTAGGTTCCATGTAAATGTCCTTATAGCCACATGGGCTTTTTTTTTAATTAATAAAGGGCTTCTTCAATGGTGAACTGAAAATGTATTTTTTAGGCGTAGTCATGTGGCCGATGACGTCATCGCGCTATGTACGATTTTGTAGGTATTTCTCAGCAGATGTAAGCACAGTGTGATGTAGCATCCTTATTAACTCACAAAAAAATAGAAAGAAAACAAGTAATATTTACGACTGCATTCTTGTAGTCGTTCTTAGTTTGTTACAAGCTACACCGCGCTGACAAGCCCCAAGGAGTCGTATTGGTGTCTCGCAAAATCTACTTTTTTACGTAGTTAGATCAGCCTTGCAGTTTGTCGTTAATGTTTGTTTATTTTTTGGCTGCTAGGTCTTTCGTAGATCCTACGTATCGTTTACAGCTTTATCGTTTGCGGTCCTTTGCAGATTTTGGTTCTACGAGAATACGCACGCATGCAAGCAGAAGCGAAACTAATTTTGGTTTTATTTGCCTGTTGCTGTTTTAAGTCCCAGCGAATAACTTACATTACCGGCACGAGTGTAGGCTACGCTTAGCCTCTTATTATTATTGTTATTATTATTATTATTATTATTATTATTATTATTATTATTATTATTATTATTATTTTTATTATTCGATTCTCTCCAGTTGCCGGATGTTCTACTGGGTAATGTTTATTGTGTCTCAGCCACTCCCCGTAGCTTAGAGACACAACACTTTCCTCAACAAGTGCGCAGTTCCGAGCATGGCCGATATTTGTACACTTCCAAGGAAGTCAGGTACATCTAACTTTCCAAACCAGGTCTTTGCACCTTTCGATATGCTTCCAAGAGCACCAATCACGATAGGTATTATTGTAACTTTCGAGGCTCCATGAATCCTTCTAATTTCAAATGCTAGTTCCTGGTACTTCTCAACCTTCTCCTCCTCAGTCCTGGTGATATTCTGGTCCGCTGGCACAGCTATATCAATAAGTGTCCATTTCTGTGTACCTTTATGCACAAGAGTTATATCTGGCCGATTATGCTTCAGCACTTTGTCTGTGTAGATAGTCATGTCCCAGGTAATCCTCACTTCTCCATTCTCTACGATCGGCAAGGGTTGATGGTCATACCACTTGTCAGAACACTCTATCCCATACTTCCTGCACATCTCCCAGTGTACCCGCAGGGCTACCTTGTCGTGACGCTTCCTATACTCTCTCTGGGCAAGCTTCTTACATCCACTGACAATATGTCGCACTGTTTCAGTGGCATCCCCACACAATCTACACAGTGGTGTCTCTGAGGTCTTATCAATGCTGTACTTGATAGAGTTTGTTCTTAAAGCTTGTTCCTGAGCAGCAAGAATCAAACCTTCTGTCTCCTTTTTTAAGAATCCATTCCTGAGCCATCTCCAAGACTCCTCTCCAGCTTCATCTGATATTTGTTGGACAAATGCACCATGTAAGGTTTTCTCCTTACAGTTTTTAACTTTCTCTTCTTTCCTTCTCCTCTCATAGTCCTGCAGGCTCTCTTCTTCAACAATCACTTTCTCCTTCAACACAGCTTGAAGCATCCACTCTGTGCTCTCTCTTAGGTAGCCATGAAGGGATTTGCTCTCCCTACTTACACACTCCTCGATGCCAATCAATCCTCTTCCCCCTTCCTTTCTCGGCAGGTACAACCTCGCAACATTACTCCTGGTGTGCAGGCAACCATTCATTGCCAAGATCTTCCTAGTTCTTTTATCCATGTTGGTTACCTCCTCCATTGTCCAGTCCACAATCCCCGCACTGTAGCGTACTACACCTACAGCCCAAGTGTTAATGCCACCGATCAAATTTCCCCCATTGAGTTTTGACCTACACAACTTCTTGACTCTTCTGATATACTCCGCTGTTATCTTGCCTTTCATCTTGGTGTTGAGAGTCTGGTCCAACTGTAAGATGCCAAGATATTTATAACCTTCTTCCTCTATTTCCCCGATGTGCTGGTCGTCGGGTAGGTCTATTCCACTGCTGCTAACTTGTCTTCCCCTTGAGTTCTCATTTCCAGGACAGCACACTTGTCAAGCCCAAACGACATCTTAATATCTTGCGAGAAGATCCTTACTACTTGAATAAGTGAGTCTACTTGATCTTTGCTCGTTCCGTACAACTTCAGATCATCCAAGAAAAGCAGGTGGTTAATGGGTTTCGTGTCCTTTGCCAGTCTGTATCCAGCTCTCATATTTTGTTGTACAAGGGTCAAGGGTAACATGATCACTATAAACAGTAGTGGTGACAAGGAGTCACCTTGAAAAATTCCTCTCCTAATGTCTACCTGCCCGAGAACCGTTCCCCCTGATATCAATACGGTCTTCCAATTCTCCATGCTGTTGCTGATTATAGAGATCATATTCTTGGCAGCCCCAACCATCCCCAACCCCAACCAGCCCCAACCATCTCCAGGCATTTCAAGATCCATTATTATTATTATTATTATTATTATTATTATTATTATTATTATTATTATTATTGTTATTATTATTATTATTATTATTATTAATTAATTAATTAATTTTTTATGACAATGATCAGTTTCATTTTAAAGCTGTAATGTTGAGGAGTTTTTTTATTATTATTATTTTCAGCAGTAAAAACTATCTGTATGCTATGCAGTTAAAAGGAACACAGGGCGCCAAGGCGTGACCTGTGCTCCACCTATTATTATTATTATTATTATTATTATTATTATTATTATTATTATTATTATTATTATTTGTAGGTTTTATCGATTCATTTCTATACAGGTTATGTCCGGGTATAAACCATATACCTAGGGTATATAACCAACAATCATGTAATGGAGAGCACTTTCCGTAGGATATGTGCAGTTCCCAGCAACGAGATCATCTGTATCTGACTGATCTCACTTCTTCCTGGTATTCTCTCAAGGTACTCGCTCACTACCTTTTTGGTCACTCCAAAGGCTAGCATGGTGTGTAAAGGCGTTGAAGTTGAACTAGTGTTGCAAAACATCACAGGAGAAGAGTTGAATAGGGGAGCCAACACCGCCCCGGATGCGCGGCTGGATATAGTTGCTAGGGGATTCTGGGAGAGGCAGAGGTCCACTTTTTTTGACGTGAGGGTATGTCACCCTAATGCAGACTCCTACAGAGATAAGGATCCAGACCAGATATTCAGGCAACACGAAACTGAGAAGAAGCGCCAGTACGCTAGCCGAGTGTTAGAAGTTGAGCAAGCTACATTCACGCCATTAGTTTTCAGCACGACAGGTGGAATGGCGGTGGAATGTAAACGATATCATAGTAGGCTTGCTGAGCTAGTTGCTATAAAGAAAGGTGAAAGCTATGCGACTACCACGTCATGGATCAGGGCGAGAGTGTCCTTTGCACTGCTGAGATCAGCATTACTTTGCCTAAGAGGTTCGCGAGTTTCTAGGAGAGTCAATTTAGAATTGTTTGACATTGACTTTGATATCGAAAAAGGACACGCAAATATTCATTAATAAGGCATTGAGAACACTATTTTTATTTTTATTTTATTGTAATTTTCTTTTGTAATTTTTGGCGATTTTTCTTAGTAAGATGAGGTTTTGTTGCATTCATAAATAAGTCAACATAACCAGACATAAGTTATGTTAGGGCACCTAGGACCTAGGTTGCCAAGGATTTACAGTGTTGCAGTTGTAGTCGATCGGCCAGATGAGATGTAATATAGGCAATTTTAAAGATTAAAATTATGATTATTTTTTTTTATGACAATGATCAGTTTCATTTTAAAAATGTAAAGTTGAGGAGTTTTTTATTATACCATTTCAAATGTACATATCTTATCGTATTAGAATTTTAATGTATTGTAAATAGTTATTTTAATTGTTAAATATTAAACATCTTGTTCTTGAATTTTATTATTATTATTATTATTATTATTATTATATATTTATCTTAATACGTTTTTTAACTAGGGTTTTAATATTTTGTAAACATTGTAAATTAATGGTTGATGATTTAATTAAGGAGAAATAAAGGATTATTATTATTATTGTTATCATTATTATTATTATTATTATTATTATTATTATTAAGAAATTTTTAATAATATGCTGGGAAACTTTATTCACAATTTAAAAAATATCTTAATTACATAAATAAAAATAGAAATAATTGATAATAAAAATTCAAAATTCTATAAAATTACAAATTCCATGATGCAGAGAATAAAATTATATAATCGAATTATACTAATGACGGCTAAACCAGTGTCCATAAAAAGCCCAGAGTATAAAAGCATATAAACCGTATATTTCAAATATCCACACTAGCTACATTTATTTTACAGTCTAAGGTTGCTCTATCTTGCTACGAAACGGCGTTCGCGAACCTCTAACGCATGCATGTACCGATCTTAAGAGTTCAAACGTAATCTGTGTCCTGAGCCAAGTGTCCTGTCTGTGTCCTGAGCCAAGTGATTACAATATGATAAGAAATTTATTATTATAAGAAATTTATTATTTATGATTAAGAAATTTGTTAATGGCCATAGCCATTGGCCAAAGGTCCTTTGGGTTATTATTATTGTTGTTATCATTTTGTTATTATTATTGTTATTATTGTTGTTGTTGCATTCATAAGTCAATAACCAGACATAAGTTATGTTAGGGATTTACAGTGTTGCAGTTGCAGTCGATCGGCCAGATGAGATGTAATATAGGCAATTTTAAAGATTAAAATTATGATTATTATTATTATTGTTGTTGCTGTTATTATTATTATGTATATAAATATATTTTAATTACGTACAGTTAATATTTAGTATTTGTTTTACTCCATTAGTTCTTCAAATTATATATTTTTGAATATCTATTTGCTTGAACTTGTCAAGCGTTATGAAATGAAAATTTATATGAATGAACTTTATAGCTTTTTCCTGCAAGTGTACATAGGATAGATTGATGTTAAGACTTAATCGATTTTTAAGAAATTTGTTAATAAAGTATTATTATTATTATTATTATTATTTATTATTATTATTATTATTATTATTATTATTATTATCATTATTATTATTATTATTATTATTATTATTATTATTATTATTATGGTGATGATGATGATGATGATGATGATGATGTACATTTTCTAGGCCGCGGAGAAAGCTTTAAAGGCTGCCCAATACGCAGACGATGCCTACAAGACCCGTGTTCATAATCTTATAAAGAATGCCAACTGTTTGGGCGATTCACAGTTGACCAGCGTAGCAAACGAATTGGAGAGTTGCGTGGTGGATTCAACACGCATGCGCTATCCCGACCAAGTCTGTTATCCCGAGATTCCCCATGACGTCTACACAGACATAATGGCCAGTAAGGCTTTTGAACTAGCGAGTGCTATCGTTGATAGAGTCCGCGACAAAGTCAATAACCCTTAGCCACTAGAATAATTAGAGAAGTTATGAAGGTAGTTTTTGTGCTAGAAAGAATTGGAGAATTATCTGGAAAACATGTAACATAATAGGTATTTACAATTTTTTTCAATATATGTTAAGTTCTGTGGAACAAACAACAGTACAAGAAATTGCAGTTTGTTATGATAGTCGACGAAGGTTTATAAACTTTCACTGTCAGTTAAAAAAAAGAAAATTAGCTTAGCTCCATAATTATTATGGTTGAAATTTTATTGATCTGAGCGATACAATTTTATCGTTGAAACCTAAGGTAGTAAAACTAAGAATTCCAGGGATGACTTTTTTAAGATTTGTTTCGTTTTACATGAAGATTTACACACAAAACATAGAGAGATTGGTACTATTAGGTAATGATCCATAAGTTAAATGGTATAAAATTTATTAACTTTTTCATGACTGTTATAACAGAAAACAAAAGAAAAAGAAAGGTCACAATGTGAAATTCAATCGTTTATAGCAGTTTCACCATGCGCGGGAAATACGCATAGGTCATCTATCCGTTTTAATTTTGCCCTTGGCAAGAGATTTCTGACTAAAGGTTAAACAAAAATAACTGCTTTTTATGATTGTTCAGAGTGTTTAGAACCAATAATTGCTTCAAAAGTCAATGGAAACCGACACGTAGATTAATTTTGGCTTTTAAGAGACAAAAAGGAGATGAAATATAGGCCAAACATTGGCTTGTTGTGCTTTGTTTTATTGTGTTTTAGAACATGATCGCAAGATCTAAATCAGGATCAAGTTAGATTTTTTTTAGATATCGATAACTGTTAAGTAACAATCCGTGTAAGAAGTAGGCAATTCTCTATTGTTCCGCGGCATTTCGCTTTCCCCACATAAGAATGTTTAGATTTTTGTACTGAGAATACGTCAACCTATGGACAACATGGTTTTGAAATTAAATTTACTGAAACTTTATTTTAAAGCGATGTTTCTTTTGTGTTACAAGATTTCATCCAATCGTGAGACTCCAAAACAATGGCCAAGAAAGACTTCTAATTTTCCATGTTCCCCACATAGAATTTTTGTTGTATTAAAAATCACAATAGTTTTCACTAAAAGGGAATCAATTAGTAAACTAGAGATAAATAAATGCGCTGCCTGGTGAAGTTATGGTCGATTTTCATGTTTTAGCCAATGAGGTGGACGGTTTCAACAATAGCACAATTCACACCTTTCTGCATTCCGTGCATTTGGGTTTGCCTACTTCTTACACGGATTGTTACTTAAACGTTTAGGTTTTCTTTTTTTTTTATAGCAGCTGACAGTTATTAACAACAAGCAGTAGAAGCAATGTTTCGAGGATTTACGTGTTTTTTAGTTTTCAAGACTTCGCAGACTAGCAGAAACGTCTTGAAATTGTCCACTTCAGTTGCAGTTTATTAAATGAATAAGGAACGTAAAGTTATAAAGTGTTGTTGTAATGGTTTTTCTCATGCTGTATTCACACTTCGTCAAACATGTTTAATCTGAATGACTGTTTAATTTATAAGGTGTTCACATGACGCGTCGCATCGTGCAAATCATGATCGAAACATACTTATTCTGAGTATGATTGAAACTATCTCATGAGGTAAATAAGTCAGACGAAACGCGTTAGCGCAAATGGCCTCATCTTACTAAACACTACATTGCCCTTCGTTCCCGAAGGGCTTTACGGGTGAAATTTAACCACTAAATCATGTTACAGCAACTGAGGGGTTTAGAGAATCCTCTGGAAAATAACTGTATAATATGTTTTAATTCGAGACAGAGCGGATAGGATTCTCACCGCAAGGCCTCAATTGACAGTGTGTTTGCTGGGGACACGGCCTTTTCACGAGGTTTTCCTTGTTCTGTAAAAAAAGGTATTTCTAACTATTCGCTCGCAAAGAAATGTCAACGTGGGAGGCTAATGATTTCTAGGTTTATGCTAATACGCAAAAGTACAAGTGAGTGAAAACGTTTTTTAGTCACCATTTGCATTTGTACCGTACTATGATGGCTGTATTAGTATATTTTGTACACACCAATACGCCGGGCAAGAAGATATATAAAAACTGTGCGACTCGGAGGAGTCCCTTGCTGCTTCGAGTCCAGTCACATGCAATCTTAATAACACTTAACAGTCTTTTAAGCGCACATCTTCATCAAAACGACCATGGCAAAGACAGAAAATTAGAATACGTCTTTATGCATTTATTGATCTTTATTGAGCATTGCAAAATTTAAAAAAAGATCTGGTTTACGTTTGTAAACAATACGCTAAAAAAGGCTTCTATATAAGACTAATTTCGTAAACGGAAAAAAGGCTGGGCTTTTCAGAATGCATCCAGATAGCGCGCAACGGCTGAATAATCTGTAGTTCCTTGTCTACAGGGCCTCTTACTATTGCGCTTAGAATTTATGAAATTACTAAACTTTGTTTGGACGGGGTCCCACAAATCACTGACGATAAGCAAAAAACAAAAGCAGTTTGTGTACTCTTAACGTTCGGGAGAAATTTAAAAAAGGCAAAAGTTAAGTGTGCTGCGTGTCTTAATATTTAACAAATACAGAAGGCCAAGCTATGTATCTTATTTGTCTTCTTAAACACCTCGATGATTCATGAATAAAAAACTAAGAAAATCATTACCGTGAAGGAGGTTTGGTTACGCTGCGCCTCATTTTTTCAACCCACTTCTCGGTGTTTGAATATCATTATGAAACACTCTTCTTCGTGTTCGATATATTACTTAAAACACGGCGGGCATTTGTAAATACACGATACTTGTACGTCGACATTTTTTGAGTGTTCGGAAATGCATGAAGTGTTTTGAGACAATATAAAACATCAGTACTGGATCCATATTTGCTTGTACGGAGGGAGCCCGGCGTGAAAGAGGAGTAAGGGGGGGGGGGAGTCCGGCGTGAAAGAGGGGGGCTCGAAGTAAAAGAGGGGCAGCCGGGGTGAAAGAGGAGGCCCGAAGTGACAGAAGGGGGCCCCGGAGTAAAAAAGGGACCCCTGAGTGTAAGAGGGGGGCCGGAGTGATATAGGGGGGATATAAAGAGGGAGACCCGGAGTAAACAACGGGGGTGGGGACAGAGTGAGAGTGTTTCCGACCGAAAAAAATATTTTTAGTTTAATTGCAAAATAAGGAAGGATCGGGCACCGTTGGCCCCTTCCCTACATATGTCACTGTGTATGAATCTCCTTTGATGTATGATATATAATATATGCTAAAACAAAAACTGAATGACACGAGTTAGGTTCCACACATCGTGAATTCTCTATTTTCGATTGCCCATAAACTATCCCAAGAGCATTTCAAAACAATAGTTTATGTAAAATTTGGGGGGCAAAGAACGTGTATTATGGGCAATTCGAAAATAGAGAATAGAGGTTTTGCACGGCAGCCATGTTGCATGGCAGGAACAATAGATTATTTTTCCCATGGGAAAGAAAGTTCTTTCTAATGCAAAACATTTTTATTGTTCCTGCCATGCAACATGGCTGCCGTGCAAAACCTCTATAGAGCACATTTTGTTGCCAACCCCAGTCTCCCTTGATAGCATGTAGCGGGGTCTCAGCCGTCTGTTTGTCCATAGTTTGCACAATTTAAAGGTCAATTGCGATAGCTGTTTTCACTTAAATACCAAGAGATGCCGACCTGAAGTATATTTTATACAACTGCAATTTGTTTTGTGGCAATGATCTGTGGTATGCGAGCGATGAGAACACCAGACCACATTTTGAAAATTGGAAACCATTTTCACTTTGCTTTGAGAAAGGTGGGCCATCATTTAATTGGTTTGTATTATTTTGTTTCATTTATTTTGTTTTACTAATTTTATTTTAATGTTATCAGTCTTACTATAGTATTTTTTTTCTATTTTATTCTTTCTTTCCGTTGATCATTTTTACTAATATTCATTATCTTTAGCAAATATTTCTCTCATTTTCCTATGAGATCGATTGACCCACAATATACTATAGTCCAAACCTTCGGTTTCTGGCAGGCAACTCTTCCCGTTTCCGTTAACACTCGTTTCTATCTTAAACGGACGTTGGACACCTTATGAGGTTTACACAAGGCAGTATTATTTATCGTTATATTACTGACGTAAATACGAGTGTTGACCCTTCTCTTTTTTTTTTTTTTATTTTAGCCGACTCGGCCTACAGTCTCGCCTGCAAATATAAGGTGTTATAACATCTCTCTTTCGCACAATAACTGTCAGTATTAAGAACAGTCAGTTTAATACAGTATAAAATAAGAGAAACGTTCTCGGGTAAAAAGTATAACCCATAATGATAAGCGATACGATTACGGTATTCTGGGAAGATGGCACATATCTGCTTATTGATTTCACATATCTTTTCTTCCTAGAACGTTCTTAAAGTCTGCTTTGGACATCTTGTGTCAGTATAACTTGCATTCCATCGAGTAAGAATCAAGGCAGTTTAATAGCTTTTCACAAAACCATTGAACCATATTGTTCCTGGTGGCTTTTACTAAACAACTTTTCGTCAATTAGGTGAAAAAAGAAAAAAAATGCCGACGGACAAAAAGCCTGTACCTTCGGAGCCAAAAACATAAAACTCCTGGGCAAAAATCGCCCACTTTGACAAGGGAGTCATCTTGCCAAGAACGATTTTCGCGACTAAATTGTAAAATTTACTTGTCATGTTTCTCGGAAAACATCCGGTCAAATTCTAAGAAACTGTAGCGTGCTTTAAATTTAGACTAAGGAAACTGAGGAAACTATTCCTCAGTCGTTCCTCACGAGTTGAGGTGAGTTATAGCATTAACTGTTAACGGTATATTTCTGTTTTAACTTCCTTTGCGAAAACTGTGTATTATAAAAAATATATATCCTATTCATACCTTTCCATAGTGCGCACATGACCATTTGTACCAGTTAATATCGTTCACGAAGTCTGTGCGTTCTTTTTGGACCGCACCATTTCAATTAACAGAAGGGGCTTACTCCGTGAAGTGTGCGAGACTCTACTTTTAGCGACGACGTTTCAATGCGATTCTCGAGCCATGATGTCATAACATCAACGTGGTTATATTTGTGTCGTATCGGCAGTATTGACATCCTCGGAGACCCAGGGGCAGTTAGTTGGGGCGGAACGAAGTAAAAACTCGGCAAAAAATCAGCGCGACAAAAGTTTTCAAGAACGAGCGAATGAGCCCCTGGATTTCTACACTTACCAAACCAGTTCCAGGACCATTTGAAATCCCTGTCTCTGATTGGGCAGAAAATTTCTGGCATTGTATTTTTCTGCCCAATCAGTGAGCTGCAACGATCGCGCCATTTTCGTGCCTTCTTACACGGAGATTGTTTTCACTTGATCGCCTTACATGCGCTGCTCGTTTAGTGGAAGCGGCTTACTTAAACTTTCAGGAAAAATGGTCTCAAAAACCAACATTATCGCGAGATTCATTGCGGCCGCTTCAAAATCAAACACTCAATGAGACAATCACTCCGTGGACAGGCCGATCAGGTATCTTAACTTTTTTTAGATTCTCGGATTGAATTGTTTGGTCGGCCAAAAAAAAAAAAACGTTTCCCTTGTTTTATTACGAGCAGTGAATCGCTTCTCCGACTGAAACTTTCTCAGGTAAGGAAATTTCCGTTGCACGACCATGTAAGTATGCCGATCGAGCAGAGCGGCTTGCTCTTGCTTTTCGCGCGAATTTCAAACAGAGGTAAATCCGAAAACTTTAATGAACAGTCGTCAACAATTAAGCTTACGTCTGCGCTTCTCAATTTCGAGCAAGATATTTAACAGGCGTTAGACGAAAATGTTATGTCATTTCTTGATATAGATACTTTAAAACCTGAACAGAAAATTTAATATACATTGAACATACTGTCCATAGAAAAGCTGTTTCAGTTGTTGTCAGGGATTTGAAGACTTTACGCTTGGGTGTATTGTTAAAGATTATATTTTTTAGATTTATTCCCTTATTCTCATGTATTTTTTACTCCTGGAGTATATTGTTAAAGATTAAAGATTAAAGGCCATGAGTTTCCTTTGATATAAAGTCTTTGATAGTTGTTGTTTCTCCTCCGTCGTCTATCGTCAGTATACTGGGCATAGCAGAAAATAATTAATATTTTGTAATGTAAATGGTAACTGGACTAAGATGAGTACAATTCGGGGAGTAAACAAGACAAACAAGGGAGTCATTTCAAAACTGACTGAACGCGTGATGCAATGACGATTTCAAATTAATTATAGTGACTACCATTATATTTATTTTAATATCCCCATATTGTATGACACAAACTCCAATTAATATCAAATTTGAAACGAAAGAGACGAATAATGTAAATCTTTTAACTCAAAATTTCAGTGCTAAATTTTTGTCAGATGTACTAGAAGAAAACAAATTTACATTGAGTGTATTAACCCTCGAACGTACAAGGGGTGGGGGGTAGGTGTGGATGCCACCCCCACCTCCCCCCCCCCCCCCTCCCCCTTAAGGTTTTTCTCGGATTTTTTCAAGAGCATTTATTGGTGGCACATACCGTCTTCAGTAGCTGTTCGTTTATCCTTTTGACACATTTTGGTAAAGTTTGGCGACAACCGGGTTGCTATGGTAACAAGATATGACGTCATACGTAGCATGAGGTCAAGCCATTTTTGAATAAAAATGCGTGTTTTTCACTTTTTTCGGTCAAAAACAGAATGCTATCAAAAGCAACAATATGTTTAATTGTATCATATTTTGCAACTCTAGCAAAAAATATTTGCAATTCCCGCATTTTCCCGATAAAGTTGAATTTTTAGTAAAATCCAAGATGGCGGCCATTTTGGATGACGTCACGGACTCCCAGCAGAACTACAACCCATAATATTTACCTCATCTTGTAGAGCACATCACAGGCTATCTATCAGATGTAAAATATTTTCGAAATATTGTAACGCCGCAAAAACCCTTTGTACCACGGTGGGGGTATAAGTTTGCGTGTACGTCCGAGGGTTAATGAGGCCTCTAGAGCCTATTGTAAATAATTTATTGTTTATTTATGTGTATTTCAGGGTAGTTCTCTGAGTAGAGCCTGTAAAATAACCCTTAATATACTGTAAATTTGCTGTTACCCTGATCACACTTTAAGCAACGTGGTATGACCTTTAACATGACACTTTGGACTCGATGTGGCGTGATTCGGCTAGCTTGCGTCCATATTTAGGGCTCAACAGAGTGTACGGGTCCTTTTTGTCCATCGTTATGCCGTACTGATGAGCTGTCGACGGCTACGATCCTACTGTGTTGGGTTCTATCTCGTGTTATGTTAATGTCTTGCAAAGTTTTTATACGTAGTATCAGCCCTGCTTTTCAGTTTGTTTGCCTATTGCTATTTTTGGCTGTTTAGATCTTTTACAGATCCTACGTCTAGCAGCATTTTCGTTCGCGGTACTGTGCTTATTCTATTATTATAATAAGACAGGCCTAATTTGTTCACATTGAAGCAGTTTAGTGTCAACAAATTGTCTTCATTCCACTATAGTTCACAACCATTATCATTATATTTAATCTTGGAAAGCTTGTGAAAAATCCTTTAAATTATTAAGCCTTTTGTATGTCTTGCCAGTTTCAATATCAAGGTCAGCCAATTTTGAGGCCGCACCTGCAGGGTTCACTACTTGTTTTAACTTAATATAATGCAACGCTGTTTTGCTATTCTTCCAACCCACATGTTAACCCCGTTAACCTGTATAATCCTTTGTAATCAGTGTACCCTGTTAATACGGCCACTCGAACCAAATACGCATTAATTATTGACCAAACAAAACAAATACTGTACAGTACTTCAGAAACAATTAAAAATAAACGGGGTTCCACTGTAATTAGTTATACGGCCACCATCTTGGATCCGCCATCTTGGTTTTCTGAACCATCCAAATTGACTCAAATTTAATCACAACCAATAAATAAACGATAAAGGTAATAATAATACAAATGAAAAAATTACTCTATTCTGATTGGCTAAGAGCAGTGCACACTGGTGCAAAAAGTGTAACACCAGTGCAAATTACAAATAAATAAAAAAAAATTGATGCAAAAATGTTTTGCAAAAAAAAAAAAAAATTCAAAAAAAAATGGTGCAATTTTTTTTCATGTATAATTATTAATAAGTAATCATACGATTTTCTCGTTCAATTTGGGATTAATTTGCACTTGTGAGTTTTTCAAAAAGCTCGAATTGCACTCGTGCAATTTGAGCTTTTTGAAAAACTCACTCGTGCAAATTAATCCCAAATTAAACTTGAAACCGTATGATTACCTATACAAATATGCAAATTAGAAAACAACATGGCTGTCAAAATGTTGTTGCTATGGAAACATCCAGTAACGTGATCAGAAAATTGTTGCGAAATAAATTTTAGGAAAAGTCACAAAGTTTGATGGCGTTTGGATACATAATAAGGAAGTTATGAATGTTAAAATTTAGTGCGGGCAGTTGCCCTCCCCCCAGGCAAAATAGGGTTAATTAACTATTATTTTTGTTTGTATCCTTTACTTTCAAAGTGGAACTATTCTAAAGCTGGAATGACCTTAATATCGGTTGCAATAAAGAAAAGATTAATGATGTGGAATTCTTATAGTGCAACTACAATACTCAAATTTTAGCTCTTAAGCAGTTCGAAACTTTTTAACAGTTGTGTTTTTGTATTATACGTGTTTAGATAAGGTTTTCTTGGGAACCAATTTTGTAAATTGAAGAAATTCCGTGTATAAATAAAATAGTATCTGTCTATCTCTCTCGTGGAATCGAGCGGAGTCGAGCAGGCGACCTAGCACGCGAACGAATGCGAGCCGAGGGGGACTGCGGACGGGGCGGGAAGAGAAGAGAAAGGAGGTTTCCCCTGTTTCCCCTCGGCTCGTTCGCCGGCTACAGTCTCACCGAGCGTGTTTTCCTGATTAACTCGCCCGCTCGACTGACTGAAAAGCGGCGGTTAGCAGTCTAAATTTTAAATGTCTAGCTACTGACTGTCTGCTCCGCACAGGCTTCTTTCGAGTTCTCGATGTGAAGTATTCTTTTGCGTCGCGATATTCTTTTATTGTACTGATATTTTTAAAGTGCATCTGCGGTGGAGAGGAAGGAGAGAGAGTACAGAAAGTGGCTATCAAAAATGACAAAGATTAATTTGCTGAAAGAGAGGCGCATTTGTAAGTTCAGACTATTTTGGCCGCGTTGTTTGCTGGTATAACAGCTCTAGTTATATTCTAATTCGCTGCCCCGCTCAACCGAATACAAAACATTTATCATGTAATAGGCAACCACTATTGGGGTGTGTCAACACGAGCCGTATGCGACCCTCTTTATTATGTCTTTACAATCCAAACTACAAGATAATAAAATTTACAAACAATTCGAAAAATAACGAAAACTCAACATACAACTAGATATTAACTACCAATGTAGTATAAAGCTAAACAAAACTCTGAACATTTTCAACAACAATTTCAACATTCGTCTGACGTCCAGTCTCGTGTCATTTTCATTTACATTAACAACATGAGTTTTTTATAGACAGCAACAAAGTTTGGAGCTAAATGGGTTAACATGTCGGGTTACAAAAACTCTCTTCGATGAAATTTAGCTATAACTTTAGCAAAAAATTGATAAGCGGCGAATTAAAAAGCAAAAAAAAATTGACAATTTTCTCGAGTAAGCTTATATAAAAAAAAGTCTTACATGCTTATTGTTTTGGTATTTAGCTTTTAGGCTGTAAGATATAAAAACTCGAGTAACTCGGCAAATTCGTTTAACTAACAATTTAATTCAGCAATGACAAAAGAGTACCTTTCTTCGTAAGAAAACGTCTCTGTGAAAAACATAAAGCTGCAAAACAACTTGAAACGGCTTCCAACGGCAGATTGTATCATGTTTGTTCAAGTTCTTGTCTGGTTATAAACTTAAGTTCAGAGTTATCGTTTGTGGCAGTGGCTTTAATAAGAACAAACTTGAAGCTACAGAATTACGCTGAAAGTGTACCTTAATTGATTCCTCAGCGAAATTTTTGTCCTTGCAGTGGATTCCATGAAAACAATTTTTGCGTATTCGCAAATACGCTCAGCTCTTGCTGCAGCTCACGCTGAAAATTTGTCAGGTGCGATTGAAATTCAAACTCATCCATGCACAAAGTTCGGCATGAAGCCACTAAAGCACACAAAAAGCCAAAAACAACTTGCAGTCTTTGATGACGAGCCTATTTTCAGTGTCCTTGTAGAAGTTTGAGAGTTTTTCCGTTCCCCGCTGTAGACCGAAATGCTGCCACAGCCACATTTTCCAGTTTGACAAACACGTTTGTTTTGGCGATTTTATTGCGGCGTTTTCATTCTTCTTTTCCTCACTTGTCTTCGCCAGTAACTAAGAATTTTTTCAAAGAAAACTACCTTGTGTCAGGTTTCCGTCGTCCTATCGAACATATAGAAGAATAAATTAATTCGTTTATAGCGGAGCACTTGCCAGGCCGAAGGCCTGGCTGCGCAGCTCCATACTCATAGAACCTATCGCCGTCATTTTTCATGGTCATGGCTAGCGGAATGTTTCGCGGGCGTGTGTCCGTCCGCCCGCCGCCCCCCGCCGTGTTGGAACAACATCCGGGATCTTGAAAGCAAGGCTTTGTTTTTCGCGCGGCCACACAGCCGTGAGCTCGGTAAACACTTGTTGTTTTGTTGTGTCTAGCGGAGAATTAAAGTCGTTATTTTCCTGCATTTTTTCGCGGTTTGCTACTCAAGACAGGGATACTAATTAAGGAATACTCAGAAGCCGCTTTAGTGGAAAAAGACGAGCTTTCAGGGATAAAATCTTGCTTCGAGGAACTTCATGTATTACGTTTTTATTAATGCGGGAGATCTTTGTTTTCTACGGATTTCAGAACCAGAAGCGGAGATTTGAATTTCCAAGCAAGCGAGGAACTTAAAGGTAAAACAGATTACAGTTTTCGATGAGAATTTATATTGATATCAATCTGTGAGTGACTTTTTTATTAGTATTATTGTTAGTTTGGAGAATTGATTTTAAAACGTGCTTAAATTCAGTTGTATCGATCTCTTGAATTTCATCGAAGAAAGCTTAAACTCGATGAGCTATAAGCTTAATTAAGCTTAAATGGTACGCGTTTTGCTTTTAAACGTAAACTAATGGAGATTTGAATAAATTTTTTCGAAAGAAGATTGTGTTGTCCATTTCTTTGTGTTTGTTCATTCATTAGATAGATTGAAAAGCGATTTTATGTAAACAAAACAAGACTTTGATTTTATAGTACAGTTCTATCTTCACTCGCATCGCCTTATGCAAATATGTTTGTGTATTTTTGCAATTTTTGATTTTTAAATCAGTTTCTCGGGCAATTTTTGACAAACATAAACTGTATTTTATTCGGAAACTAATGGTACTAGTTATTCTAGACAGAGAAAAGTTGTTTTTGTGAACTTTTGTACGGTCTATAAAAATGTACTGTGCAGACGGTCGCGTAATACTGTTTTTGAGAATTGCTGAAATTGAAAATAGCCCATTCGTCAATCTTAATTCTTGTGCTTCCAACCTTTCACCTTAGTTAAGTTTCACCTTAATTAAGCTTGTTCAAAGTGCGACGCTGTTAGGCTTGGGCTATGTATATATATTATAATTTATATATAAGTTTTCATTCAAGAGGCACGCAAGTTCACGCCGAATCGAGGACCGATCACACTATTTTTGAAAGCCAATAAAATTTGCTCTTTGCTTTCTTGTGCTGTACGTCAGTCAAATGAAGCCGTCCATCTTTTGACTTAAAAGGTTTTCCTTTATCTCCGATTTAGAGATATAATAAATATCTTATCGAGGAAAAACAGCTCGGTCCGTAACTTACAGTACGGACCGAGAACTCGGCTAATAAGGGGTATATACTGTACAATACCTCTACGTGGGCATATGGTAAAAAATTGCAATGATCAGTCAAGTTTAAAGATATGTTCATGTCGAATAATGTGTTGACCCAAAGGAATCAACCGTATGAGAGGAGCAGAACAATTCAAAACAAAACTTGGTCAAACCAGAATGTATTAGTTCGTATATTTTGGCCTGAAGAACGTTTATGTTTTGTACGTTTATGTTTTGTTGATCATTCTCATAACAGTTTTCTGTCATGCTGACGTCTTATTCCTTAAATTTTAAAATTAACCCTACCAAAAAATTATACGTCTCAATCCCAATCACTATTTACACAATGAAACGAAGGGGAATATTAGCCCCGCTCTCCCCGAGCACAATCAAAGCCGTTCACAGCTTTTCAGTTGGCGAGACTTATTCAATATAATCACCTGAAAGAACAAAAGAAAACGAGCCATGTGGAAAAACAATTCCTAAAAAGAATGAGATGAAGATAACAAGTTCTGATTTACAGTATAAAACCAATGCACAAAAAAATTAGTAAATTTCAGATTAGCCTGAGGATAACGCCGCCTCTCATCGTTCTCGGCCGCTGGGGGTGTTAGCGCAAACGCTCCGCGGCCAGGAGCGAAGCCGTGAGAGGCGGGTGTATTCGCATGCAGGCTAAATTCAGGCAAAACCTTTAACTATTAAATTTTCGAAAGGAAGAAACTCATTTTAAACGCAAACTTTATGCTGATCTATCGATTTGTGCATCGATCAATAAGAAAATAAAATCAAATATTTTAGCTGTGGATGAATATTCCAATTACTTTGATTAATTTGAATGGTTATTAAAGTGCCTATGAAATCTATTTTTTCCCTTCGTTTTTCAGTAGTTTATTATGTCCAAAGAACGAAAATAATAATCATTGCCAGAGGAAAAGAAAGAAAATCGTTTTTTAAGCCGCTCGAAGATGTGTCACTTCAGTTGAAAAGTCGCTCCAATTTTTGGAGAGCCTGGGGCGAGTGGGCGTGAGTGATGACGTAAATGACGTAAATAGTATGACACATTGGTTTGTTTACGCTATAATTCCCTTGGAATCCTTCAGCGTGATAGTCAATTTGCCAACGTTTTTGGCTGTACAAATGTCAGACAGCGCCTAATATGTTTCTTTACAGTCCTCTGAAGGTGAAGAAGTTCAGTTTCGGATCACTCTTGATCAAATGAAATGATCGTGTTCACTGTAGTTTTTGCGTAGAGAGGCGAACCGACTGTGCCGCTTGACCGAAGGAAGTGAACATGAAGAGGACACTCAGAAGACGGACTTTGATTTAGATTATTGAACGTGAAAGGTATATATTTTAGCAGCACAGCGTCTCAGCGGTTCGCCAGTTGAGTTGTATTAAAGCTTTTTGAACGCAGAGGCTCGGTGACGGTGCAGCATCCGATGTCGGCGAACAAATTTCGTGTATTTCGCCGGCCTATTTCCCTCTGGAGCAAAATAAAGCTTTGTTACACCCTCTGAAATCGAAGAATTCTAATATCTCGTATGTTTAATTTGAGGCCGCTCGTCACATAATATTGTCCACCTCTAGTGACGTCTCTTGTCAGCTCTCTTGTTCGCTATGATTCCCGCAGCAGTTTGTATAACTATTTACGTCACAGTGTAATATGACACTGGTTTTGGCCGCGCACAAATTGGAGCCACTTTTTTGCGCCAGCAACCTAACTTTGAGACCATAAAAAAGCGTTTCGCATCGTCTCTAACACTTAAACTTTTTATTCCAAGATCTAAAAAGGTGAAACTTTCGATATATCAAATAATAAATTACATTTCATAGACACTTTAAGTTCTGGTTGATAAATATTTACTGACTCCAGTCGAGATCTTTAAAATCCAAAACTTTAAAGTTTTAGCTGTATGCGAACATTAGTATAGTGACCATTACAGTGCTTTCCACTATCCTTTTTAGAATAATTGCTCCTTGTTCACCCTTGATATTTGAACTTCAACGGAATATCTTTTTCTGATCTAAAGCCAACCGGGATTTGCAGCAGTTTATTGCAAGCATTATCTCATTTCTTCGTGTAGTAAACAACTTTCGTCATTTTCCTCTCAGTCGTCAGACTACTGACTAGTACTTACAATCGCCGGGTATATAGAATAAGGGGTTTTCAGAATATTGACAACCGTGGAAAATTTTAAAATAGCGCGGATAACTTTTCGCGATATTGAGATCATTACTCTATTCAAACAAAATACAAAGTTAATAGAAAGACAAATAGACCAGTGGTTATAAGTAAGGTACTTGTTATAATACGAAACGTTCTAATAAAACAGTAGCTGGTTACTTAAAGACAATTGTTCAAAGACATTAATTTGGAGAAAAAAAAAATAATCATGCCACTAATTTTAGCGTAGAATAATAATCTGTTTGTATAAACTGTTGGTCGAATCTTACAAACTAAACTTATTATAGAAGAAACCATAAACGAAGCTTTAAGGCCTGAATACGTTTTAGTCTTTCCTACTAACCTTTGATATCTCCTGATTTGCGTTGCTTGTTGTGTAACTGAGATTTTGTGACTGACAAGCTTTGTTTTCAAATAATATATATCCTTGATTTGGAATTCTGACCTCAGTGTTTTACCACGTGGGTAATTGTGTGAGCAGCGGCCCGAATAAAAAAGGTTAATGGCATAAATTTAATTCCATTAGAATCAGGGGTCATTCCAAGTTTATGCTTCAACTGGTAGCTACTGGTATTAAGTAAACGTTTTTCGTCGTTTGGAAAACGAAGCGCCTACCTCGTTAGCTAGACTTTTCAAGAGATCCTTTCAACTCTGATAGTCCTAATACTCCAGCATTTGTAGCAATTCTTCAGTTTTGTAATATATCACAGTTAATACATCATATGTTTTGTCAGTCAAAATTTACCGGCTTAAATTGGACAGGTGAATATGTGACCTCATTGCTTCTTAGCACATGAGTTAATGCCGGAGTATGTAGCAGCAAAGATTAGCTTAGGTTATGGAGTCTGGTTTTGGAATAAATGTTGTTTATCCATTTTGTTTTTTGCAGTTTTAAAATATGCGTCTCACGATCTACGTTGCTTGTTGTGAAACTGAGATCTTGTGAAGAATTTGTTTTCAAATAATATATATCCTTGATGTGAAATTATGACCTCAGTGTTAATTTACACATGGGTAATGGTGTAAGCAGCGGTCCGAAAAAAGGTTAATGGAATAAAGTTAAATTCCATTAGAATGTCATTCATGTCTGTGCTTTAACTGGTATGCCAACATCGTTCGCTAGTCTTTTTTAAAAGTTTTTTTCCTTTCCGCTCTAAACTGATACTCCTGACCAACATTACAGTTTTGTAATATATCACAGTTATACATCATAGTTTTCCTCTAGCCAAAATATATCGGCTTAAATATCATTTGGACGGGTAGAATTGTGGGTTAATGGGTTAATGTGTATGTAGTGGAAAATATTAGCTAAGATTATGGAAGGTGTTGGAATAAATGTTATTTATCCACTTTTGTGTGCAGTTTTAAAGTATATGTCTCCTAATCTGCGTTGCTTGTTGTGAAACTAAGATTTTATAAAGAACTTTGTTTTCAAATAATATATATCCTTGATGTGGTATTCTAACCTCAGTGTTAATTACCACGTGGGTTATTGTGTAAGCAGCGGCCCGAAAAAAGGGTAATGGAATAATGTCAAATTCCATTAGAATGTTATTCCATGTTTGTGCTTCCACTTGTACTAGTAAACGTTTTCCTTCGTTTGAAAAACAAAATGCCAACCACCTCGTAAGCTAGACTTTTTAAGAGTTCCTTTCCGCTCTAAACTAATACTCCAGCATTTGTAGCAATTCTTCAGTTTTGTAATATATGACAGTTAAAACATCATATGTTTCGTCTCAAATTTTTTCAGCTTAAAAATCGTCGTGGACGGGTGGGATTATGACGTCATTGATTCTCAGCACACGAGTTAATGTGCATGCAGCGGAAAAGATTAGCTAGTAAGGTTATGGGAGGTGTTAAAATACTACGAAATGTTGTTTTCCACTTTACTTTTCCAGTTTTAAAGTATAAGATAAATAAATGATATAATTTAAGGCTTAAATGGTCGTTATATCCCTCGGGTTAATGGAATAAACGGTCATTGCAATAGAATGTCATTCCATGTTCGTGCTTTTGCTATTACTAGTAGAACTCTATTCGTTGGAGAAACATGTGAACGGCGTTAGCTAGAGTTCCCAAGTCCCTCTAAACTGATTCCCCAGCACTTTTAGAAAGTCTCACAATTTCGTTTTTCTATTATCTTTTTCAGTATATTAACAATGTTGTTTAAATTGTGTTATTTGTTCTTTTGGCTGTGGTTCCATCAGCGCCCGACGGCCGTTGCGAGCAACGTTGTTTTCATGGGGTTTCACGAGGCCCGAAATTACAACATTGTAACAACAATGATCGAATTGGCAGTTCCACCAACGACTATTAACAGCTATGATTATGATGACACGAAGACGGTTTGGAGATTTCACAAGAATGAACTTCAGCTTTTTGCCTTAAGAATTATTAACGACTCTGTCTATTAAGATGCATTGCATTGATAGAGGTTTCGTATGATACGAAACCTCAATTTTTGAAGGCTTCTTCGTCTTCTGTTAGAATCCTTTTCAATCCAAGCCATCAATCCAAGTTTTTAAACATTTTTCGCTTTAAATGGAAAGATTAGTTATCGAACTTCTCCCACACGACGATATTCGGTTAAAAACTTTCATTTATGATGTTTTGATTACCCGAACGACGGCCGGTATGAGTAGTACGTCTTCTTAGTAAATCAGTCTTGCGCGACAAGCCTGCCCAACACTGATTTACAAGAAGCGGACCGAAAAGCTTTTACGAATTCCTGATGCTGTTCCTGTTGTGGTTATATGAAACTGGGTGGGAGCGAATTTCAAGACCTGGAGAATATTCCTCTTGCCGGTTGCAGTATTATGTACTGAGTTCAATAAGTGATCGCTGATCGCGCATTGAATTAAAATATAAGTAGATTCTATCTTCAAATCGACTTCTCTGAGGTTGTCTTCGATAAGAGAGTGATTTACTAATTTTCTTTAATGCTTACTGCAGGGTAAAGTGTTTTACTATTATTATATGCTGATAAAACCGCGCACGCGGCTGGCGGATCTATACGTGACACCGGCTGCAGAATTCAACAAACCCGCGGGTATAACGGCTGTTGACATCTATCGCTCTATGTTTGCTCTATTTTCGACGTTTATTGTCCCTTGACAATGTCGGGAAAAGACAAACGGCTCAGTTCACAAACGGGGGAAATCATAGGGCAGTTTTGTCTGAAAACTGGTTGTTGTCAAGAAGCAGGCCACACACACCTATACAATCAAATGCTCCTATGCGCCAACTCGTCAATACGAAACTCTCTAGACACCCTTGGACCCTCCTCCCTCCCAAGCGTTTTGCTCTATCCATGGACCCTCCACCCTCCACAACCTGCATCAAACTCCCCACCCTCCTCTCCCTCCAACGCCGTCCTCATGGCAGGTGACCACTCACGACTCGACCTCGAACTGAGTCAATGCACCGTTATTGCAAACCAATCATTTTGAAACTTCAAAAGGTTTCATTGTGTAATGGGAAGGTACTTGTTGCTTCACTCAACACATTAAAGAAAAATGTGCCCCTTCACATTTCACGCTGTCATAAAGCATTTCATTTAATAGCATCGCCAGAAAATTCTGCTCACTTATCCGTGACAGATAATCAAAATGGAATCGCGATATTTTTTGTTCTGTTAGTTATATCTTTATTCCGCTTACTGAAAATTGCCTATGCGGAGGAGAGAGTGCAGAGTGGTTACACAAAGGAGTGCGATTTATTTTACTTTTTTTTACTTATTTTACACCTCAACCTCCCGAAACCGCCCGTGACGAAACCACGGCCCTTCTACCATTTGTGACATACATGCACATACATACATACATACATACATACATACATACATACATACATACATACATACATACATTAATACATTAATACATACATAAAACTTCATTTCATCTCGAATTTCACTAGAGTAGCCAAAAATAGGCTAGTATCTCCAAGAAACAAAATCCTAAAATAAGATGAACCATGGTGACGTCATCCCTTTTTGTGTTGAAAGATGTCTTTTGTACATATCTCAAGCAGAAGGAAAAACTCGTTCAAAAAGTGCCCAATTGAGAGAGCTTTCTTGAATTGGGCCAGAGTACACGCGAAAAAGCTATCAGAAAAAAAGACGGGTTAAGGAGGGGGGAAACGTGCATTTCAGTGAAATATTAAGAGGTTTAAAGAAGGGATAGAAGAAAGGAAATGATTTTTGGAACACCAACAGACAGTCCGAGACCGGTTCATTCAATGGGAGGGGGGAAGATAAACGTGTACGACAGTTCCTATTGTCTGCGGATGTGCAAAAAATTCATAAGTAACATATTTATTCCATGTTCGAAAAAAATGGCGGTAAATACGAACGCGTGGAGTGATCTCTTTCACAAAAAGTTATCAGAGTATTCCAGGTTTGTTTTGAGCTCGGATCAAGCTGGGGGAATTAATAATACACATCAAAGCACATTGGTTATGCTCCTAATCAAATAGAAAAACAAATTTCTATAAACTTAGAAATATATTAAGTATATTCACCGTAACATACCCATATTACCCACACCCACACTTTATAAGGGCTATTTGACATAAGTGGCTAGCCAGAGGGATGATACCCACCCCTCCCATGTGTACTTCTGGGTGACATGCTCTCTTCCCTAGCCCCCTGGTGCACAGATCCTTAACATAAACCTCCATTACCTCCATTCTGGCCAGGATGCTACATGGGCTCAAATTATCTGCCCATCTCTCACGCACGCTCACCCAGTACCTTCACCCCCTTGCTGTGAATGGGTCCAAAGCCAGGCACTGGCAAACAGATCCCTGGCAAATGTATCTTCCGAGGTAAATACTGTTGTTACTGTTATATCACCACTGGGATCCTTTAAAGGGACTCAGACCATCGGTCACTCTACTCCACTACTTCCATTGGAAAAGAGGCTCAATCATTAATTTGCTTTGGGTGGATTACTTGTTTGGTTTTATATAACCATATATATCACGAGACAAAATAATTAACACTTAATGTCTGGTCCCAAGGGAAACAGTGAATTTTGTTCCGAAACTCGATGTAAAATTAAGGATTAATATCACTAAACAAAATGAAGGGGTGCGCGGAATAAGGAGTTCTGATGTAACGTTAAATTCTTCTGTGTTTCACAAGGTAATACAAGGCAGTTTGGCATGAGAATCTAGCAGTGTATCAGAAGTCACTTAGGGCTTTTTTCCAGGTACCCCTTCATTTCTGTTTTCACAGACGGTAGAAATAACCCGAGTCGTGAAGTGATTGCGATTTCATAATGAACACTTAATGACTGGTCCTGAGAAACAGTGAATTAATTTTTGTTTCCCGAGAATCTCGATGTTTCCAAATTTCACCCAACTTCATTTACAATACATAAGGAAAAATAAAACAAAACAAAACAGAAGATTGAAATGATATCATTAATATAATTATATTCTGATATTTTAATAAAGATTTTATTAATATATATTTTCCTAAAAAATCATATTCCTGCCCTACTACATGTATCGAGCACTCCCAGTTACGAAAACCACAAAGAACTATATTCTTATAAAGTTCAAGTATACTGGTTGTCATACATTATACTAGTCTTATAATCCCTATAAAGTATTCTGTATCAAAACAGTAGGTTATATCAATCAGTGGTATATACAAGTTAGTACAGATCTGTTTATACTAGGGTCGTCAAAAATGAATGAAGATGAAAGAATGGGGATAATCTTGCCCTTTCAGGCCTAGGCCCCCTTCCATAGATCAGCCACTGCTAAACAATAAGTATCCTATATACAATAGAATCTCCTGCATCTGACCATCTCTGCTTAATACAAGTATATTATCCATTTTTATCTAATATTAACTTTGCACAATTAAAAAATTCTAAAGCTGTTGGACATTATTATTTTTTTTTATGTGAAGGTCATCATGCTGATGCAACACCAAACACGGACATGAACAAAAACAGCTGCAGTCATCGCGTTTTCTTGGAAAGATATCCAGGCAACCACGGGAGTGAATCTTAGATTTGATGGTGTTCCATTTGTCATCTTGGGAAACAAACTCCTGAAATGCCAAAATGGTCCAGATCGAAATAAGGCACTAAAAGAAAAGCAATCAAATAATAAGAAGGCAATTAAAAGAACATTTATATGTACCATGCCACTGGAACTTGGGGCTAATTTAAGGTGGCTCCCAAAAATTTCCAGCACTTTTCAAGACGTAGAATTCTATGGGTCATTATAACCACTCTTTATCAGTTGATGCTACAATCATGATATCAAACGAATGCCCAATGATTGGTGAACACGTTTTTATCATTTTTGTGACACAATATCTTACTATAGCAACAATATAACGTGCTGAAAACACCCTTAATTTTAGCTTTAAGAGTGTATGCCTGAGAAAACCAGGCAGAGGTCGGAAGAAGGGGGTCGGCCGATCTTCACCGTATTTATGTTGGATGTAGGACTTATCCAACTAGTTACCATGGTAACATTTATTTGTTGATTGACTTTGTTGTTTTCGAGAACAGACCACCCCCTCAAAAAAATGCCCTCAGCAGCATAGTGAAACTGTGATTTTAGGTCAACTTTAGCGGTCAGTATCTCTCGATATGTTCAAGCAATAGATGCAATTTCACATCAATATAACACATGTCCTTTGGTAATTTTATTGGGTATGTCAAACAATGTTCACTGTACCTCCGACACGTTTCGTGGGCAATGAAAGAATGCACACTTCGCGACATTTTCAAAACTCGAAAAACTACCCATTTTAAAAAGCCCGTTTCTCAGGGGTCCGGGAAAATATAAAAATAAAACAACTTGCATGTTACTCACCATACATAGGAAGATATCTTAAGCCAGAGTTGAAATTGGTACACTAAATTTAAAACTCTTTTCAGTTCGCTGTTTTTACCGCTTCCGTGGATTTTGGCTCCTCAGGGTTAATTACAGTCACGGTGACTTTCGTGATGCTGTCGATCGAATTATCCGGATTTTGCCATTTCAGCGTGTCCAAAATGTGTGTACAGCTAATAGCTATGGTTCCAATTATGATTCCTTGTATAAAAAACTAACTTCAAGCAAGAAAGAAGCAAAGAAACGTTGCACAAGATGATTGCGTGACAGCAGCTGAACACGTAGTATTCGAAGCAAGATTGTCCGCGTTGACGAAAAGGATGTTAATGACTTCCTTGAATTTCACTTCTGTTTCATAGAAATTGTTTCAAACATTCCATAAATGAGTCCCATAATCTTCTGACTAAAAGCAGTATAAACGGCTGGTATCTGTTGCCCGCAATTCAACAGACGGAACACTGTTGATGTCCAGTCTGTCTGTTGACCTTTGCTGAAATTTGTGAAATAGTAGGTCACGTTTCCTCTGGTTTTCATCAGTCCTGTAGCTGAGTTTCAGGTCCGCCGACTTTTGGTGATTCGTCGAATGATGCTATGGTACTATAGCAAAGAATGGTAGAAAATTTACTGAGCTGTAAAACTATATATTACCAATTCAAAACTGCTGGTATCCTTCCAAGAAATAAAAACTTAGTAACCTGGCTTGATAGACCAGCGGAAACGGAATTGTCACCAGGAGCCATTCAGCTTTAAGTGCTAAAAAATAAAATTTCAGTTATAAGTCCCATATATATTTCTTTTCTTTTCGTTACGTTTCCTAATGAAGCTAATAAATTGATCAAGTTTCTACTTCTATTAAATGGAAAAATATCTGGTAATTCAATTACTTGCAACTGATAAGGATGTAAGTTTTACGGTGGGAACAAGAAATTTGATGGCTTAATTTGGAAGCCATTTCAAAATAGTTCCAAACTGGGAATTAACGTTTTGCGTAAAATTGAAGTGATGGAGTTATTTTTAAAAAGGATTTATTGATATCGTTTGGTAGCACAATCGCTTGATGATGTAGCATGTTTATTTAACCTCTAATTTGTTTCACAGCGTACGCTGACAATTTCGACAAATGCTGAATAAGTTGTTCAGTCAACAACCCTTACAAAACGTTATCGTTCAAAGGTGATACATTAATCAGGTTTAAATAGTTGTGCTTACAACACGACTCTTTGCTCTCCACTTACCCCAAGAGAACGTAAATATGAACTAAGATCTTTTCTACACAGCGGAATTGACACGACATTCCTGTGCTCTTTTTTCGTTCCACCTCATTTGGAGTGAACCGAAGACCGAAAATGAACAAAGCATTTTTCAATATTTGTCCACGACCATTCTGACTGTTTGTCGTCGATCGCAGTTACTTTGCCGAGAAATGTACTAACCAATGAGAGTGCATTAAGCCTGGCGCGCTGTAATTGGCGGGGTGTAAACATTTTGTGAGAGACAAATAAATCCTCAGTAAACACTTATCACGGAGTAGCCTCCCACGCAGTCGGTTTAAGGGGCATCGCCCACAAACGCCGTTTGTGGGGGGGAGTGAAACACGATGCCCCTAAAAACGACTGCGTGGGAGGCTAATCACGGAGATGAGGCCAAGGAAAATATATATCTGAAGTTCTACATGATCGAAACTAGTTTCATAGTGAGCGAAAGAAAATCTTTCATATTTGAAACGGCAGTAATAAAATACGTTCCGTGTTCGGAGAGCAAAGAGCCGTGTTGTAAGCACAACTGTTTAAACCTGATTAATGTATCACTTTTGAACGATAACGTTTTGTAAGGGTTGTAAATGGCTTCCAAGGTCTTCCAAAGCCATCAAATTTCTTGTTCCCACCGTAAAACTTACATCCTTATCAGTTGCAAGTAATTGAATTACCAGATATTTTTCTATTAAATAGAAGTAGAAACTTGATCAATTTATTAGCTTCATTAGGAAACGTAACGAAAAGAAAAGAAATATATATGGGACTTATAACTGAAATTTTATAAAATCTTTCATATTTGAAACGGCAGTAATAAAATACGTTCCGTGTTCGGAGAGCAAAGAGCCGTGTTGTAAGCACAACTGTTTAAACCTGATTAATGTATCACTTTTGAACGATAACGTTTTGTAAGGGTTGTTGACTGAACAACTTATTCAGCATTTGTCGAAATTGTCAACGCACGCTGTGAAACAAAATTAGAGGTTAAATAAACATGCTACATCATCAAGCGATTGTGCTACCAAACGATATCAATAAATCCTTTTTAAAAATAACTCCATCACTTCAATTTTACGCAAAACGTTAATTCCCAGTTTAGAACTATTTTGAAATGGCTTCCAAATTAAGCCATCAAATTTCTTGTTCCCACCGTAAAAGACGTAAAACTTAAATCCTTATCAGTTGCAAGTAATTGAATTACCAGATATTTTTCCATTTAACAGAAGTAGAAACTTGATCAATTTATTAGCTTCATTAGGAAACGTAACGAAAAGAAAAGAAATATATATGGGACTTATAACTGAAATTTTATTTTTTAGCACTCAAACCTGAATGGCTCCTGGTGACAATTCCGTTTCCGCTGGTCTATCAAGCCAGGTTACTAAGTTTTTATTTCTTGGAAGGTACCAGCAGTTTTGAATTGGTAATATATAGTTTTACAGCTCAGTAAATTTTCTACCATTCTTTGCTATAGTACCATAGCATCATTCGACGAATCACCAAAAGTCGGCGGACCTGAAACTCAGCTACAGGACTGATGAAAACCAGAGGAAACGTGACCTATTATCAATTTGCAAAGGTCAACAGACAGACTGGACATCAACAGTGTTCCGTCTGTTGAATTGCGGGCAACAGATACCAGCCGTTTATACTGCTTTTAGTCAGAAGATTATGGGACTCATTTATGGAATGTTTAAAACAATTTCTATGAAACAGAAGTGAAATTCAAGGAAGTCATTAACATCCTTTTCGTCAACGCGGACAATCTTGCTTCGAATACTACGTGTTCAGCTGCTGTCACGCAATCATCTTGTGCAACGTTTCTTTGCTTCTTTCTTGCTTGAAGTTAGTTTTTTATACAAGGAATCATAATTGGAACCATAGCTATTAGCTGTACACACATTTTGGACACGCTGAAATGGCAAAATCCGGATAATTCGATCGACAGCATCACGAAAGTCACCGTGACTGTAATTAACCCTGAGGAGCCAAAATCCACGGAAGCGGTAAAAACAGCGAACTGAAAAGAGTTTTAAATTTAGTGTACCAATTTCAACTCTGGCTTAAGATATCTTCCTATGTATGGTGAGTAACATGCAAGTTGTTTTATTTTTATATTTTCCCGGACCCCTGAGAAACGGGCTTTTTAAAATGGGTAGTTTTTCGAGTTTTGAAAATGTCGCGAAGTGTGCATTCTTTCATTGCCCACAAAACGTGTCGAAGGTACAGTGAACATTGTTTGACGTACCCAATAAAATTACCAAAGGACATGTGTTATATTGATGTGAAATTGCATCTATTGCTTGAACATATCGAGAGATACTGACCGCTAAAGTTGACCTAAAATCACAGTTTCGCTATGCTGCTGAGGGCATTTTTTTGAGGGGGTGGTCTGTTCTCGAAAACAACAAAGTCAATCAACAAATGAATGTTACCATGGTAACTAGTTGGGTAAGTCCTACAACCAACATAAATATGGTGAAGATCGGCCGACCCCCTTCTTCCAACATTTTTCAGATTTGCCCGGTTTTCTCAGACATACACTCTTAAGTGTTAATAACTCAATAATAACACGGTGAACCCTATTTTTTATTGTCGAATTTTGATCAGTAGGATAAGAACCAACTTTTAGCAAAGTTTAAAAAAATTCTGTAGGTAGGGTTCCGAGCCAAAATTTAAGGTGGCTCGGAACCCCATGCGCTGGGCATTTTTTTCTGAGTATGATTTTTTTCAGCATCACTATTATGCTTGAATTTTGTTCACGTGCTTTCTTGTGCACGATTTTTTTCGTCTCTTACATTTTTTCTGCAGGAATTATTTTTGGTAATTGCCCACGCCCCCCCCCCCCCCCCCCTCCACGAACATTAAATGGTCCGCCCCTTAGAACTATAAAATTAAGTCTTCACACGCGTCGCCGCCTAATACGGAAAGATGTCCGTGTATGTTTCGCAATTTTCATTTCCAAATCAGTTTCTAGGGTAATTTTCGATACAACTGGTGTATTTTATTCGAAGTCATACCCGTAATTCTAGACCGAGTAAAAGTTTTTGTGCACGGTCGCGTAATTCTGTTTTTGAGATTCGCTAAAATTTAAAAAGATAGCTAGGCGTTTGCTGATTTCATTGCTTTTAAAAGTAGTCTTTTCAAATGTAACGGAAATAAGTCACGGTTTGGGACATAAAAGACGAGTGTGTATCTGATCGGGAATCAATAAATTAAATATTCAAAGCGAGTCACAGAAAACGTTTTTTAGCGTGTTCTTTAATGTATCACGCAAATTCGTTGAGGGGGGGAAGGGGTGCGTGACCTGTCGAAAAATGTATTTACATTCGGCGGAACTAAACTGTAAGTGGCAGTGACAGAGAATGTAAATAATTTCCTATTGGTATGAATGCACGTGAGCCGCTATGACGTTAATTGACTCTATTGTTGTAACTTATATAAGGTTTGTTGGTCGTTATGTATTCATCTCAGCTCTCGAACTTTTCAATTTCACTATGCCGTCCGACTCAGAAGTTATCGGTTTAGTTCGATCCATCGCTGACCTTAAAGACGAACTTCGGTCAGGTTTATCGTCTTTGAAACGGGAGTTATCTGAAGAGCATAATGCGGCTTTAAAGAAGTTCAAGACCGCCGCGGTTAGCGTGCCGAAATTTCGGAAAAAAAGGAACGAAAAGCAATTTCTCGTCAATTCCGAGGTCCTTGAACACGTGCAATCTGCTTCTTCATGTCTTCAAGCGATTCCTCCGCAAGTTGAAAAAGCCTTAGAAGAGTTGAAAGAAAGTGAGAAGAAGCTTTCTAAGCGCAATAAGCTTATCCTCATCGCCGATTCCTCCGAGCAAGGTTGGGACGTGGTTAACGAATATCAACGCAAAGATCTTGCTGATGACAGTGACGATGACAAACGTATAAGACAGGCTGAGTCGAGAGCCTTTCAGAAACGCCGAAGCGCGCGGTCCGTGAAGAAGGGCGCGACTTCTTACTCATCGCAAAGATCCTCGTATCAGGCTAATCAGGCGGTTCCTTCGATTTTGTACACGACGCCTGGCGACAGTTCCTTTGTTCCTATTTTGCAGTCTTCCGTTTCACCTGTCGTTGGTCGGGGTCCCTTCAATTCCACTTACTGGCCCAGAGCGGTTCCTGTTTTAGCTGCGGAGCTTTTGGGCACTACCGTAATCAGTGTCCTGCTCTGAATCCACAACTTTCGGCGACCCAACCAAGCAGACGTGCATGATGGACTTTGGTCAACTTCATGTGTGCCAGGACGGAGATAAGTTACTGAACTTTGTTGTAGAGGACTTAGATTATTGTGAATATGAACAGGGTATTAATCCTAACATTGTTGTAGCTGGCAGACTTAAACGTCATGCTCAGTTTTGGCGTTCTATCGGTGCAAGTTAGTTTATCTTAGATGTTATTAATCAAGGCTATCGTATTCCTTTCCATTCCACTCCACCCGTCAGTTTCTCTAGTAACAACACGTCAGCTTTAGCTCATCCTGACTTTGTGGAGGAGGCGATCTCCGAATTGTTGGCTTCCAATCGTGTTTTTGAAACGGATAGTTTACCTCACAATGTTAATCCTTTGTCTGTTTCTGTTCAATCTTCAGGAAAGCAGCGTTTAATTTTGGACCTTAGGTTTATTAACATGCACCTCTGGAAGCAAATTGTTGAGTTTAAGGATCTCAAGGTTGCACTTAATTATTTAGATCGGGGTCATTTTATGTTTTCGTTCGACATTAAGAGTGGCTATCACCACATCGAGATTTTCCCTCCTCATCAGTCATTTTTGGGTTTTTCCTGGTTTTACAAGGGCAGGGTTAGATACTTTTGTTTCAGAGTTTTGCCTTTTGGTCTTTCCACAGCCCCCTACATTTTTACTAAGATCTTTAGACCTCTTGTCTCCTACTGGAGACAGCGGGGTATTCACATCGTGGTTTTTCTTGACGATGGTTTAGGGGAGGCCCCTTCGTACCAGGCCGCTTTGTCCCATAGTACCGTTGTTAAATCGGACTTGATTTCGTCGGGTTTTGTTCCCAATTATGAAAAATCCATTTGGGCACCCACTAAGATCCTTGATTGGTTGGGTTTTACCATTGATCTCTTCCAGGGTTTTCTCTTTGTTCCTGGTAAGAAACTCCAACGCGTCTTGTCTTCTATTGATTCAAGTTTGGAAGCTGATTATTGTACTGGGAGGGAACTTGCTGCTCTTGCCGGGCGCATTAATTCCTTTAATTTAGCTGTTGGGAATGTCACTAACTTGATGACCAAATTTATTCATATGGCTATTGTTCTCAGGTCTAGTTGGGATTCCAAATTCCCTCTGCCGGATTCCGTTAAGGACGAGCTTGTCTTCTGGAGAGACAACTTTCGGTTTCTAAATGGAAGACCTATTGGGCTACACCTTGTGGGGACACGTACTATTGTTTATTCGGATGCTAGCGATTTAGGTGTTGGGGGGGGGGGGGGGGGTTATAAAGGGTCGTGATGGTGTTATTTGCCATCTCCCGTGGTCTGCAGACGAGATTGCTCGCAGCTCCACCTGGCGCGAGCTCAAGGCCATTCATGTTTGTCTTTCAAGCTTTTGCAAATCTTTAGCGGGCTGTTCAGTTCAGTGGTTTACTGATAACCGTAATATCCCTTTCATTATTAGGAACGGTAGCATGAAGTTAGATCTTCACCAGCTTGCTTTGTCCATATTTCAGCTGCTCGTCAGAAGCGGTATCGATTTGCAAGTAGACTGGATCTCGCGGTCCCTTAATGAACATGCTGATTCTATTAGTACGATTGTTGGTTTTGATGATTGGGGTGTTTCATTCGAGTTCTTTTATCACGTATATTCCATTTGGGGCCCTCATTCCGTGGACCGTTTCGCTAATTATCGCAACCGCAAGCTACCTAGGTTCTATTCTCGTTATTGGAATCCAGATTCCGAAGGTGTGGACGCGTTTTGTTACGATTGGGGAGGGGAGAATAATTGGCTTGTGTCCCCCGTGTCTATGGTTCCTCGGGTTATTAGGCATCTCGCAGATTGCAAAGCCATGGGAACCCTTATAGTACCCAAATGGGTTTCGTCCCCCTTTTGGCCTATGCTTTTTGGCCCTCATTCCCCTTTCTTTTCTTGTGTGAAGGGTAGCATTCTTTTCACTGACGTTGCGGGTATTTTTGTTAGGGGCTCTACGGAGTCTATCTTTGACGGGCTTTATTTTAAGTCTCACGTGTTAGCTATTCGCTTATCCAACTGTTAATTCATCATATTTACGATGTATAGTTTTACGGCTCAGTTTAGTTTATATTTTGTTTTTTCGATTACATTAAACTGATTGTTATGGAACTTGTGCAGTCCCCGGCTTCGTGTTGATTTCTGTTTGTTTTGTGCCTCCGTGGCGTTTACTTGGGCCTTGGTGGCCATGTGTTTTGCCCGGGTGGCGTTTACGTGGGCCTCGGTGGCCATGTGGCAAAATAGTTCAGGTCCGTCCCCGGTGGACTTGTGTTTGCTCTTGTTGAGTACGTTTGCAGCCTCGGTGGCCATGTGTTTAGCCTTGGTGGCTATGTGGAGTTTTTTCTTTTTGCATTTCCCCCGTATCTCCGTCCTATGTCCTTTGCCTATCCTTAGTTTTATCATTTGCTTTGTTCTTTTCCTATCTACCTTTGTTTGCTTCTTTTGTCTCCACAGATGTTTTTTCCAGTCCCATGTGGGCCGATCTCAACCATGTCAAGGATCCTTCACTATGTCGTTTGGTTGAAAAATTACCGGAAGTCGTTCTTGGTTCCAGGGCCGACAATACCACGCTTTCTTACCTCAACGGTTTTAAACGTTGGCGTGCCTGGGCCTGCAGGTTTCCGGAGATTAGAGTGTTGCCAGCTACCCCTGCCTATGTTTCTTTGTACTTGCTCAGCGTTCTTCAACTCAAGTAACTTAAGGCTTGGATTTTTTATCCTTAAAGGACCCCCTGCAGAGATTTTAAAGAACCTCGTTCTTTCTTGATATAATAACTTTACTCGGTCATGGAGTTTAAGGGAATAAGTAATTGACTTGTTCGATCTTACGAAAGTCTTATCAACCATCACGTGATATTCCCTGATTGATGACGTCACAAAACAAGTTTTTTGAAATGGGGAACGTTTGCAATCGGAAAGTTTGAAAACTTTCGCCATGAAAATGTCCAAACGGTCCTTTACAATGTAACTCCGCCTTTTAAGGCGGTATCCGTCATACGTCTTGTCAGATATTTTGACATTTGTTATGTCACGTGACCTGTTTTCCTTAAATGGCGGTTTCCGTTGACACATGGACACGATTAAAAGGCGGCATTATTAAGCCCTTACTAGCAGTAAAAGAATCAAAGGGCTCTTAAAGCCATCTCGTTAATGCGTTGAAACATGAGGTTAAAAAAAGAAGAATCTAAAATAAATATAAAATAAATATGGTAAAGATGGCGTTGTAGAATCAGACATTATGTAGAAAATGCGAGGCGCAGTAGTCAACTGGATATGGTTCTTGGCAGGATAGAGAAGATTGAGAGAACTTGGTTTGAAAATTCGTGTTGGTGCAAGTCAAAAAAGGTTATGAGTAACAAAGAATCACGAGTGTGAATGTAAATAATTTTGATGTTAGGGAAGTGAAAGTGAAAGACTTTTCCCGCCTTGCTAGCTAATTGACGATGAAAATGTGTTGTTGGTTCAATTTACACAGTGCATTTTCAGTTATTCATTGTCTATTTTCTGTTAGGATATTTGACAATTGAAAAGACTTTCTAAATCAAATACAATAGATTGCCGCAATTTTAAAACAATTAAAAGCCCACATCGATAATACGTCACGTGCAATGACTTTATATCTGATCAGATGAGACATTAATATTAATTATCAAAATATCAATCTTCACATTTGCCGAATCTAATGGAAGGAGGCCGTAACAACATGTCATTTCTCTAGAGCTGCCTTTCCCCATGCCAGGACAATTTGAGCTATGTTTAGCAGACATCCCGCCATCAGCCATTTCTTTTTCAACTCTCCAGCAGTATTCGAAAATAGAACGAAAATCAAAATTTATGGTATTTTGCTGTTCCTACTCTTGCATAATGAAACGGAAAGTTTTGTAGTTAGCTAAAGTATCAAGTCTGCTGTTTTATATATTTTGACGTGAAAAATGGCGGGAAAATGGTGATCACGTGGTCATTTTTCGGTCACGTCTGCTATGGACGCACTTATTGCTGCGGAACGAGCGTAGCGAGTGAGCAGCAACATAATCAGGATTTAAAAGAAATATATGAGAAAAAATATATAAGCTAGGAAAAATCTCGATTTGATCGCTTTTTACCAGAATTCACTGCGCCACGAACACATTTTGGGCCAGAATGCACTGCGCTACGAACAAGAGCCTCGCTTGCTGCTTCAAGCTGTTGGCTGCGAGATTTGTAATATTTTGGTCCAACATGTCCCAGTCGAAATCGGAACTGAAGTGTCGAAGACTACCACGAGTTGAGCGAGGACTGTGAGGTATGGTGATAGGACCGTTGAATGGCAAACATTTTCGAAGATTGTACGGAATAAAAGACAAATTTACTTTGAAATCACTCCGACAGCGGTCGATGAGACTGAACTGAGCTGAGCGCTTGGGGACGCGAAACCTGAGCTGAGCTTGGGAGACGCGAACACAGTAATTAACCTAAATTTTCGCACCTTCCTCGTGGTCAACGCGTCTTTCACTCAACAATATTCTACAGACATTGCAGGAACTTGATGCGTGAATTACAAAACAAAATTAGTCTTATCAGCTGGAATTTTCGTCGATTCATCCCGGTTACATTTGCTTTGCTTCCCCTCAAAAAACGAAAGACAAAATTCCGTAATACCAGCGAGATGATAAAACAGCATTATTACAACAAATATACCGCAGCAGTTACTATCTTTTGGATACACTAGTATAGAAAATATTGGGTCTGGAGCGGATAAACAGGGCACCACTCCTGGCGGTCACTTTTTTAGTTTCCCTTAGATCGAAATGAGGTTCATGACAGGCCTGCACCGACTCCGCTATGTGGTTTTGCGGTTGCGATGCATTTATATTAGCTTTCAAAGTTTGGCTGTTATGAGTCGTGTCGTTAAGTGATTTACGTCTTGTATGATGTGTTAGGCGGCGTTTTGTAAATAGTTTTCAGGAATGGTTGGTTTTGAACGAAACTCCATTTTTCATCAGTATTTGTTTAAGGTTTTTCAGTCGTGGGTGAAATGTTGTGACAAAAGGCGTTATTATCTCGCGAGTTTTTTCGTTTTGTTTTCATGCCAATTGCGTTCCGGCAAAAGTGAAATTCAGAATACCAGTGCATTTAAGAGGGTGCTGATGGGGTTAACAGTTAACTGACAATTGCCCAAAAATATAGTAGTAGTTTACTGATAAATGAAAAGTTACCGTATTTTCTCTATTAAATGTCCCCGGCGTTTATTTCAAACTTGGCCTTGTGGACCCGGCGTTTCTTTGTATCAGCAGTTTTTTCTCGCCGGCCATTTTTTAAGAAAGGGTTATTATTCGTTTTTCTTGGCAGCCTTGTACCTTGCCCTTAAATCTTAAGTTTATTATACCACAAACAAACGTTTGAGGAGCTTACTTACAACTTCCTTAATTATATCCGGCGTTTATTCGGGGCCCGGCGTTTAATCGAGAAAATACGATAACAGTGAAGTGACATTCTATTAATTATACTAAATTAACGATTGTTGTTGTTAATAAAAGCAACATAGTTTTTTCCTAACAGCAAAGCTATTTTGTGACTTTTACCTGCCTCGCTGCGTGACCAGGTGACATATTAACCGATATTATATGCGAAAGGTACCAGGGTCGTAGAGCGTTGACCTTGATCTCCGTGATGGCGTCGAGTGGCGTGGTCAAAGCTATTCTGAGTTTTTATCGAGATGATGACAAAGGATCGGCATTCGAATGACACATAAGTCGCATACCGTTTGACATGACAAAGCACAATTCAATGGACATATAATCAAACAATAAGCGGAAAGTTTGGACTCGGTGAGTTTGATTTAAAGTTGTTCCGATTAGAGAAGATCGACGGGAAAGCTGTTACAAAGGCTCAGTTGGAAATAGAGCTACCTTTTCTAATGGGAAGTGCGACAAGTGATGGTAGTATGGTGTGTATTTTGTTTCGTCATTTTGTCCTAGCACGCGAACGCGGGTTGACCCAGGGGTTGACCACACGAGCCCTTTTCAGTGTTAGATTAAATGAGTAAGATTTCTGATTACACTAAAACCTGTATTAAGCAGACTCCAAAGAAAGCGGACACACGGTATTTTATTGGACACAAGCATCAGTGAGTTTCGAATTTTTTCCTTCCCATACTCTCTGTGTACGATCCTGTATCAAACAGACATCTTTAATACTGACGATCCTTATTACGGTTTTGGAAGCTATCTTGACAGGTGAGAAATTATGGTTTTTGTATGAGAATCTAATGTCGAATAATTTTCGTAAAGCGGCTGTTCTAAGTCCAATCCCGAAAACGCATTCACTCTGGTCATTCTCATGGCCTTTAAAGTAACCTTATCTTAACTTTGCAAATTTAAAAGCCTTACTGATATACGTAATTTCCTACTTGTCAAGCTAAATCACTTGATAAGATCAATGAATGAAAATATTGAAATGAACCGATTTCCAACAGCGTGACCCAGTTAAAAAAGAAAAAAAAACTTTCTTATACAAGCACATGAGTATAGGCTACCAGTGTAGCCTCTTGTTAACTGACAATTGGCCGAAAAAATAGTAGTTAACTGACAATTGGGTACCCCCATTAGCACCCTCATTTAGCAGTGCTAGATTAATTTGTCGTGTGTTTGGCCTTGTTTACAAAATGGTAAAGTAAGCTCACTGTAGCTGTCGAGAAAAAGCTGCGCCGGGTTTACAGCTCTTTACAGGCAAATTCTCCGCGAGAAACAACTTCAAGCATCACGCTTCAGTGAATGTTCTGACACCTATAGAATGAATTGAGTTCCATTGTAATAATCTAATGGATAGTATCAATTATATATCCGGAAAAAATCTGGTCATTTCACGAACAGAAAAATCTAGAACCGGAAAGGAGGAAAGAGTTACGCGATTAACATCGGAACGGATAGATTGCCGTCCAAAATGGTGGCGCTGTTCAGATGTGTGTTACTTTTCCTTTATACCCTCTTAAAGTTTGATGTTCCCAATGCTTACGTATTTTTCTACGAAAGAGACGATAACTTAATTTGTAATAGGAACGAAATTAAAAAAGCCCGTCAAGGTTGTTGAAAGGTGGTGTCGCAGAAGATTCCTGTCAGTTTTTAGAATTTTCAGTCAGTTCAGTTGCAACCTGTTGGTAAACGAACTTGAAATGTTCACCTGTATACAGACTTCTATTTTATGAGAGGGGTGAATGCAGCGATCTGTTTTTGGTCGTATCGTAAGTGTCTCAGTAAAGGCTGTAATTTTAGCTTGTATTCGCTACGCTTTATAGCTGCGTGGAGCTCGCTAAAACCTCCGTTGGCATTTTTGACAGTCTAGCGACTGTTACGTTTAAGCCTAGCTTTTTCAGCTGCATGTAGAAGGTAAGTCTTCTAAAAACCTATTAAGAAAAATTTAATACAGTGCACCAAGGATATAGATAAGTACAGTTTTAAGGGGTTGCAACGGTTAAATTCCTCTTCATAAATATTTCAATACTATTTATCTTTTGAATTAAGAGTAAACTAAATAGGTATTGAGTCCATCCATTTGAATTAATGATTTCAACTGATTTTTAAAGGCCTTAATTATTATATTGTCTACGAACTTCTCATTGCGTTAAAACCACACGGCTAGGCCTTGCACGCTCAGCTTATTACAAGTGCACGACTCATCGTCGTACATTTTTATCCAATTGAATTCCGGTTATGCAAAAAATGATTAAACTCGAACCCTTCGTAGAACTCGAAGTTTACGCTAACTGTTACAAAAATCGATTACATTGAAATGGCATTATTTGGCAAGAGAATAGACCAAAATCTTGTAAAATTTTAAACTTTCCCGGAAATTTCTTTCACAGTGTGGCGCGTATAAGCAACTGATCTTGAAAATCCACCGGCATAAAGCCATCCGAGCCAAATGAACAAGCATTTGAGAATGCAATGAAATTCATCGGAACTTGAATATAAAATTTGAACTCATTTGAGTCAGAACAGCGAATTGATAATAATTATGTTTCGTTTCTTGATAGATCATGGCAGGTAGGTTCAGTAGTAATGATACCTCGAGTTGGACTTCGAGTTCGAGTTCGAGTTGGACTTCGAGTTGGACTTCGAGTTGGACTTCGAGTTGGATTTCGAGTTAGTAGGAAAAAAAATCAAGAAAAATTAAAAAAAAAACAAAAGAAAACAGCATTTAACTAGATTGTCACCACAGTGTTTTAATAATGGGAAAAGATTCACAAAAGATTCCATCTTGGATATCAACACTCACTACAAGCCGACCGAGACCTTTCAGTACAGACACATCGTCTCACGCCTGACCCACCAGGCGTAAAATATGGATTCATTAAAGGCGAAAGCAATAAGATTGCTTAGAACTAACTCTTCATAAAAAAGAAAACATTTGAAAAGAGCGTTTTAAGATTCAAACAACGCCTCAAATCACGGGGTTACCCAGAAAACATCAAGGTGTCTTTGCCTCTAGACAATCGGCACTTACACAAAAGAAAAAAGGTCACGAGAGGATACTGCCTTTTGTCACAACGTACCATCTGGCAGCACAGGTAGCCTAAGCTCAAGTGATACTATCACGTCGTGGTAAATGGCGTAATAGCGAAATTATAAGGATTTGTATTGGGAAAATTCACTTCGAGTTTGAGCGTAAAATTAGGAACGATATTTGAATAAAACTGGTTCATCTGAACTTCTTTGTGTGTTTACTTGTGTCTCAGTGAGTGGTTTTGCGGTCGATTCGCGATTCCAGCGATTTTTATTTCAACTGTTTCAGTCCTCCCTCTGAAAGAGACAGCACTCCGCTCATCGAGCCGATCGGATCCACCGAAGGAAATGGGCGGTAAAATCGCTCCAACGCCTCCAGTCGCCTCGAAATTCTACTTAGACCATAGTCGATAGTTCTGCTTTCCATTCGTTATCTTCATCAGAGTCGCACATTACATTGAGAGAGAATTAAAGGTCGCTAATCTCTGCAAACTTTCCCGTTTTGAGCCATCAGAAACGGCTTTATTCATACTTCGCGTTCATCCGTTCAGTAGCCGTGCGGTTTTGCCGTTCGAACGGCATATATATTAGCAAAGTTAATCCAATGGCAAAATAGATCAAGTCGCTCATCTGTTCACTATCTAAAGTACATGCAATTAACGAGATATCTCCAAACAAGTCTTCTTCTGCAATAAGCTTTACTCGCAGCACTTCACTTTCCAATGGAAACTACTAGTTTATCTTGTACAGGATTTTACTTATCCAGATCCGCGCGGCCAAATTTCTTGCCTACCGGTAGGCAAGATATTTGGCCGCGCGATACAAACGTCTGTGAAATTTGCCGACTTTGCGGAGCTATATCTCCATTATTTTAAAAGATATCGCTTTTAAACTCGGCCATTTTACTAATTTTGAGACGCTTTTCCCAGCAGTGTCGATGGATTATTGCTATCAGGCCCATATAAAATTTTGGAAAAACCGTGATAAGGTCTATTCTGAAAACGTCTTGCGATACATGTTTGTAACCGCAAACAGGAAATTGTATTACTTACTCAAACTATCATCACCTGATCACCGGAGTGTCCGTGATAAAGAGGTTAAGTTTATATTAATTTGCTCTCTGGGACCGAATTTAGTGTCCGTTGTCCGTATTAGAGAGGGTCCGTATTATAGAGTTCTTTTTTAAAGAAAATATGTGAGAATTTTGTCGGGACACAGGAAACTGTCCGTAATAGAGAGGTATCCGTATTAGAGAGGTGTCCGTAAGGAGACTGTCGATTTTCATCGATTATAGTTTTTCATATTTCGAAATCCAACTCGAAGTCCAACTCGAACTCGAACTCGAACTCGATATCCAACTCGACGTTTCGGGATTCCCATACTGGGACGTTCATACTTGCATTGCGTGAGAGCTCTAGAATAATTCAGGAAATAACGCTTTTCCACTTATGCTGATAAGCGTTCATGTTTAAAATTCTAAGCCGCCACCCGCGTACTAGAACAAACGCAAATTTTGCTCTGCCATATCGCTCATATTAAAACACAAACTTTCCCGTCCCATTTAACTTTCTTAAAACGTCGCCATTCGTAAAAATACACCGTGAAATTCTCAAACTGCGTTTGCCAAAAAACGCATTTGACCTATTTTTGGCTTTACGATAAATGATTGAAGCTGATAGGTAACGTGAGATATCGAAACTTTATAAGAAGAACTTAATGCCTTTGCGGTAACGTAATGTGAGATATGACAAGTTCATCACAAGTTCTGACATCCCAATACCCTAGGGAAATTAACAATAGGTCCGGGGGTGCTCCCCAAACATTTTAGTGGCAGTATGTGACGCCCTTCTTGAAATCCTAACCGCTTTAACCAACCATATCCTCAATGCCCTAATATAGCTTCTATAAAGAAGGAACAAGAAACCCCCCCGGACAAAAGTCCACAAAATTTTGTTAACAACTTTTGTCCCTTTTTAGTACTCGACTTCGAAATCTCGCTTAATGCGCAAGCGCATTAACGAGATAAAAAGGAATAAACAAGATGGATATAATGTGACTATCTATTCCCCATTTTCGCGGAAAGATTCTAACCGTTAAAAGGCAAATATAAGTCACGTGACCCAAAATTGACTAGAAAAAGTTGATCAAATGGATACAAACACGAATAACAAAATGCTCGCCAAGTTTCATAAAGATTAGATAAATGCTTTTACTTGAAATAAAAATCCACCAAATTATTGGTTGAGTCAAGCCTTAACACACTTGAGAAGCCTCTACGTCTCCGTCTCCAGTCCAGACCGCCTTGTACAGTATACGCTGGGCCCATGAAATAGCTGGTTTTGAGTCCCCGACCAGTCACACGCTTCCACAGAAAGTCTTGGAGTCAGCCAAAAGGAGGCTTTTCCATCAGGTTTCCAAAAAGCTTCCAATAACACCGGAAATTTTGCTGAAGTTTCACCAAAGTCTGGATGGCTCTTTAGTGGACACAAGGTTTATGGCCATGGCTCTCCTTGCTTTTACGGGCTTCCTTAGATTTGATGAACTGTCTAATTTAAAACTTAAAGATGTAGTTTCACACGAGGCTTATTTTGAGCTTTTCATTCAGAGCAGTAAAACCGATCAGTATCGTGAAGGCGCTGTCGTTCCTATTGTTAAGACAGCTACAGAGCTATGTCCCTGGGTCAATCTTCTTAACTACTTATCTCAGGCCAAAATCACCTTGCCTTCATCTACCTCTGGTGGGGACGATTTTCTTTTTGGGAACATCCAAACAAAGTCTGGCAGTCAATTTATTCGTTTAGGGTTCAAAATTTCTTATACCAGGTGTAGGGAAGTGCTAATAAAGAAGTTAGCTGACGCAGGCCTAGATCCCAAATCTTATTCGTGGCACAGCTTTAGGAGTGGTGGCGCTTCCGCTGCTGCCAATCGTGGCGTGTCCGACAGGTTGTTTAAACGGCATGGTAGATGGCGTTCAGAAAACGCCAAGGACGGGTATATTGAGGACTCCTTAGAGAGTCGTCTGACTGTATCATTGTCTTTAGGTCTATAATTTTCCCGTTCTTTGTATTTCTCAGCAGCCCATAGTTCGAGCTGCACACCCATTTTGTTTGTTTGTCGTGAATATAAATAGGAAATGTATTTACATTCGGCGGAACTAAACTGTAAGTGGCAGTGACAGAGAATGTAAATAATTTCCTATTGGTATGAATGCACGTGAGCCGCTATGGCGTTAATTGACTCTATTGTTGTAACTTATATAAGGTTTGTTGGTCGTTATGTATTCATCTCAGCTCTCGAACTTTTCAATTTTATTTTATGCACTTTGTTTTCTTTGTTTTTTACCTTTAACCCCCATTGGTTCGTGCGCCTGCGTTTGGTTGGGGAGTACGTTCCCATTTTTCCCACTGGGTTTTTGGGTTTTCGTACCAGGCAGCGCACTGGCTTGTAGTCCGAGTGGTGTTTCAGTTTTATGTCTGAACAATGTACTTAATGAGGACGGCATTTAACACTCGGACCCATAGTTCGAGCTGCACACCCATTTTGTTTGTTTGTCGTGAATATAAATAGGAATGCTTATTGCATGCAGAAGGTTTAAAAACAACCGGCACCGCAGGAAAGTTAACTTCTACACGGCTGCATAATTTCAGTGGTCACTTCCCGGATCACAATAGAGGGTAAAAGGTAGGGGGTGGGGGTGGGGAGCACCATTGACGGGGTGATCGTCGTTCCTTTTACGGGGGAGGGGGATTTCTGATTGGTACCGCTTAGGGTGCTAAAATCTAAAACGACAACCGTTAGAATTATTGCGGTACCTTTATGATAGAATAGTAAACCATTCTCACTGCCAAAACATGGGAGCCAAAATTAAAATTTAGCTTAGGCAGAGGGTCGCAAGACAGTGAAAAAAGGGAAACAAACGTCGCCCAATTGGAGGCGGGAAGGTAAAATATCCTACAATGCGAGACAGACCACGTAACTTGGCGACAGAGGCAGACAAAAAGAATAAATTACTTAAATAGGCAAGCGAGATCCCTGGATTCCGCGCGGGCTAGTTTCGCGGGAATTTTAGCAGTGAGAATAGGACACGTGTTGTTTTAGAAATGGTAAATGAATACCAGCAACACTCGCAAAACGCGATTCTGTAACTTTTAGGGTGTTTTTCAAATTATCCAGAGGATCACCCCAGTCACTTTCATATGGTAGTTCCTCCCCCCCCCCCCCCCCCCCCCTTCCATTCCCCTAACCCGAAGACGTACGTCCGGTTAGGGTTTGTCCCGCAGACACGAAACGAAGAAGGAGTGCTTGACGTTGGAGGGTGGTGAGGATTATTTTGAGACTTGGGTTTCATGTATCCTCTTTTTATTTATCTGTTTATTCATTTATTCTCTTATTTTAATTAATTAATAAATTTATTTATTTTATTTAGTTGAAAATATGTTTTTTATTTGTCTTGATTACCCTACCCCCACCCCCGGAATTTTGTCTCTCATCACGTGACTTTCTCGGAAAGCTGTGTAATTGTAAACTACAAAGGCTTTTCCGGGAAACGTTCACAATTCGTGGAAAGGCTCTTTCAGCTCGCTCATAAAATCAATTGCATAAGTGCAGCATTCTTTGGTCGGAAAACCAGGGAACCTTTCTTAGAAGTGTATTATTGAAGCAGGAACAGCTAACAGGTAAGAAAATGCTTTTATATTATTAAAGTGTCCCAGACTGGGCTGGCATGGTTTGTTGGATCCGTTGCAATAACAATTTATCTACAAATCTGTAAACAATCCACTCATCTGACAACACCAAACCTTTGCACTGAATTTCTATCTGCTATGGAATTATTTGAAACGGGTGGTGTTTACATCGATCCCTTTGCTTTTCTGGATCGTTAATCTAAGCAAAACATTCAGTAATGAAGCCAATGGAATTGACGCTTCCGGGTTTTTCGGCTACATTTAAAGCTATATATAGTCTGCAATATCACCATCTCTGTGGCTACACATACTGAATATATCGAGGATATACAGTGTATTATAGCTTGCTGTCGGTGTTTGAAATTGTTGTTATCTCTAGCTACAAAAATATTTGAGATTTCCTAAGACACATAAAAACAAGTTTCGCCTGAGAGTGTTTGTTTGAGGACGCCGCATGATAACGGCGGCGGTACACAAAATAATATGTTCCAAAAGTCTGTTTATCACAAGGAAACCGCGTATACGATCATCGGGCAGAAATGAAACGTTTGTATTACATTTACTGATAACTTTAAACCTTTCACTCCCAAAGTCTGCAAAGTCAATGATGAAGACATGTTTATAGAGTTTGCGTGACTTGAATGACGTTTCAAAGAATGCTAAGCGTTTGTTAGCAAAACGATCAGTTTTAAGATTGTCGCTTCAAGACTTAAAACTTTCCAGTTTTGTACACTATTTCTGGGACGGACCTAGGGGGATTAAAACAGGTAACGTCAAAAACTTGTGAAAATATAAAATAAGTGGCAAGGACTTCATAAAAAGCAGATCATGTTTTTGCGACTAGTTGGAATGCCATATTTTTTTCAACCTTCAAAGCCTTGCACGTTGTTAAATGTAATGTGCAACATTTTCAGCCATTTCAACTGAATTCAATTTTTCTAAGTTTGTAATTTGTTCGTTTGTCGATTCCTAGTGTCTCAGATCAACTGAAAACAAATGGTGACCCCCCCCCCCCCCCAACAAAACACTTCCTGAGCCTTCATGATTCTTAAGGAAACGTTCATTTCATAATTATAAAAGCAGTTGATGAAGATGCAGCATCTTTTACCTGGAAAAATTCAAGGCCCCCTTTTAGGCATAAATATTAATTTTCAAAGCCCCTCCACAGTCGACATGACTGAAAGTTTACCCTTCCCCACGCCTTTAACTAAGGCCTCGTCCACACTAATGCGTTTTTGAAGAGGGGCGGTAAAGGACCTTTGAAAACCTCCGTTTACGGATAAAAAGATTTGCGTCCACACTAGGAGCTGAAAAACGATGATCCAAGGATTCATCACCAGGCTCTGCTCAGACGTTTTTCTGCTCAATACGCGTGCGCCAATAGCGTCAGTGATACTACGCGTTACTGGTGTGACGTAAACGTTTTTGGAATGCTCCGTTTTTGCCGTTCACACTAAAAGGATAGACCTGCGTTTTCAAAAGTCTCCACTCTGAAAAGCGTTTTCGAAAGCCTCCGTTTTCATAAATAAACATCTCCATTTTTGATCGTTTTAGTGTGGACGATCGGTTAAAAACGGATAAAAAAAGTATGCGTTTTCAAACGAAAACACATTAGTGTGAAAGGGCCTAATATTCAAAGCCCCCCTCCACACTCCTCATGACTGAAAGTTTACCCTTCCCAACCCCTTTAACTAAATATGCCTTTAAACGGTATGAATCATTATACCATCAAAAATGAAGTTATAATGAATTTTTTTTTAAATTTTGCACAGTTATTCATTTCATATAGTACATCAAAAAAAAAATATATATATATATATATATATATATATATATATATATATATATATATATATATATATATAATAAAAAGGAAGGGGTCATCATGCCCATTTTCCCGTAATAGCGCTTTAGTATATAACTAATTTCCTATCTTGTGTTAGTATTACCCAACTGGTGGACTAATGCAAATCCTGCATTTTGATTGGCTACGCTACTAGGGGTCTAATAGTAATAGTCATCGAGTAGCGAAATTCGCCGGTTTTATTTTTCGTTTTATTCCCAAATAAATATTTCTTCAACTTGCAATTGCTTTTTTTTATTATTGCCTTTTTCTGTCCGACTAGTTGGGGGATACTAAAACAATTAGACCCTTCGCCCTCAAGGGCTACGGGTCTAATTGTTAATTATACAATGAGCTGAACATTACGCGCTCTGTGATTGGTCGTTGCCTATGATCTATCAGAGTACAGACGCACGGCTGACGTCATAGAAAAATTGTTTGCTTTGTTTTGTCCAACATGGCGCACAGTTTTGAAAATGCTTGCGAGATTATTCTGGATTGAGCATTTGTGAAAGCCCCGAAAAATGTTTAGCAGGAGCTGTTTACGAGCAAGAAAAAGAAGAAACCAAGATGAAAAGTATTCTTGGCGACTTGAAAAATACCTAAACTGGAACAAATCTTCGAACAGTCGAGCGCTACGAGGCAAGTTCGTAATTTTACTATGACTTTTTACTTTTCTGTGGCGGGAGGGGGGGGGGGGGATGATCGCAACTTCGCAACTTCCCGACCGTCCCAGATTTTGCCAATTTGAAAGCGTAGACATCCCCGATCATCTGGGATGGTCGGGAACAAATCGGGAGCGTTTCTTTCCCGACGCATCGGCAAAATCTGGGACGATCGAGAACAGCAAAATCCACAATCGTCTGGGATTTTCCTGACTTATGAAACCAGGCTTATAGACGAATACATTGTAAAAGTCTCTGTGGACTTTCTACGTGCTACTTCTTTAATAATTTTGAAAGATGTGCCATTAAAATTTTGAATACGTTTTTTTATTCTTGGATCACAACGTTTTCTCCATGCATCTTTATTTGTCAGTATGTGACGCAATACTCCTAGATTTCCGGGAATTGCAGCCACCCACTTCCGGTTTTCCGAGAAAGACTAAGCCACGAAACAGCTATTTTGCAAAGCTGGAGTATCTTGGAGGCAGCTTTAAACAGGTAACGTAGTAATTTTTTCCTTAGTTGTATTATTTAAAGTGTGTTCATTTTGCGGGCCTATAATCATGATTTTATGCCGATTTTGTACAAATCATACGTTAACGCTAGCTAGTCTGCGCGCATTTGCGAGTTCTGCGAGAGGCAGCTGCAGTAGCGTGTTTGTTTGTTTTGGTTTTCTGGGCGAGCACGAGCATCGATTATATTTATCTTACGAACAACGTGCCTTTTTAAAAAACACTATCTGTTTTTAAACATAAAATTATAAGAACTTCTCAAATGGGAAGCCTTTATGGATGTAAGCTGGAAAGTAGTTCAATAACTTCCAGATGCAGAGTTATTGTACTAACACGATTTAGAAAATTTCGAGTATTAGCAACAGTTTGTGAGAAACTCACATTGCGAGCACTTGCGAAATTTGTGTGAGCAGAAGCAAACGAGCACCCTTCAAAATGTTGCGAGCAATTCGAGCAGAAGCCAAATTTTGCGAGCAGTTATATTTCTTATGTTAAAAATTTGAAAGGACCATAGCACACCCCTTTAACCGTTTTGAAAGAGCCTCAATTTATTTTCTTATTTGCATTTTCGACAAAAATGTTTGACACTTACAAGTACTGTTCGAGTATGAACGTTTTGCAACATTTCTGAAAGCGATCCTTGCTCGAAAAAAGAACCATTTAGTATGTTTCAATTGAATACTTTCATGCCTTCTTTTCCGGGGCATGATGCTTCCGTCGCTGTCCCAAAGACCATGCCGTCGCATAGAGAAGGAAATTCATCCATATACATGGGCAAATCATTTCTCAATGAAAATCTACTCGTGTGCGTGGGGCTTTAATTTTCTTGTCTTTGCATGAAATTCTATTTTAGATGTCGACTCTCTTGTGAAGGAAAAGTAAAAGAAATTAAAAGGTCCAGCGTTTGCACATGGGTAGGTATTGTTTTCTTTTAACCCATATTCACTCCGAAGAGAGCACACAATCAAAACATATAACTGAGTAACTCACAATCACGCACACTTTAGGATTTCAATCAAAGATTATAGAGACGCGTTCGAAGGAACTTCCGGCGGAAATGAGCCCCTGAAAAAAAGCAATAGGGGCGGCCATTTGGAAGACCGGACACTAAAAAATCTCAAATTTTACTACATGTAAGGCACAGGGAAACCAACACGAAAATTAGGATTGCGTTCTTCGAACGCAATTAGAGTACGAGTAGAATAATGTTAAACAAAACTGCTCCATTATTTCTGAGTTTCAGGTGGTATAAAAATATATTTTGGGCTTTTTAAAAAGTCAATGTAACACTAAAAATGATGACAAAGCCCCTTTTCAGAGTTAGGTCCATGTTGTTCAACAGTAGAGCACCACACTAGATTGCTTAAGAATCAATGGTCATGCTCATCTACATACTTCAGAGTTAGGACCATGTCAATCAGCGCTGCAGGATAGTAAGAGTCTAGTAAGACTCACTGATGCTTTTTGTATAGATGATCATGTTAAAGTTAGGATTAAATGGACAGACTCAAATACAAATCACCTCGTACAAATTCATTTCCATCTAGACATCAGTCTACATTTTAAATTGCTGACAAAAGTTACAGCGGTAAGGTGGCTCGACTGTTTTTTTTTTGGCGACACAACATCCCAACTTTGAAAGGCTGATACTTCACTGTCTGAGCTCGATCAGGCAAGCTGCTTGCTTCACACATATACTAGAGATGAAATGAACTTTCCAAAAAAGTAGATTTGATTGACATCAGTGTTACCATAACAACGATCTGATGACGTCATGGTTTTTGCATATTAGTAATTTTCTCAACATCTAGACCTAAACTTTTAAAACGACTGTATGCCGCTTAAAGTGTAGATTTAGGTCTTCAAGACTGCAAAGTTTGAAAAAGTTCTACGAGAGCGTTTTCGAATAAAATTGGGTTGAATATTTTCCATAACGAATTTAAATACTTGCATTACTTAAATATTCAAGCCAATTTTATTCGAAAACGCTCTCATAGAATTTTTTCAAACTTTGCAGTCTTGTAGACTTACATCTAGACTATGAGCGGCATACAGTCGTTTTAAAAGTTTAGGTCTGGATGTTGAGAAAATTACTAATATGCAAAAACCATGACGTCATCAGATCGTTGTTATGGTAACACCGATGTCAATCAAATCTACTTTTTTGGAAAGTTCATTTCATCTCTAGTATATATGTGAAGCAGCTTGCCTGATCGAGCTCAGACAGTGAAGTATCAGCCGTTCAAAGTTGGGATGTTATGTCGCCAAAAAAAAAAAAACAGTCGAGCCACCTTAATCGAAGCATCCCACTTTAATTTTTAAACGTTTTTAGTTGTTAACAACATAAAAACTGTTCGTAATTAATACATTTACCAGCATATATTATATAACTGCCTCTTTTTTCGTTTATCAAGCGAATAACGATGATGAGGGATTTGACTTGATTCAGCCATCGCTCATCCAGCAGTTAAGGACCATCTTAGATCAGTACCCAGATGACGGGCAAATACTAAAGGTATTAAACCCTAGATGCAACATATATATTTAGCTTCTGCTGTCGTACATAACTAAAAGGAAACTCGTTAACCCTATTAACAAAGTGCCCGCGCTAACTTTCAACATTCATAACTTATATGTATTCAAACGCCATCAAACTTTGTGACGTTTCCTAAAATTTATCTGGCAACAATTTCATATGGCAATTTATTGATCACGTGACTTGATGTTTCCATGGCAACAAGATTTTGACAGCCGTGTTTTTTTAAATTTGCATATTTGTACCTTTGAATGAAGAAAAACATTGTTTATTGGTATAACTTTTATATTTTTACGTCATTTAGCGTTTATTTATTGGTTTTGATTAGTCTTGAGTCAATTTGGACGGTTTTTAAGAGGTTTTAAAAAACTTCAAAAATCCAAGATGGCGGCCGTATAACTAATTACCTAATAACTACGTCATATGACGTCATCGTTCCATTGTGTGGGCCGCAAAGGAGACAGTTTTGGACGTACTATGTACCCTCTAGGTTTTATTGTCATAACCTTAATGTTCTTGAAGTTACGAGGGGGGGGGGCAAAACCCCCCAGGCTCAGGAACTCAAAAAAAGCCCAGGCTTAATAAGGTAAATGGCAGTTGGCCACAGTTTGGTAAAGATGCTAAAAGCAACTCGAACATGTCATATTCAATATTGTTATTAGACAAGCTGCTGCAATCGTTGCAGAAAGAAGAATTTGAATTGCAGCAACGTTTTTGTAGCATTGCTCCGTGCAACACCCCCTTTGCAGCAAGTCTCGCAATGTTTTGGTTTTAAAACCCAAGTTCACAACCGTGACAACCTTCCTTTGCAAGCTGCGCGAAGAATGTTTCACCGTGTAACATCCCGGTTCGTGCAGCAGCAACGATCTTGCAGCAGGTCTCGCATCACCCTTGCGGGCGACTTGCTGAACGAAAAATTGCAGCGTGTAACACCGTCTTCAGTCATCTTAAAAATTCGTAGCTAACTCGACTAAAAACTGTGATAATCGCAAGTGATAATCACGCTAGCTTACCGGTAAAACATTAAGCTAAAAGCGCAAACTCATTCTAGGAGCATATTTCCGTTGTTGTCGGAAACGGCTAGACTGCATGGTTCTTTTATTGTGCCACGAGAACTGCACTTCTAAAAATGATAAATCAGGGAAGGCTCAAGCATGGCCACACACACAAAAAGAGAAAAAGGTGTCGCTCTCTCGCACAACCCAGACACGACATATTCACACCAGCCTCACATAACTTGATACATACTTAAGCTGGCTCCCAACAGTTTTCAGCACTTTCCAAGACTTAGATTTTGATGGGTCATTAAAACCACTCTTCATCAGTTCATGCTACAATCATGATATCAAACGAATGCCCAATGATTGGTGAACACGTTGTTATCATTTTTGTGACACAATTTGTTACTATAGCAACGGTATAACGTGCTAAAAACACCCTTAATTTTAGCTTTAAGTGTTAATAACTCAAAAATGACTAGATGAACCCAATTTTTTATTGTCGAATTTTGATCAGTAGGACAAGATGCAACTTTTGGCAAAGTTTAAAAAAATTCTGTAGGTGGGGTTCAGAGCCACCTTAATTTTTCGATTTTTGTCATTTAAGTCCCACAGGACTGAAGGTCACGTGAGTGAAAACCATCTATAGTATCTCAAAAATGATTTCACTCCCCCCCCCCCCCCCCCTCCCCCTCACCTCACGATGTTGTCCTGCAAGTTCTAACGATTTACCTGGTATCTTTTCGTAGACAAAATAACATTGCTTAGGGAAGAGAGGGGTGGGGGAGCATTAAGGTACATATTTATTTGCCATTCCCTGCAAAACTATGGGTTTTGTGAAGAACATAAACACACGACAGTTAATTTAAGCCGTCACGTCCCAATGGTTTCAGCTCCAGGACAATTCAGTCACATTACACAAATTAGTAGTGTAAAATAACGCGAATTATTTTTTTGCAAGTGACATTTTCCTTGGCGTTCCCGTCATGGATGCTTAAGATGAATCCCTAATTTTGTAGTAGTAGACGCTGACTTATCATCTGAACATGTTCCAGGAACTAATTCAAAATGCGGAGGATGCTCGTGCCAGTCAAGTCAAATTCTTGCATGACAAACACAGCTATGGAACAGGACAGCTTTACGACGAGGACCTTGCGAAGTTTCAGGTAAACTTTATTAAGCTCGTTCACAGTAACGCTTGCCGTTTTTTTCTCGATTAAACTTCAATAAATATGGTAAATATGAAATATCGCAAACTTTCAATAGTATTTTCAGTACAACTTTATTCACTACAATTTACCATTACTGGGCGCCCGTACATGTAGTTTGAATCTTGTACATTGAAAAGCGTTCAAGATAGAGGCTAAAAAACGGTTTATCTTATCATTTTTAGTTGGTTAGTTGATGTAAAAAGGGTGTTAGTTTTTGCTAGCGTCCTATCGTAGCCCGCCCGTTATCCTGTCTCCACTGTGCAAGAGGATTCCGAGCTTAGAATCGATCTGAACAATCACCTTCATACCTATATGCTGATGTTGATGATCATCTAAATTCGTAAAGGGCGAAAGGCAGTATCTTAATATTGTTTAGCCTGCATAACAGGCGTTATTGGGGGCGCTAAAGCGGGGAGAGGGAGGCTAAATCTTGTCCAACGAGGCAGCATAAATTTGGTTTGCTCTATTATGGTCAGTGATTGGTTTATGGAATCGCGAATACAAGCCCTTCAGTTTGCCCTTTTTTTATCTCTACCTTTAGGTGTCGTTATTATTGTTGCTGTGTTTGTTGTTATTACTAAGTACAGCTGTAATGAAAGATAAGTAAAGTGCGTTCGACACACATGTACTTGGGGATGTATAAGGATTATGACATTCACCCCTGCACAGTGTTTTTCAAAGAGTTAAAATAACTCCTTGCACTGGAGTAAAAGCAGTTACCTTGTTGTATAACTCCATTAGTGGTTGGAGTTATTTTAACCCCAGATTCGGAGTTAAATTTGGAGCTAAAATGACCCCCCAAAAGGGATTATTTTAAACCTAAAATTTTTACTCCACTTTTGGAGTTCAAATAACTCTTTGGAAAATTGCAGTGTGAAATATCTTCGGTTGAGGGAGCTAAGTTGGTGTATATAGTTTACATACATAGCCCAGAATTGTCAAATCGGTTCCGCTAGCGTGAGGGGAGACGTTGAAATTAGAATGCGTCTCCTCAATTCGTCGAACGCAATTATTGCTGTTGTTGTTGTTGTTAACGACATCGCTACAAAACCGGATGTTACCCTCTAGCATTATATAGCCGTAAACTCACTTTAATCCCTTCGTTTTATACAGGGTCCTGCACTTTATGCCTATAATAACGCGCTATTTACCAAAGCAGACTGGAGAGGCATTCGTCTAGTTTGTGACAGCATTAAAGTAGAAGATCCAATGAAAGTTGGTCGCTTTGGTTTGGGATTCAAGTCTGTGTTTCACATGACAGGTACGGCAAATCACTTTTCTCAAAGAAGAAAGAAAAAACGCGCACGCGTTTATTATACTCTTGGTATGTCTGATGCGCGTGAATTAAAACACTTCTTACACACTTGCTTTGGTTACCGAAATTAGTTGATTTGTTGAAAGTTTTATTCTCAAGAGCGTTGGTTAACAAAACAATAATTCCGTATTTCTTTAATTTAGAGCACTCCCTCTGATGAGTCACCCCTTGTCCTGCGCTCGTGACATGTTGAATATTACATCTATCTCATTTCATTGTCGAGATTAAAATATTCCATCTTTCGCCACGAGTCTCTCGTAGCTCAGTGGTTAGAGCATCCGACCAGTGAGTGAACCTAGTATATGGCCTAGCTCGCCACGAGTCTCTCGTAGCTCAGTGGTTAGAGCATCCGACCAGTGTGTGAACCTAGTATACGGCCTAACTCGCCACGAGTCTCTCGTAGCTCAGTGGTTAGAGCATCTGACCAGTGTGTGAACCTAGCATATGGCCTAACTCGCTACGAGTCTCTCGTAGCTCAGTGGTTAGAGCATCCGACCGGTGTGTGAACCTAGTATATGGCCTAACTCGCTACGAGCTCTCGTAGCTCAGTGGTTAGAGCATCCGACCAGTGTGTGAACTTAGTATATGGCCTAACTCGCTACGAGTCTCTCGTAGCTCAGTGGTTAGAGCATCCGACCGGTGTGTGAACCTAGTATATGGCCCTATTCGCCACAAGTCTCTCGTAGCTCAGTGGTTAGAGCATCCGACCGACCTAGCTCGCCACGAGTCCCTCGTAGCTCAGTGGTTAGAGCATCTGACCGGTGTGTGAACCTAGTATATGGCCTAGCTCGCCACGAGTCTCTCGTAGCTCAGTGGTTAGAGCATCTGACCGGTGTGTGAACCTAGTATATGGCCTAGCTCGGCACGAGTCTCTCGTAGCTCAGTGGTAAGAGCATCCGACCGGTGTACGGATGTTGTCCCACGCTCGTGACATGATGAGCATCACGTCTTTTTCATATCAATAAGCCACTAAGTCTTTTTTAAAGCAATGGCAAAGCAATAATTAAAGCATGGTACTGACTTGGAAATGCTTAATTGGCACTCTCCCCATGTTAAGATCCTCGTCCAATAAACTCCAACCCCCTTCTTTGTGAAGGCTAAAATTAGTAAATCCCCTGGACACCCTAATAGTGGAGTAACATTAATTTTAAAAGTATGTTTTTGCCAATAAGTGTAAACAGGTTGTAATTATTTTCCTTGAATTATTTTGAAGTTAAAGGCGTTTGAAGTCGCAGTGCACTCCTCCCGCTATTTCGTTCCAATGGGATTACTGTTCTGGTAATCATCAATCGCCATATTTTGACGATTCATTTTTTTCTCCAGATTTACCAAGTTTGCTAAGCGATAAACAGATTGGCTTCATTGATCCCCATGGCGTCCATTTTTCCGACAAGCGACACAGATCACGAACAGGAAAACACTGGCGACTTAATGAAGATCGCATGTCCATGGACGAAATACCTGACCAGTTCCTTCCTTACAAGGGGATATTTACTTGCACGGACGAAGTTTTCTCCCAGGGATTCTACAATGGAACCCTATTCCGTTTCCCTTTTAGAAGTGAAGCTTCTGAGCTTTCGGAGACACTTTACTCCGCCGAGAAGATGGACACGCTGTTTGAAAGTTTTAAGGCCGATTCTCCCTTAATTCTTCTGTTTCTGCAACATCTAGAGTCTATTGAGCTGTATGTCAGAGAAGAATCAGAGTCCAGCCCTAGAAAAATTTTCCAAGTGAAGGTTGCCGAGAAAAGCCTTCAAACGGTTCGAGCAAAGAGAAAGGAGTTTCAGGAGAAGATCAAGCCTGGTGAAGTGATTCCTACGCCAATCACAGTGACCTACCCAATTACCATAGAGACAGTGAACTTTGATTCGCCCGTCACTGACAATACAAATCAATACTCATTCCTTGTTACAAACTACTTCTGTGGTGGACCGGTTTCTTCGACATTTAAAAGGCTGATGACAGACAAGGAGCTCAGCTATCTCCCTACAGTGGGTGTTGCTATGGCGTTACCAACGGGTCCAAAATTGGAGACGCCCACCATGAAAGGCCACGTGTTTTGTTTCTTGCCGTTACCAGTGCAGAACACCAGCTTGACGGGTTTGCCAGTACACGTCAATGGTTTCTTTGCTTTGAGTCAGAACAGGCGTTATATCAAGTCCCCAAATGCAGATCAAGAAGATCGTGATAAAGCAGGTCGGCACCTGACTGACAAGTCCTTGTTATGGAATAAGTGTCTTCTACAGGAAGCCATTCCGAGGGCGTACGCTACCATGATATTCAAAGCCATTGAAGAAAGTTCTTTTTGCATACCTAAAACGGCCATATATAAGTAAGTGATATAGTAAATACTTTATGCCATCATCACAATATGAAATGACCCGAAGGCTTATTTGTATGTTATGAGAAGACTCTTAGGTGACGGAAGGGTTTACCTTTTCGTTGCTTCACATAGCAATAAACTGCAGAAAAATTACAAATTCACCTAAACATTGGACTTATTTTGATGGTGAAATAATGATGCAAGCATCTGGGAATCGACATTTATTTAAAGAAAAAAATGGCGATTTTTCTGGGAGGCTATTGTAAAAACGATGTTATGCTTTGACAACTTTTTTTCTCTTCCAGAAGGCGTCGGATACCGCATATTATGCTATAAACGTCTTCGGTAGATTTCTCTCCCCCGGCGCTTTTTGGCCACTTCCATGACAAATGTGCTATGCCAGTAATTCAAACTCAATGCATCCATGTCTTCAATTAGTAGTAGAAAGTGACACAACCTTGTATAAAATATAGTCCTTAAACATGAAATATTTTTCTTCGTGTTTGATATATTACATCACAGACTTAATGTCTTGAAGTCGTCTGTCCATTAGGTTGGGTAGGTCAACCCACTCCAGTATTCCCCTACGGATTTTAAGTGTCGAGAAATAGCGCGCGAGCCTCTGCGTTCGTCATATTTACTCTTGTATCCCGTAAAAAATGCCCGATATAACGTACTAGTATTTAAGGTCATGCGTCTCAACAGTACGGCAATATTCTCTGAATTGTTGTACTGAATCTTTTTGTAACCATAGTCCTAAAATGACCCGCGCATTTTTATTTTTAGAGCGTGGCCAGATATCAAAAGAATTGACCAAAAGTGGGAGCGGATTATAGAGCCTTTGTTTCACATCCTCTTCCAGAAGGAAATTGTCTACACCAAGGCAAATCATGGAAAATGGATGACCATTGAAAAAGCCTTGTTTGACCTACTGCCTGAATGTGAACCCAAAGAGCTGCTTCAGAAGGTATTTCTTGCAGTGAATCTGCCCGTTGTCTCTGTACCTAGTCACGTTATAGACGGCATAACTACCTATTCGACCATTAAGGAAATCACCGCCCGGATGACAAGGCTAGTTTTAAAGCGCTACCCCGTTTCCTACAAGAATCTTGACAGACGAGAGAAGCTGTCACTTCTTCGTTTCTGTTTGAGAGATGGCCAGTTTGCAGACCTGTGTGACTTGGAGCTCTTGCCCCTTGCCAATGGTGCATTCACCATATTTTCAAACCGAGCAGATCAAATTTACATCTGCTCGTCTCAGCATCCTCGAGAACTTCTGCCTGGTCTAAACCACCGCTTGTTGGATGACACAGTGGGTGAGGACATCATCCGAAATCTGAAAGACGCCGCCAAACAAGGTAGAGCATTTTTTATATAACAGTGTGCATAATGTGTTATTACTGGAAATTATTATTTTAAGCACTAAAATAATATAATTTGAATGGAACTGAATTAACCTGAAATAGCATTGCAGTATTTAACGAGATCACATGATATTTTCTTTTATGATTTGGATGAATATTTTATGAATATGAATTTTATGATTTATGAATTGGAGTTTTATTGAATTTAAATGATTATTCAAACCCTTGTTTTAATTGTTCATACAGGCTGATACAGACCGTAGAATTTATAAGTTCGAGTTCGAGTTGAGCTGGAATTGAGTTCAAGTTAAGTTAAAAAAATATATTTATTTAGCAAATATCCACCTATTTTATAGTACATTCACGGGGTTGGATCCCTTATACCCCTAATTTGCCTAATAACTGAAATCCGGAATCCAAATGACCACCCCCCCCCCCCCCCAAAAAAAAAGTTACCTATAAAGTCTTAGAGAAAAATGTTGCAAAATTCGATGAATAGAATAATCCCCTTTACAACATTTTGCATGATATAGCGGTGACACAAAGGGCATTTGCTGCATGTTTTTGGTCTACAGTTTGACAAGTGACACTAATTTAACCAATATTTTGAAGTTTAAAAAAATACGTATATTAAAATATGCAAATGTTGTTTTCGTGACAGTTCTTGGATAAGCATTTCCAAAAATTCAAAAAGTGGATAAGCAATGGATTGTTTCCTTCTGAGTTCATTGCAACAACTTCCTAGAACTCGAGAGTTTATTTGAATCTAGTCAGAATGTGGACAATGATGACGTGGTACAATTTTTTCTGTGAGTTTATCATATAATTTAAAAAAGGAAAGATGGATATTTTGTTTTCGTTATGAATTGAATGGAATGCTGTGGAATTCTGCCATACCGTGCTTCAAAATTATTGGCACCATTTTATGAATCAGACATGTATTTACCAGAATTGACCTAAAACAACTAAGAAGTTATATACCTGAGACTTTGAGCATATGTCATGCCGTTTGATTGTGATAGAAGTATCCAACCGTACAGCATATCCTGACAGGTCCTTAGCATGCATTTGAAACCTGCTTCAGTCTGTGATATCACGACATGTTACAGGAACTGTGCTCTAATTATCACAGTGACGTCAGTCGAGTAGTCAAATGAAAACAAGCAGGAGAAGAAATGATAAATCTTTATTGAAACAACAAAACGACTTTTTTCTCTTAACTAAACAGTTTGGCAAAACAGCCGAAACTCCTCAATCTTTCGGAAAACTTTTCTTTGACAGGTATATACCTACTTACAATTCATCCTGGACTCCAGATTCTGGTGCTATAGTGTATTTGGATCCCCCTCAAAATCCAGATCGGCCTAGATCCACTAGCGAATATCGGCCCTTAAAGGCCCATCGTCACTTACCGTGATTCATTGCGGGCGTTCTAGAATTTCCGAGGCCACGAAAATCAGTTTTGTGTCGGGGAAGTTTGATTCCTGAAAAAATTCGTTAACATCAGGGAATCTGTATCGTCTTTTAACTTCAAGATCATTTCTTTCAAATATTTAGTTCATATTCAAGGCATTGCATCTTGTTTTTCTATGTTTTCTTTTATTTTCCATCGTTACTGATACGTTTTCTAAGCAACGCCGCCGAAGGCTAGAGGCTGGCTGTCAAGAAACGAGAACCTTCAGAAGGTTTGGCTCAGAAATTCGGTCGTCCGTGGAAAGGAATCGAAATAGGTACATGAGACTGCCTACTAGTTAAGAGCCCGTGACTGTAAATATCGAGAATCACTGGACAGGCTCCCAAAATCGAAAATCCTGATCATTTGCCAAAAAGACACTTGGGGAGCTATGTTCAAAAATATTATTGAAACTTTCTGGAAATTTATAGTTTTCGAGAAAAGGGGGAAAAACGAAAATACCGGATTTCGCCTAATTAATTATGCAAAAATCATTGACCAACTTCAGTACGCTTGTGCTGAAACAAGTTGCAACACTAGAAAACGGGGATATGTTGCTTCTTTAGTATAAATCATCTACTTTCTAGCCATTGTCCTTTTTAAAGTTTTGCAGCGATTTAGAAAGTTTCACGGTTTCTTCAAAACATACCATCTCATACATTTTGTGAAAAGGCAAAAATTGAGCAACTTCAGTGGCACGAAATCCACCTTGGTATGTCCGATATCAAATCAAAATATATACAAGGATAAAGTTCGGCCCTTATACTGAAACAATATGAAATAAAAAATCTGGGCAATTCAGATTCGCGTTGACAAAATGAAAACTTCGCGACGCGCTGTTGTCACATTTGCATAAATTATTAAAGTTATAAACACTATACATTCTGAGGAAATACGATAGACTGCCGAATCGACCCATAAAAAATATGCCTTATCTATTCTAAGATAATTTATTTGTTTTATCTAAGCATTTATCTATATCATTTTTCGGCTTTGAGATATCTCAAATATAGAGGAAATCGGTAAAATTGGTCGCTTATTAATTGTCGACTGTCTGAGTTGGGAGGCAAACGCCATGAAGCGGCGTAGCTGTTAAGTCAACTACATTTTTTAATTGCAGTTTCTTCATAAAATGTTAATTCTAAGAATAGATAAGGCATATTTTTCATGGTTCGATTCGGCAGTATATCGTATTTCCTCAGAACGTATAGTTTTATAGTATTTACAATTTTGCTAATTTATGCAAATTTGACCACAGCGCGTCGCGAAGTTTTCGTTTTGTCAACACGAATCTGAATTGCCCAGATTTTTTATTTCATATTGTTTCAGTATAAGGGCCGAACTTTATCGTTGTTTATATTTTGATTTGATATCGGACATACCAAGATGGATTTCATGCCACTGAAGTTGCTTAATTTTTGCCTTTTCACAAAATGCATGAGATAGTATTTTTTAAAGAAACCTTGAAACTTTCACCGTAGGACAAACGTCTCAAATGCCTTGCAAAAGGGAACGAACCTGCTAATTTGCCCTAAAACATGGATTAGTGGTCCAACTCCGCGAATGTTCTATAAAATAACTCATGCAGTTCTTACAAATGTACATGTATTACGACACGAACTGGAGCTCGAAGTCATGGATTTCTCGATGCTGGTACTATCAATACCTAGATTTGGCTTTGGTTTTGATTGTACAACCCGTCACTGTACGCTAAATTTGAATGGCAACTAAATCGGCCAATAAAGTAGCCCTGAAAAGCAAGAACACCTTTACCTTTGTGGATCGGTTGTCGTAACAGAAAGGTTAAAAGCACAATAGGGGACCGTTAAAAGGCTTTTTAACTAAAATGAGTAATGAAGACGGATTAAAATCCCTCACAAGGTGTTGCGCCGTCATCGTTACAAAGCGTTCCATCGTGAGTTTCGGCGGACTTATGTTCTAGATGCTATTATTCTTCTTTTGCAGAATGTACACAATTAAGACTTCTTTCCAAAGATGATGTGGCAGTTCTACTTCGGGAAGCCATGCCTTCTGACTGGCGTAAAGGTAAAACAGTTTCATGGTACTCCAATGACTGCAACCACAACCATCCTCCAAGAGACTGGATCAACTGCCTGTGGGTATATCTCCAAGACCACTTCTCTACTACAAAGGAACTTCAGCGCCTCGGAAACTTACCACTTATTCCTATTAACATGTCACAGTCACCTGTAACAATGACGCGGCTTTGCTACCCCTCTTTAGTAGTCGTTAAACGTCTTAATGACGATTGTGTTGACGACACTTTGACGAATGTTTTAACAAAGCTTGGCGTGATTATCCTTAATGATTATCCTTCATACATCAGACATCATCCCGCTGTTTTAGGGACATTTGTTAATCCACCGTCTGCCCATGGTGTTTTAAATGCAATGGTGACGTCCGCTACCAGGATGCCAACTGGATCATTTTCAGAAATCGTACGAAGAGAGGTATCCACAAAAGGAAAGCGCGTCTTGAGATCATTCCTTGCTAATGTCCGAACAGCGTGCGTTGAAACGGAGCAATACAGCCTGTTGTGCTCTCTTCCAGTTTTTGAAACTCTATCCAAGACATTTGTGTCTGCCAAACACGGTCTGTGTGCAGCGCCTGTTGAACCTTTCCCAATTCCTCCACTCCGAGACCTCATTGATGTTTCTCAAGACGATTCCAAGACTTTGGCAGGTCTCTTAAAGGTCAGGATTCTGAAGCCTACCGAACTGCTCTGTGAAATGATATTTCCTGACATCCAACAAGGAAAGTACACTGACGAGCAAATTGACAAGCTGATGCCTTATGTGCTGAAACGTTCAACTCAAGTAATTCGCACAAATGACTACTTCAAACGGAGTATACAAGCCTTGTCATTTGTCCCAAAGCAGAGGAAGCGAGTGAGCGCATCAGGCGTCTTTGATCCCAGAAACCACACTCTGCAGGAAATATTTGCCACCGAAGATGTTTTTCCCGTCGGCGAACAGTACAATGATCCCACTGTTCTCGTTATGTTGGAACAACTTGGAATGGAAAATGAGTCCTGCATCGCTGCCAGAGACCTCTTACAAAGTGCTAAACAAGTTTGTATGATTCCACACCTTCCAACAGCAAGACGAAAAGCTCATGCCATTTTTCAGCATCTCTGCGTCTATCCCCAAAAACTGAAGGATACAATCGATGGAAAACAGCTTGGATCGTTTCTGATGCACATTCCTTGGGTGTCACGATTACAGCAGAAAACCTCCAACTTCCCTCCTTCGCTTCCATGGTTCAAAACAGATGACGAAGAGGAAAGACACTTTTTCAAGCCAACTGAACTTAAAAGCCGCCAACTGGTCAATCTCATTGGAACGGTTGAGCCCGTTGTCGATGTGAAACAATCAGATGAGGTTTCTAAGTATTTCGGTTGGCAAAAGAAGCCAGATGTCTTGAATGTCATATGGCAATTGCGAAATGTGATAACTTGTTACTCGAAAGAAGAGAAACCGTATTACATGGTTATGTTAAACGAAATCTACTCCTTCCTTAGCTGTGCAAACTACGAAGCTGTGAGTCAGGCATTTCAATTGGCGGACATTTTCGACTGGGTATGGAACGGAGATGGATTTTCCTCACCTAATCACGTGCTTTCTAGTAAGCCACAGATTGACCTTACACCATACATATTTCATCTTCCCTCGGAGACGATGAAACACTCCCACTTGTTTAACCGTTTTGGCATGAAGGATGAAAGTGATCTAGATCTTCTGTTACAAGTTCTCAGCATGATAAAAGAAAAGTACGACAGACAAAATTCCCGATTTGACACCGCTGAAGTCAGACACGATCTCCAGCTTTCTGTCGACATATTAAACGAAGTGGCACGTGAGGAATTATTGCCAGAGGTTCAAGCGAAGATTCTTCTTCCCACTCATGTCGAGGACAACACCTATGTTCGACTTGAACCAGCTGAGCATTGCATGTATTGTGAACAAAAAGAGTGGTTGAAAACAGAAGGCGAAGACGAAGACATGGAATATTTCTACGTGCATTCCAATGTTCCCAACATTACTGCTGAACGTCTAGGTGTTCCATCCCTCACTAATCGAATGTTGGACCCTGATGAGCTGTTCATAGGAGAAGAATTTGGACAGGAGGAGAAACTAACTACTAGACTAAATCGACTTCTGGAAGACTATACCGACGGATTTGCAGTACCGAAAGAGCTCATTCAAAATGCAGACGATGCCGGTGCCACTGAAGTCACATTCCTGTACGATGAACGAACCAACGAGGAAGCCATGACTTGCCTGATCGACGAAGGAATGAGAGGCTGTCAAGGGCCTGCACTGTGGGTCTACAACGATGCAAACTTCAGAGATGAAGACTTTGTTAACATAACAAAGCTTAATGAAGCAACTAAAGTGTATGACACTGACAAGATAGGCAGGTTTGGACTTGGCTTCAATGCAGTGTACAACCTTACAGATGTGCCTATGTTCGTTAGTAGGAACTATTTTGCCATTTTTGATCCTCACACTTCGTACCTGGGAAAGGCAATTAAGAACAAAAGAAAGCCAGGGATGAAGATCGATCTCAACAAAGATGTCAAGAGACTTCGAAAGTTTTCAAATCAGTTTAAACCGTTCAATGGCATCTTTGGCTGTGATTTGCATCTTGGCAAAGAGGACAACTCGTTTGATGGAACCCTTTTTCGATTTCCACTGAGAACGAGAGAGCAGGCATTTCGAAGTGAAATTAAGCAACTGTGGTACAACCAACAGCAGATGTGCGACTTACTGCAAATGTTAGTTCATGGGGCTAACAGTTTGCTTCTTTTCACGCAAAATGTTCTGCGTGTGCGCATTTACCATTTGCCGAAACTGGCGAGTCGACATCCACAACCTGCATTAATCTTTCAGGTCACTAAATCACCATCTCAAGCGGGAATTTTAAGAGAACTGTCGTTTTCATTTACGCTTCCTCCTACTGCATTTAAGTTAAGTCCAGAAGAGATGGGTTTTCTTCAACAGTGTAACTTCCTTCAAGCATCCTCGAAAGTAAAAACATTGGCACGGGGTAAAAACGTCGACCCCAGAAATTTTCCAAAATCGTCCATGATAGTTGATGTCAATTGCAGTCTGACAAAAAGCGGTTCGGAATTCTTCCATGCAGACTTGAATCAGCAGAAGGCAACTTGGCTTGTTGTGTCCTCGATGGGGAATGGCCAAGCTCTGGATTTCGCAAAGGGTGATCCTAGTCTTCTTCCATCAGCGGGTGCGGCCGTTCAGTTGGTGCGAGCAGAAACAAACTCTTTCTTGCCCTCGCCCGTTGTGAAAAATGTCGATGGATTGGATCTCAATGGATCTGTTTTCTGCTATTTGCCACTTCCAATTCACAGCGGCCTACCTGTGCACATAAATGGAGCATTTGCTGTAGCTTCTAATAGACGCCATTTGCAAGAGAAAGTTGAAGACGATAAGTCGTGTTATGGAGTGAATTGGAACTATGTGCTGCTACAAGACTCTGTAACATCTGCTTTTTTAAATCTTCTCGAAGACGTTAAGGGCGTCGCTCCCAAAGATGGCTCCTACGCTTTCTATTCTCTGTGGCCAAGGGCGTCTGTAGTGCAACAGAACTGCTGGCCACTTATGGTGTCTTTCTATGCACAACTCACTAGAGGTCATTGGTCTCTTTTTTCTAATGGAGAGAAATGGGTTGGCATCAAGCAAGTCGTTTTCCTTGATCCTCAGTTTCAGATGATGCCTCACATTGGAGACGCTGCCAGAAACGTTCTTCAAATGTGTTGTAAAGGACATGAGGTGGTCATCGATCTACCTTGTGATATACTGCATTCTTTCGAACTATGTGGCTTGAAGAAAGCAATAAGTGCTAGAAAATACAGCAAAAGCAAATTCTTCCATGAAATTTTCTTTCCAAATATTGCCATACTTCCAACTAAACTAAGGGATGTCCTGACACTACATGCTTTGGATGACAACAGTGGAGATTTTCATGACTTGATTAAGCTACACGCGTGCATTCCAGCATCACCATCTGGTAACACTCTCAAGTGTCCCAGTCACCTTGTACACCCCTTCGCAGGAGCAGCATCACTGTTCTTCCCTGAAGATGGAAGGTTTCCTTTCGGAACTAAAGAATCGTATCTTAACCTTCAAAGGCTGGCCAAGCTTGTGCAGTTGGGAATGGCTTCCAACGAGCTTCCTTGGTCCGAGATAACCGAAAGAGCAGAGAGTATACAAAGCCTAAATGCAGTTGACAATAAAGAAGCATTGAAGCGTGTAAAGGCTCTGCTATCTTTTATGGAGAAGAAGGTGAACCACCAAGAAAAGCTTTCGCCTGACAACTACTGCCGTATTTTAAAGGCCAAATTTCTTCCCATTCTCAAAAAGCCACAAGATTTTCCTCTTCCCTGGCGAGGAGATGAGCTTGTAAGAAATTCGCAGTTACTGGTCGCACCCAATGAAGCGTTCTTGGAAGAGAGAAAGTACCTAGTGTGCTGCACAGAACCATTAGTTGGGGTCTTCATTCCAAGGCTCGTACAATGTCTTTTTAATCTGGACTCAAAACAACTGACATTGGACCATGTCATGCAGCAACTCACAACTGCAACATACGCCAAAGTCCATTCACTTAATGCGTCAGAATACAATGAATTATGTCGTGTTTGCAAGGAATCTTATTCATTTCTACAGAAAACCCTTGCCGTCTGCGGTGACGACATCATGGAAGGTCTTCTTGGAAAACGTTTCATTCTTGTTGGGAGAAGGTTTCTTTCCGCAAATGAAGTGGCATTCATGTTAACTGCTGATTGCTCTCCGTATCTTTACAAGCTTCCACAGCAATTGGGCCTGGCGTTTACTCCATTAATGGTAGCTGCAGGTGTTAAGAAGAAATTTGGTGAGCAGGATTTCATCTCAAGCCTACAACAAATGAAGAACCGATTTGATAAGACTACTTTAGACGAGCAAAACCTTCAAGTTGCAACACACCTGGTAAATTTATTGGGCGAAACAGTTGATCCCACTGAGGCACACAGCAAGTTGCGAACTGTTTATCTTCCCGACTCTAAAGGAATAATGCGACCAATATCTGACCTTTGCGTTAGAGACTGCCCCTGGTTGCCTGACGAAATAGGTGTGAACTTTGTCAATGACAACATTCCTTGGCCAACATGCGACCGACTGGGTGTTAAAACGCGAAGAGAAGAAGCCTTGCGCCCCCATGTAGTTGGAATTCCCTTTGGACAACGGGAGAAACTTACAAACCGTTTGAAGCGGATTCTAACAGGCTACCCTTGTGAAAAGGAAATTTTGAAAGAGCTTCTGCAGAATGCCGATGATGCACAAGCAACTGAAATTTGCTTCATTAAAGATCCCAGACATCATCCCGATGACAGAGTGTTTGAAGACATTTGGAAGCCTTTGCAGGGTCCTGCGTTGTGTGTGTATAACAACAAGCCATTTACCAATGCAGATATTGAAGGGATACGTAACCTCGGCGAGGGAAGCAAAGGAGAAGATCCCAACAAGACTGGTCAGTATGGAGTGGGCTTCAACGCTGTCTATCACATAACTGATGTGCCGTCGTTCATGACAAAAGGAAAGGACATTGGAGATGTTTTGTGCGTATTTGATCCACATTGCAGATATGTTCCTGGTGCGACAGCTCGTGAACCAGGAATAAAGTTGAAAGACATCACAGCACTCAGAAATAGATTCCCTGATGTATTTTCGTGTTATCTAGAAGACCATTTTCCGATTAATAACGGTACTATGTTCAGATTTCCCCTTCGAACACGCAAGATGTCATTGGAATCTCAAATATCATCTAATCCCGTGACACTAGGCATGTTAGATACAATGCTGGAAGAGCTGAAAAAGGAATTGTTCGAAGTCCTCCTCTTCGTAAACAATGTGAAGAAGATCAAACTCTGTGAAGTACATGAAACTAGTGGAAAACTAGTAAATGTTTACTCCGTCGAGGCAACAATGTCGAAGGAGGATGAAGCCAAACGACAGGCGCTAGCTGTGTACGTTAAACAGATTGGAGAGATGATAAAAGGAGGAAAGGATCTCATCCCAAGTGATATTCCAGTACAAAAAGTTTCCTATGTTCTGAACATTTCAGACAGTCTTGGTAATCAAGAGAAGTGGCTTATTGTCCAACAGATTGGTTTTGAGAAGGCGGTAAAAAAGAGTATCATTGCTGCCTTTAATAAACACGAGCTGGGAATGCTTCCTCGTGGTGGCGTGGCCTGCCTTTTGGAGAAGAATTCAACAGCCCCCGCTGAACGAAGAAAGAAAGCTTACTGTTTTCTGCCACTCCCGTTCGAAACTGATCTGCCCGTCCACATCAATGGCCACTTTGCATTGGACTACGAAGCAAGACGGAATTTGTGGAGATATGAAGCTGGTGGATATCGGAGTGACTGGAACAATGCCTTACTGGGGGATGTTGTGGCATCTTGCTATCTCACACTTTTGGTTGAAGTGCGAGCTTTTCTCAAATTGCCCGTCGACAAAGTTGGAATGCCTTGCATTTTAACCTGTTCTGAAAGTGAGATCTTGCAGAAAATCAATGCCTACGAAGGTTTCTTCCCTCTAACGCCTCCTACAGATCCGTACTGGAAGACACTGGTAGATTCTCTTCATCGTGAAATTTCAAACAAAGAGTTTAGGGTTCTGCCAGTGGTTAGAAACAAGTCTTCGGGTGCAATTCGCCAGGCTTCCAAGAGCACGAACGTTGTTGAGGTAACATGGCTTCCGCTCAATGGAAGTGGAAAACATCAGGCGTTCTTTAACGACCTGGTGGAAGCAAGTCCATTTGTCAAAACAGAATCACGAAAGAGGCTCGAGGAGGTATTACTTGAAAGTGGCTTTAATCTTGTAGCCTTTTCCATGGCATTGTATCAATCCTTTCGACTTTCTGGTGTTTCTGCAAACAGCATTTCTCCCAGCTCTGTGATTGATTTCTACAAATCATTCAGTTCTCAGGAACCGTTATGCAAGATTGGACCGATTCCTTGCAGCGTTAATGAAACCCCATTTAGAGATGCCTTCGGGGTCATTCTTGTGTTGCTGTACTGCAAAGGAGTGAAGAACTTTATCGATCAACTGTCAGGTCTTCCACTGCTTTTGACACAGGACAGTCGCCTACAGTTGTTCTCAAGCAGGCACCCCAAGTTTTTCTCTCAATTTCGAGATATCTTACCTGGCTCCCCGCAAGTTTTTCTGCACGAGCTAGTTGATAGAAAGGTGTTCATTGATACTGCAGTTATAAAATCATCAATTCTGAAGCCCTTGGATGCAGAAGGATTCGCTGAAAACTTAGCTCAAACGCTACAGTTTGAACAGCACGGAAAAGGCGAATTTATTGAATGGTCCCTTAATCACAAAGCACCACCTAACCTGCAATGGATATCCAGAGTTTGGATGTTCCTTAGCGAGCTTACTGAGGACGTTCTTGATGATCCAAGAATATCTGAAGAGTGCAAGTCCCAACAGATTAAAGCTGCTCTTGGATCCCTCGCCAACTGGAGTATTCTTCCCGCCACTGAATCAAAACGTGTAGAGACAAAGAGTTCCCTGTTTTCGTTTCTTTCATTCAGTACTCCCAAACTTACCGCACAGTTTCTTGTACCTTTGTGCCAAGCGACATCTATTCTCGATTTCAAAAGTTCAGATTCTACAAATCGTAATCTTGTGGAACTGTTACAGAAACTTGGTGTACCTGAACTTAATTATGCGGCACTCTATTCATCGTCTAATGCAATTGGTCTGGCTCGACTTATGGTTTCGTCCCTGAAGGTTCCTGCCTCTCTACTTGCCGCCCTTGACCATAAGATTGAAACGGACCCTCAGTCGCCTGAAAGACTGGATCCTTCAGACTGTAGAGTGATTTTGGAGTACTTCAGCAAGAGCGTAAGCTTCCTTCGAGATACAGACAGGGGCAGGCTAAGAAGGCTCCCATTTTACCTGGCAACACACGGTGGCAAAATAACTCTAGATCATGATCGCAGAGTGTGCGTCCTACCAATTGGAATACCAAGAAATGAAATTGACACCTTGGAGCGTCAGTTGAGTGTCGTATTTATCGAATCCTGCGCCAGTCTCTCTAATCTGTTCAAGTTTCTGGCTCTCGAATGCGTATCAGCCGCTGAAGTTTATTGTACCTATATTTTGCCAAATTTAAGTATTTTCAGCCAGAAAGCAAGGCAGGTACATCTGGAGTACATGCGTAAATACATTCTGTCAAATATTTCAGCATCAGATGATAACAAGCAAAGATTACGAGACTGTTTGAAAAATACTCCAATCATTCCTTCACCAAATGGTACACTCAAAACTGCATCATCGTTTTACGACCCATGTGTCGATGTCTTCCGCATCATGCTTTCAGAAAGCAATTTCCCAAGGGAACCGCTAAATTCACCTGAGTGGTTAACTATTTTGAGAACGATAGGTCTGGTTCACAAGGTTTCTTACGAACACTTCAAAAGATTCGCTAGTCAGGTTGCAGATGAAGCAGCTACAAAGAGAACAGCGAACACATTCAAGAAATCGCAAGTCCTGGTGAAACATCTTATGCAGAGATACAATGTGGTGGCTGAAGGACTTTTACCAGCTATATGCGACATTCCTTTTGTAGCCAGTGAACCTGCTAGAAAACCTCTCCGAGAACTTTGCCAGCCATTTCAGGAGATGAGAGATGGCCAGATTCCATTCTGTGCATTCAAAGGAGCAGTTCCGTCAAATTATGCTGAAATTGTTTGGACAAAAGCGAATTTGCTTCCAAAGTGGGCGGATCCAAGAAACTGTCGCTACGAGCTTGACTATCCGGATGGAATGAACATTGAGCAGTACTGCAATGCTTTTACCACCCAACTTGAAATTGTTACAAAGCCATCTGTAGATCTTGTTGCTCGTCACTGTCAAACCGTCTGCTACCTCCATGAAAACAAAAACGACAGTGAAATTTCGTCACTTGAACAGCGAGCCACGAAAAAGGCGGTCATGGAACGCATTTACCAGTTTTTGCAGACAAACCTGATCAAAGACGGCGAAACAAAGTGCCTCCTTGCAAATACACCGTGCATTTTAGTCGATCAAGAAAAAAAATTTATTCGTCCAAGCCAAGCAGTCCTCGAGCTTTATGAGCATCTTGAAATCAAGCCGTTTCTATACAGTGTGCCTCAAGAATTTGGCAAGTTTCATGCTTTATTTCACGCCCTCGGCAGTTCAAAGAGTGTTACGATCATCCATTACGCCATGGTATTGGAGATGTTGCACGAGAGATCCCAAAACGCCAAACTACACCCAAATGAAGTGACTATATGCGTTAAAGCAGTGAAAGGTTTCTTTCGAAGGCTCGAGGAAAGCGTGGATGAGGTAACGAACCTATCACAACTATTCCTTCCAGGAATGTCTCTAAGAAGTTCCGTAGATGAGACCGTCGGTGGGACGCCAGTCACGTTACAAGAATCTTCCAAGTTGGTTTTTAATGATAAACCGTCTGCCCATCTTAATCGTTTGCAGAATTTTCAACGCCTTCTGCTTGATCTAAGATCGATGAAAGTAACTTGCACTTCTGCCATGACCAATTACAAAGAGCTAGTGATGAACCTGCCAACAGCATTACGACCTATAATGCTATCCTCTGTCGTTAATGAAAGATTATTTTCTCAGAATACCACAACGTTGTCGATTGGAGCTGTGAATTCGCTGAAGCACCGGCTGTCGTCTCCACAGTTCTCTGCTGCGATTGTCAGACTGATCCGAGACCAGAACCTTAAAAGAAAAGACTTTAACGAGGACGCGATTGCAAATATCAAAAGGGGACTTCAAAGTATCGATATCCGCGTTGTCGAGAGCCTACGAAGTATCCTATTTTGTGACGGCAAACCCATTCCGGAAAGCGATGCAGAAGTTCCTTACTTCTTAGAAAACAGCGTGGTTTCAGGTGAAGAAAAGTGGACGGTGTATCTCAATGCGGTAACGGAAATAGACGAAAGCTCCTCGATCATTTCGTCAGTCTCTAACTTGATCGTAGAGCTATATGGGGATCTTCTTGGAAAGAGAGCAGTGTTGATTCCTCAGATGTTGGCTTGTCCCCCCAGTAGCATTTGGGCACTATTAGATACCTCGGGTGTTCGTCAAGATGACTCTTTCTGTGCAGCAGAAGTGGATATCTTTCCTACACTTGGCACCTTTATTCCACTCATTGACCATCATCTGTTAAACGAAGCCTTTGAAGAATTTGAAGCTGGTGAATATGTGGGGTATGAGCTGGAAGATCCAAGCCTAAAACTTGAGGAGGGAGCTGCAACCTACATCTACGCCAGAATTGTCCAGGAGGTGACGGATGGAAGTCGTCCTCTCTTGACGAAAAGGTACAGAATTGACATCGGAGACGACCACGAGATAGAGGTTGATGCCACCGATCTGTATAAGTTCCATCGTTTACCAGTCGCATCATCTTCTGCGATTGTGGTATATGAGTATCAAGGACGGCGCCCTCCTGAGCGACCTAGAAGCAAAAACAAACAAGAGGTATTTGATGAGATTTCAGACCTTTTGGAAGCTGCATGGAAACTACCAGAAGATAAACGTAGAAAAATCATTAAGCGACTCTATCTACGGTGGCATCCCGATAAAAACATGGCCGACGAAGAATTCTGCACTGAAGTGTCCAAACATATACAAAGTGAAGCGTTCCGACTGGAAAGAGGTGAGCCACGCGGTAGCCAGGAAAGCTCGAACGTGGGTGCCAACAGGACACATCATGGTTCGTACGACGATTTTTTTACTTCCTGGGAAGCACGCGCCAGAGAACATCACACACAGCGCGAAGGATACAGAACAAGACAGCAGTTTCCTGGAAGTTCCACCAGAGCAAGTAATCCTCAACCAGCAGAGGCCAGGCGATGGTTCAGACAGGCTATGGCTGATATAGCAGCGACGGAGAATGACATTGTCTACTGCAAACCTTCCTACGAATGGGCATGTTTCAAATGCCACCAGGTGAGCTAATAATCGTTTGGATTCATTTTTCTGACGAATATCGTCTCATTCTGATTTCAAAGTTATCAGTTTGCAAAAATGTCCACTTAGAGAGAATTAGCCTTTTTCATCAGTAAATGTATGCTTAAGCTCTTCCACAACCTAGGTTTAAAATAGGGATAAAACTTGAATTTTCTCTTCACAGGCAGCAGAGAAGGCCCTCAAAGCTGCACAATACGCCATAGACGCAGAGAGAACGAACGTTCACAACTTGGTTCAAATTTGCTGCGGTTTGGACGACTGTGAATTAACCCAATTAGCAAGTCGGCTAGAATGTCTTGTGGGTAATTCGACACGGATGCGCTATCCAGATAGGGTTTCCTTTCCCCAGATCCCAAACGATGTGTACTCGTCCCAGATGGCCCAGGATGCTTTGCAGTTAACGAAGAGGATTGTCGAGCGAGTTCAGAACCGATTAACCTAAGGTTCGTGTGATAAAAAAAATGAGCATTTTTATTATAAAAATTGTTTTCAAATAGGGGCCCCATAACCTTATCTATTGAATGCCAAATTTGTTAAATAAAATGAACGGATCAATGCATGTCACGTAAAGTTTACAACATTCATTTGAATGGCCGTGCCTTAGATTGTGGAAAACAAATGAAAGATGGTGCCACAAGCCCTAAAAATGCCTACCTAAAGAAGGAAAATAGAAGTGTTTGCATAGTACAGGTCTCGCGAAAAAAAAAAAAGCCACACTCTTTAGAGAAATGTTTGTGCTTGCAAACCGTTTCTTCGTGTAAGCGTTTCTAACATGAGCGAAAAACTATCTGGTGTGCCTTTGTCGTCGTTAGAAGGCAAGCTAGCTTTTCTTGTCGTAGGAGGCCCTCGCCAACATAGGGAAAATATAAATAATAGCTATTTTGTACAGTATCAAAGGGCTCTAAGAGCTTTAACGTGAATACAAAACAACGTAAGGTTAATTTTAGTTGTTCTTGATGGTTTGTAATTAAGTTATACATGTAAGCTTTTGATAATCCTTTAACTTCAAGCACTTATCCATTGTTTTAGCCAGCAATGTAGTGTACAAAAACCCAGGCAATCCGCAGTTAACACTTATAAACGAGGGCGAGGAGGAGGAAGGGGTTATTTTACAGTATAAAATTCGCTAGCAGACATGCGCGAGAATCCACGCTTTTGGCGCTTTATGCCTTTGCGAGCAGCGGCAGCGATTTGAGCAAATAAGCGTGAAACAAAGAGCGAAAAAAAAAACAGTAAAATCGTAAATGTTAACTAAAGCCATTTTAATTCCATTTGCAGTTTGCAAAAAGGCGTATTCAGTTTGCAAATAAGAAAACATCTTAGCGTGACATAAATATGCATTGTCTGAAACGAGACATTTGGACATAATTGTCTCCGTATACTATATCTCGTTCAACGCTTCGCGTATTAACGAGATAAAGATTGCTTAAATTTATGAACTCATGTTTGTTGTAAATTTGAGAATTCAACATTGCAAGATTATTTCAATTGCAGTCCCTTGTCACGATTTGAACTTCATTGCGAAGATATACTTTTATGTGTTTTTTTTCTGCAGGTACAGCCTTGTCTTCAAGTTGGTAACGATTACAACTGAAAATGTACTGCATTTAAAGACCGCTCCTTATCTTAAGTTAAACTTAGTTATTTACGTACATAGGTTAGTGATGCTAGCTTTTTTTAGTGGCACCGCGAAAAAGATCGTCTGTTGGCTTAGCTTTCCTTAGTCACTTAAAAATAAATCAAGCAAACATAATTGAGATTTTTTATCTCAGCCCTATTCACCCTTGGGCTTCTTTTTAGTCCCTCAGCCTTGGGAACATCAAATTACATGAACAATGAAATGCCATATCAAATTGTTGCCAGATAACTTTTGAAAAGTCGTAATGTTTGGTGGTGTTTGCTTTGATATTAAAAAGCCCCCTCCCCCTCCCCCTCCCCAGCCAGGCTGAACAGGGTCAAGTGGTGTATGCTTTTGCATATGCAGTATTCCAAACTAGCGTTTGTTCCAAATTATTAGATTATTAGATAGAATTACTGGTGAAGTTATTCATATATTCTATAAAATAAATTTAGTAAGCACAGGTTTTCTACATTGTATTTTTATGGCGGGAATGATATCGCCTGGCACTATTTTGCCTTTTGTTAAGAAAGCTTATATTTTTTTTTATGATAGCAAGTTAAAAGATTATTAGGTATGTGTCAAAGTACATGACATCGGGTAACTACATTTGTTAACATAGTATCGCCGTTAAGACGAATACCATTCACAATAAAGCGTTTGTTTTTTTTAGGTTTAGCAGTTTAATAATAATTGATGATGATTTTTTTTAATGACAAAAAGATACTTCATTATAACAGGCTTAAAAGCAGTTTGTGACATTTACAGGAGAATAGTGTGCATACCAGAGCACAACACCTTTATAACATGCACTTACGTTTACTCTAGAAAGTAGCTGGCAATTAGTTATTCAGTGGTTTTTCAGTCTTTTATCAGTTGGGAAGTGATAACCAACGCAAGAAGGAAAAATTTGAAAATAATCTACTAGGTTAAACACGAAGTTATATAGGCATGATTTCGAGCAATTTCTTTTCTATTTTTTGCAACTCGTTAAAAAGTTCAAGGGATTTTAATCTGCTCAGTGGACAACATTGGGTTACGTAGTTACTGTTTGTAGTGCAGTATATCTTATAGTGGATATTATATTGTTAGATTCATATTATTGCTTGTTAAACTAATACTGACATTTTAACTAATAAATTGTGTAATTTTCGCTTCCTTTTCGTTCTTTCATTTTACAAGAAAAGAGGATTGAAAACTAAGAAGGAACGGCTGGGGTTGATGTTGTTGTTGTCCATTTCTACCAAATATTACTCTTTTAACGTTTTTAAAAGGACACTGTCCCACTGAAATATTAAAATTACGCTCAGCGTACCTCCATGGTACATCACCTAATGCCACCAAATATACAACTAACTTGGATTAAAATATTCTATGGAACAGAATGGAAGCAGTAGTTTGGATATAAAGTGCTGGATTGCAAGGATGGAAGTGGATTACAGTTCATCAAATTTGATTTCTTGAAGCGTTATTGAAATCTGTATTTGAAGAAGGTCTTAAAGGGACACTGTCCTGCCGAAATAACGAAATTATGTTTTCTTAATTTTCATGCTATATCGCCAAATGCCATCAAATATACAACTAAATTGGATAAAAAGATTCTATAGAGCAAAACAGAAGCAGTAGTTTGGAGAAAAAGTGCAGGACTACACGAATGGATGTTGATTATAGTTCAATCAATTTTTATTTCGTTACAGGCGGTCAAGAAATATTAAAAGTTTCGATTCTGGTGGAATTTTGATATTTTTAGTCGTTATTTTGTCCTTTTAATTCCTATTCCTCTGCGTTCATCACTTTTGCCATTTTTCTTCCTATTTTAAGATAATAAAGCAAACTAAAGAAATCTCAAGGCCATAATTATGAAAACACGATATCTGTGTCGGGACAGTGTCCCTTTTATAATTGAAGGAATGTGGATGCATTATTTACACATATCCATAAATTGACCTAAAGGGCACTGCAATCTCTTACCAATAAAGCTCTACGGTTAGCAACACCCACCATGATTAGCGCTCAAGACTAGAAAGCAGCCGTGTAATCATGTCAGGTGTAACTAACCGTATTGCTGTGATGTTAAGAGCATGGGTTGAAATATCGATGACGTACTATTTCTCATCGCGTAAAACGACTGACACCGCGCAGGCTTTTATCTATATAAGCGTACAGCTATAAAATATAGGCAACAAGTTAAAAGAAAAAAAAAAGAAACACTTCCGGGCGTAAATCGGCCACTCTGACAGTTCGTGTCCTCTTGCAGGGTAATTTACGCGTTTTCTTAGTTTCGATTCTCGCTCGCCTATATATCGTAATGTACGAACCATCATATTTTTAATTGGATAGGAGGGAGGTGATATTGTCTATGCTCGATATTAGTTTTCTTTAGCTGTTGCGCTGCATGAAGATTTTTGCTAACGCTTCAAATCGGAATTTCGCAATTGCAGCATATTATTTTCCGATAGTTTTGTTCAAGGATATCTTTCATTTCTCAAAATCACCCAACCCACCTCCCCCTTCAGAAATTTAATGGTTCGCCCCTCAGCTCAAGGGAAAAAGAAACCCAATTCCGAGAATCTGATCCATTTGCTTATACCTGTCATATTTCCTGGAAAGCATCCGGGAAAATTCTAAGAAAAGAGTAGCATGCTTTAAATTTAGATAACAAAACTAAGATCTTCCAAAGAGATTTCAGGCGGAAACTATTTATGAAAAAAAAATCATACGTGAAATGGTAAAGGTTCTGGAAGGTCGGACTTGTAATCTCCCGTACTTATCCCACCCACCCCCTCTCATCCCCTATCTCTCCAGGGTATATTACAGTCAAACCGGATGTTCTTTTGCGGGCAACTTTGCAAACTTCCGCCGCAACATTGGTATTTTGATTGACAGTTTGCTTCGGGCAAGTTGAAAGTTACGCGAGCAAGTTGCAACTTTCGCGAGCAAGTTCCTATTTCAAACTTGTTAACTGGCTCGTCGCTTCGACGAGTCAGTTCTTAAAATACCCTCTTTTTTTTCCGGCCTGTCGGGTCACCTGCCCCGGGAATCGCTTTTGCTGCGGCCAACACCGTACCTAGTTTACTTCCGGTTTTCAGAAATCAGTGATGTCATCTAAACGACAATTTACAATTAAAATATTTACCGTTCTAATTTCGACGGAAATGTTAAACATTAAATCGCTGTGATTTCAGGATGTGTTCTATTTCTGGTAAAAGGAAAGCGAGTTGAACTTTTCTAACCAAATCAATTGTCAAACAGTTGAGTTTAGATCGAATAAATCATTGAATAAAACACGTCCCGGCACGTCAACTGCTGAGTAAACAATTCTCAAACATTACGCCATGGAGTCACGTTGAAATTCCAAACATCTCGAATTTATGTCACGCTATGGTCGGCTGTTAATTATTTGATCGATCATGTTGATATTGTTAATTTATTCAAAATCGTATCACCGATTCTCCAAAATGCCTGTGTTTAAACAATCCTGATTCCTTGTAGTGGGTGGTTTCAAGGATTTTAAAGCGAAAAAAATATACAAAGTTCTAAACTTGTTTTTTCTAACAGTAGAGAGCCGATCAGAGAAAAAATATAGACCTGAAATTGTAGCCTGCAAAGGGATGGAGAAATAATGATTTTTTTTTCCGTCTTGATGTTGTACAATAATTTTTTTCGGGATTGTTCCATACCCTTTTTCCTTTGGCTTGCTGTGCATTACTTTTTTTCTTTACTTTTGCTGTGCAGGAATTTTTTTTGGTAATTGCCCAACTCCCCACCCCCTCCCCCGCCCTTAACAATAAAATAGTCCGTCCCTAAGGAGTGAGTGAAGCGGGCTGTGGAATGAAAATGAAAATGTGGACTGGACTGTTCATATTAATAGATTCTAGATTGTATATTGTGGAATGCTAATATAAAACTGTAAAATAATAACCGGGTGGAAACTGAGACCAAACGAGCCAGTTTCGAAGCCCATCGGGCTCCTTGTTGTCAGTTGCAAAATGCGAATTTTGGGAAAACACGTCCTTCTTCAATTATGGCTCACGTAGCCTCCTACGTAGACGTCCTTAGGGCTCGTCACGCAATCTTTCCTCCCCCACGAACGTCTGCTGAAACGAGCGGTTAAAAAAATAGAGCAATCACAGCGCACTTCCAAAGCAAGGAAGTGTGCACTTTGGACCTTAGGAAATTTCACGCGAGACGCTTGTCCTTTCAACGAGTGTGGGAGACGTTTAAAATCGTCGATTTATAAAATCCTTATCAACGAGAGGCTATAGACAGCTAAAAGAGTCTTATGCGATAGTCACGGTCTATATTGCAATGTTTTTTAGCTCTCCTTAGAGTTTCTTCTGCGTTCAAGTTGACGTGTTCCTCGGAGCTAGACAGCATCCGGTTTGAAATATTTGAATCTCCAGCATGGTAGCTGTTTTGTAATTCTTACGGATGCAAATGGTTACTTTTATACACCCTTTAAGCAAGCGAAGCAAGCAAAGTCGTTTAGTTCTTAGTACACCTTTCTTGTATTCCACTTTTATCTCCTCTTGAACCGTTTGAAGGTTTGTTTTAATTTTTTTAAGATCAAAGTAACCGCTTGTAACACTTGTATGTACTTGGTGCAGACGACCGGGTCACTCGACGAAAACACACTTTCATCTATTTCCACGGCGCTTTCAATAATGCCTGAGATGTTCACCGAACTCTTGCCGAACGCTCGTACTCTTCCAGTAGGAATCAAAGGAATACTACAGAGAAAGCAGTTATTTCCGACGATTTTTTTTTTTTGGAGTTTCGCTCATTTCGCATACATAAATAAACTGTCGAATAACTAAGGCCCCGTCCACACGTATCCGGATATTTTCGAAAACGGAGATTTTTTTCTTCGTTTGCACCTCCCGTCCACACGTAAACGGCGTTTTCGGCAACAAATACGGAGGTTTTTGAATACGCTCTCCAGACTGTAGATTTTTAAAAACGGAGATTTATCGTATTCGTGTAGACGGTCGAAAACGAAGGTTTTCGAATACGATGACGTCAAAACAAAGATGGCGGTAAACTCTTTGATTTTCGCGGGCTTATGCTTCTCACAGCGCGCATGTGCCAGTAGCCTGCGCATGCTCATCATGTGAAGTCTAGCGTATTCGAAAAATTTTCGCGTATACGTGTGGACGGGCAAATACGATTGTAATACGGTCCGTGTGGACGCGGATGTTTTCGAATACGGAGAAAAAAATCTCCGTTTTCAAAAATATCCGGATACGTGTGGACGGGGCCTAATCTTCGCCAGGGCTAGGGAGCCTGTTCTAACACAGCTTATGATTGGCTTTTTATTAAACAACGACTTAGCGCCGATTGGTTCTCCAGCAATCTGCACGTGATCTCCAGCTGATCTTTGCGAACAAAAGGAATGGAATTTAACCTCTCGTTTCAGCAGACGTTCGTGGGGGAGGAAAGATTACGTGACGAGCCCTAAGGACGCCTGCGTAGGAGGTTATGGCTCACGTGCATCGCAATAATACCACTTCGGTTAAGAAAAGAGAGAGAATAATGGTCGTCTGGTGTAAAACAAGAACAAATCGCACGCATTGTTGGATTATCAAGGCAAACTTTATCCAATATTAAATTTGTAAACAGATTTTGACAACACGAGACGTATTTTCCCGGTAAACCTGGCTGGAAGGAACGAACAGTTTCTACTCCTGACATCGTAGATAACCAAGATAGCCAAACCAAGTATTTTCAATTCAGAAATCCGGCAACTGACCGCAAGTTTGAATTAGGAACTTGCTCGCGAAAGTTGCAACTTGCTCGCACAACTTCCAACTTGCTCGAAGCAAACTGTCAATCACACTGCCAATGTTGCGGCGGAAGTTTGCAAAGTTGCCCGCATTGTGTTTGATGCAATCACCAAATATCATGTGAGGCTAGCCAGGCCTCCGCGGAGGAGAGGGAATATGTCCTGGCTGGCCCGAATGCAAATTCCGAGAAATTTGCTCACATGACTTCCTCTCTTGTTTCAGCTGCCGTTCCGGGAAAGCTTCGCATCCTGCAAATTCTAAGAAAAAGTAGCATGCATTGAATGGTAGCTCGATCAAGGAAAACGAAGAGTAGATAGTAGATATTCTTTCCCTTTTCCAGTGTTGGTGCATGGTAAGTTCTTAACACATAATACAATGCTAGGGTTTCGTCCCGCTTGGCTGAAAGTAAGCTTGACTTAATCTATTATTTTGCAAACCACACCGACAAGACGTGTTCAGGTGTCGCTATAAGACTTAATTCACTTATACGAGTTTTGAAGTTCAATTAAGCTAAAAATGAATTTACTTAATTAGAACCTTTTCAACTTTTTAACACAGGTTCATCGAAGTGAGAATAATATGCAATTACATGTCATTTCAAAAGCAGTAAGCTTACTTTTATTAACTTGATTTGGGTTTCAATTGCCTAAATTAAAATCAGCAAACAGGACAACGTGTTTATTAAGTAGTGGAAACTATGTTTTCTTCCAAAAGCAAGTCTCAACGAATTTAGTTGCTTGGTGATATTGCTCCTTGATGTGATGTGCTTAGCTGCTTAAAATGTGCATAAATTAATATATTAAATTTGTAAAACACAAGTTTGTTATTGGAAGCATATCACCCGCAGTTACTCTTTTTAAATCTACAATATTTGTTTTGTTTTTCTTTAACATAAATTTGGTTCTTTGCGTTTAAGTTCTATTCAATTTCATGTCTAGTTGTTGATGCGACAAAATGAACTAATTAAAATTGTGTGACCAACATCCGGTTGCAAATTCCGAGAAATTTGTCCTCTTGACATGTATGTTTTCCGGGAAACAGTGGAACTTCGAGGGAAATGGAGCCGTTATCTTTTTCAGTTTTCTTTCACGGAGAATATTTGTATTGCCTTTCTTTAATGATTGTAACTTCCGATTCTTTTTGAACGACTGCTTAATAACTTTAAACCCGGTGCACGTTTCCCAAAACTTCCCATTAACTATTTTTTATCATTAATACTACCAATTCGCGCTGTAGATTTCAAACTGGTCCGACTAGGAATTCAAGAATATAATTTTTTCAGCTTTTGAAATAAAAGCAGAATGTTTGACTAAAAAATTATACACAAAACATACAACAATGTAGCTCTTCAGGTTATTTTTCATGTTTCACACTTTTTACAGCACCTGTCAATGGTAAGTTGACAGTCCCGACTCGAAACTCGAAACTCGATCCTCGAGTTTTTTCGAGGCTCCAGTTTCCAGCTTCTAAAAGCTATAATTATAGCTTCTAAAAGCTATAATTTCGTGTTGGTTGACCTGTGCCTTGCATGCAGTAAAATTTGAGATTTTTTGGTGTCCTTTCTTTCAAATGGCCTCCCCTACTGCTTTTTTCAGGGGCTCATTTCCGCCGGAAATTCCTTTGAACGCGTCTCCATAAGCTCCGATTACTGCTAGTATAAAAACAGAGGATATTACATGCCTGCGCGTGGATACAAATTTTATATAGACGCCGATGAAATACCAGGATAAAGATTTCTTGGACTAACCCTCTATATAGATTTTACGCACATTCTAATTTTGGTCGAAAAATAGAGAAAAAAAGTAGCGTTTTTCTGTATTCTGAATGTTAATGCAATAAGGCATATAAAATTTCATAAAAACGATATGTCATTGTCCTTGAAAACGTGTAAATAATTTATCTAAAAAATCAGGCCATAGATAAAACGCCTTGCTGATGTGCCGTGGTGAAAATCACGAATGAAAATATGAGCGAAATTTCAAAACTATTCAAACATGTGCTAAAAAGTTCAAGATGAATGTTTCACTTGCCAAGGTATGGTGTGTTTTCAACTTTTTTACAATTTTGTCACTATTATGTGAATAATACCGAATAGAATAGAATAAAATAATAACTGCATAACTGTTAAAGACATGAATCATTCAGAGTCACCTTCAAGTTTAGCACCTGAGTTTACTCTTGGCTTCCACCGCTGCTATCACTTTCAATTACATATCGCCTTTTTTTTCGGTTTCGGCCCCAGCGTGGACTTGTGACTGTATTTTTAGTAGGTGCCAAATTGATATTGAAAACACCTCCAGTGATATAATTTCCCATTGAATGGAGTGTGTTTTCAGCGGCTGAAGTCGATGAATGTGCCTCAGTAAAATTACATTGTGGACTCTGTTGTGCTGGTAGCGTTAACAAGCTCAACAGCTTGAAATGACCGATTAACGGCGGGAATCTCTGTGAAAACAAATCACGGTGGAAGAAAAACGCTAGTTCAAAAACTAGAAGAATGATGTGCCATCGAATCAGATCGTTCAAATAACTGGCCATAAAAATCTACAATCGATTAATAATTACGGGTCGTTAAAACAAAGACAAATAAAGAAGATTTCGAGAATCAGTTATCATCCTCAACATCATCAACGAATGCCGTACCATTGGCTGAGATTTAAACCATTTTGAACCTTCTGAATTTAATTCATTTTCAGTCTTGAAGTAATTTACGAGGCTGGCTGAAACATGTTGTCTTGGCGCTTATCTTTGTAGGCTTTGTAAACCTGAAAGGGGTCGCGTTCAGCAGACTCGGAGGCTTTGTTTTCGGTAGTACATACGCGGCTTCACTCGGCGTTCATTCCTCGGGTTCTCTCCAGTTCTAGTCTTTGTCCGTCATTCAACAAAGTACTCAAGGTATTGTTTTCTTTCGCCATCTGATTTGAGAACAACTTCTTCCCACCGCAATTCTCTCTGCTCTTTACCTCCATGTAAACCGAAATGTAGCATGTTGTTCAACCAAATAGTTTTTACAAGAGTTCGTGGAGAGCTTAGTCTAAGCAACTTTTTGCTATATTGAGTTTCACTATCAATCTCTTCGTCACTTAAGCTGCGGTTGCTTTGGGTTTATTCCCCTTCCCTTGTCGCTTCAGTTCTTTTTGTTTCGCTTTCAGGGCATCTCACGTCTTTTGAAAATCGTTGTCGTTGATAATAGATTTCTTATAACCGGCGCGACGTAGCTGGCGCTCCACACTCGACAAAATTCCTCTAAGTGGAGAAGCTTAGTACTCTTCCCTGCGGTGAATATGAATTTGCTCAGTTAGTTGTTAAGTTCAACTGCTGGAATCTCTTCTATGCTTCTGCTCTCGCCGTCAGAAACTGCTTGACAAGGTTTATGTCGTACAGGGTCTTTCTCTTTGTGTTGGCATTTTCCTCGATCAGCTTATCAACTTCGCTATCTGTCATCGGAACAAACCTTGCATCAGTCCTTTCGTTTTGCTCTTCGTCGAACAAATTGAGGTCAAAATTGGGTACTCGATTTAAAGATGCCATCTCAACCCACTGAATTTGTAACAGATTCGTGAACGAAATTTAAATGCGCGCGATGCTGTGATGTTCTTTTCCTATTGCCTGAGAACGACATTTTCGTCACTGGAAAAATCCTGGTATTTCACCGGTGTGTATATAATAATAATTATTTTTTATCATTAATACTACCGATTCGCGCTATAGCTTTCAAACTGGTCCGACTAGGAATTCAATAATAGAAATTTTTAAGCTCTTAAAATATAGAAAAACCGAATGTTTGACTTAAACATTTTGCACAAAACATACCTTGTAGCTCTTCAGGTTATTTATTTGTGGGGAGCCTTACCGTACAATTAATTTTTAAGTTAGCACCCCCCCCCCCCCCCCCGCTCCCACCCCCCTTGACTTAAACATTTTGCACAAAACATACCTTGTAGCTCTTCAGGCTATTTTTCCTGTTTCACACTGTTTACAGTACCTGTCAAAGGTTAGTTGTCATGACCGTTTCGACTCGAAACTCGATCCTCGATCCTCGATCCTTGATCCTCGAGTTGTTTCGAAGCTCGAGTTTCGAGTTTCTAGAAGCTATTATATAATTATTTTTTATCATTAATTCCACCAATTCGCGCTGTAGATTTCAAACCAGTCCGACAAGGAATTCAAGAATAGAATTGTTAATTTTAGCTTTCGAGATAAACAAAAACATAATGTTTCACTTAAACATTTTGCACAAAGCATATAGCTCTTCGGGTTATCTTTCGAGTTTCGCACTGTTTATGTTCGCTGTTTCATGTGACCCTGTCTTTGGCTTAGCTTTGAGGTATACCCCGTTTTGCAGATATGGCAGCCATATTGATTTTGCCCCCATGGCATCCCATAATGAATATTGAAATTAATTGTTAACAAAGGAAAATATTAACAAAATATTAACAGTAGCAGTAGCAGTAGCAGTAGCAGTAGCAGTAGCAGTAGCAGTAGCAGTAGCAGTAGCAGTAGCAGTAGCAGTAGCAGTAGCAGTAGCAGTAGCAGTAGCAGTAGCAGTAGTAGTAAAGACCACCTCTCATGAACGACCGCTTCTCAAAGCACCGTTTTGTCTCTCAGTCAAATCACTATATTTGTAACCTCCCGTAGGAGTCCACCTCTCGTAGGAGACCACGACCACTTTTTGAGAGCACGAACTGGGAATTTCTCTGTAATTTTACCTCTCGTGAGCGACCATCTCGGAGATCACGCAATATGTTGGAGAAAAGACAGTAAACATGGCTTTATTTTCACTATCTAATCTATTCAATACAAGTAGACATGAAGTCTAATGATAAACAGGGCTTTTGGTGGTGACATGACTTCAGTTACATGTGCCACGCGCGAAGGATATCCAGTATACGACACGTTTATTGAGAAGCTCTACATCCTTTGTCTTTAAGTCTTCACAAAAAAATAATTTTAAACTTTATCTAAGTCGGGACAGCTTAGACCTTAACCGAGGTATCGATGTTCGTGTCCCTATATATGCAAGGTATTTCCAAACCCATACTCCGGCTCCTCTGTTAGCCCTCTTCCCTGTTACTTTCACAGTGCCCGTGTTTGTAGTTCTTTTTAAGAACCTGCTAACATAGGTTGCCATACCGTACGAGTCATCGTTTCTTCTTTCAAGGTTATTAGAAGAGTACACGAGATTTCGTGAGTCGATCTCCAAAAACATATTTACTTGTTTATCATTGTAGTTTTAGAAATCAGTTGTTTTATTGATTGTATTGCGATTACCATGAAAGTTAGATTAAACATTATTTAAATTTGGGCTTCCCGTGGAGTACCTCCCATGAGAAACCACCTCCCGTAGGATACCACTTTTTCTTGCACGGAGGGTGGTCGCCTACCGGAGGTTCAACTGTATTACAATTGTGCAGCATAAAAAGTCAGATAGAGATTATATGCAAGAACCGGGAGTGTGTAGGCAATGCAATACAATTCTTGCCAATGCATGATAAAATGATAAAAACAAGGACCACATTTCCCTCGAAGTTCCGTTGAGCGACATTTTCCCGGAAAACATAAACACGATTTTAGTTTTTTCGGAAAAGTAACCGGATGTTGGTAACGCAATCTTAGTATATTTGTCACATGTACACATATAAACTAGACATAAAATTGAACAACCCTAAAGCTTAAAGAACAAGAACTCTTCGAGTGGTGAAGTTGGCTTTAAGGGTCTTGTAAGTGCCCGTAAGGTACGAGAATTAATTCAATTGTTATGAATTAAAAATTGTATTTGTTTTGCATCAGTATAGTCGCTTCTCTGGTCACACAAGCTGATCCGTCACGCACGTTATTACGTCATTTGAAACCTATAATCAGTCTTTCGCAATCACTACTCGTGCATGCAAGGTCAACTTTATTACTTTCATTTATCTGTGGCTCGAAAAGAAAGAAAACGAAATCGTTATTGAATGGAACTCTCGCCAAATCCGACAATAACGTCAGTTCCTTTTACTTGACATGTTTCGTTTCGCCATTTTCCTTTTTCTTATGTTGTAAATAAATCCAATTCATCCATGAGTTTGAAGTTGCTATGTCAACATTGCCTAATAATGTAGTTGGTAACATCACTGTAAATGGTGTCGCATCCCTTAAGAGCAGGGTGCATAAGCATCTTATGTCATGTGTATGAGGCTCTGCCCCTGCACTCCAGTTCTCCTTGCTGTGAACCATTGATTAGGCCATGGGGTCATCTATCATTGTGCAATGCTGCATATGCTAGTTTTTCATTCTTCATGGACTATTGTTCACTTCAACATTTTATAAAAAAAACTGATATGACGTCACTAACACTTAGCCGCAGGTTACAAACCACTTGAAAATATTCATTTTCATGTCTTTATTAATTAGTTAGCATGTTTTTCATGTGTTAGTAGCTGTTTTGCTTTGTTTAATTTTGGGGCGAATGGGGAAGGGGGATATATACTTCTGCTATCCGCCATCTGTGGGCGGCACGGTGGTCTAGTGGTTAGCGCGTCGGACTTTCAACCTGAAGGTCGGTAGTTCGAGCCTGGTCTCTGCCGTCGTGTTGTTTCCTTAGACAAGAAACTTTACTCCACACTGTCTCTCTCCACCCAGGTGTATAAATGGGTACCGGCGTCAAAATGCTGGGGGTAACCCTGCGATGGACTAGCATCCCATCCAGGGGGGAGTAGCAATATTCCTAGTTGCTTCATGCTACGGAAACCGGGTTAAGCTCCGGCCGTGTGGGCCACCGTGGCCCGAGTGCGACTTTACCTTTACCTTTACCTATCCGCCATCTAACGAATAGTGTTTTATTTTCAGTTCCCACCCCCTTTTCTTTCAGCGTTCCTTATCTCTTTTCTCCCAGCTTGCTGCCTCCATGCAACCTGTCACGTTAGAATGTTATGCGTGACGCGTGACACGCATGCTCATTAGAACTTTATACATTGAACTTTGGAATCGCTCGCATGCTCGTAGCTTTTGGGACTCGAATCTTATGACATGGTGTCAGAGAGTAAAACATGGATAGTTTTCACAAGCCTAGCGCTTTGAGTTTCGACGGAAACACATCAGAAAATTGGCGGAGATTTAAACAACAGTTTGATATCTACATAACGGCTTCGGGAAGCGAAAAGAAAGGCGATGAGGTCAAGATTGCTATATTGTTAAACTTTGCAGGAGAAGACGCCATTGAGGTCTTCAACACATTTCAGTTTGCCGAAGGCGACGAAAAAAAGCTGGACAAAGTCCTTGAGCAATTTGAACAGTACCATTCTTGGACTGAAGTCCTGTCTTGATTTAGGCCTGATAAAGAGAATTTACCGCCTTGAAGAAGAGAACCTAGAATCCGAGTATGCAGACGTGTTTGAGGGCCAGGGTGAGATTAAAGGCGTCCAGCACAAAATTCAAATTGATCCCAATGCCACCCCTGTTGCGCACCCTCCCCGTCGGGTTCCTGTGGCCCTTCGTGAGCCTCTTAAAGAGGAGCTTCAGAGAATGGAGAAGCTGGGAGTCATTAAGAAATGTACAGAGCCCACTGCCTGGCTACATAGTCTTGTGGTTGCCAAGAAGAACAATAACAAGCTCAGAGTGTGCATGGATCCTAGCGACCTCAATCGTGCCATCAGGCGGGAACACTTTCCCATGCAGACCGTGGAAGATGTGATTAGCAGGATGCCCAGTGCAAAAGTGTTCAGTGTCCTTGATGCTAACCATGGCTTTTGGCAGGTTAAACTAGCCAAGGACAGTAGCAAGCTAGCTACCTTTAACACCCCATTTGGCCGGTATAGTTACACACGTTTGCCCTTTGGGATAGCATCGGCCCCAGAGGTGTTCCAGAATGTTATGTCCCATTTGTTTCAGGACATTGAAGGTGTTGAGGTAATTGTGGATGATCATGTTGTGTAGGGGGAAGATGTGGAGCAGCATGATGAGAGGCTGAGACAGGTGTTGGACCGCTGTCGTGAGCGTAACCTCAAGCTTAACAGGGAGAAATGCCATTTTCGAGTATCCGAAGTTCATTATGTGGGCCACGTGTTGAGTGCAGATGGTGTCAAACCAGACCCTAAGAAAGTTGAAGCAATCCTTGCTATGCCAACCCCAGCCAATCGAGAAGGCTTACAGAGATTCCTGGGTGTGGTCACCTACTTATCTAAGTTCATCCCAAACATGTCTCAGAAGAGCGCTCCACTCCGCCAGCTACTCCAGAAAGATGTTGAATGGTCCTGGGGACAAGTAGAAGATGACGCATTTACAAGCCTGAAAACTGCAATCTCGTCAGCTCCAGTCCTCAAGTTCTTTGACGCGAAAGAACCAGTGACCCTGTCTGTTGATGCAAGCTCAAAAGGTGTTGGTGCAGTCCTTCTGCAAAATGACCGCCCAGTTGCTTACGCATCCAAATCCCTGACTCCAAGCCAGGAAAATTATGCGCAGATGGAAAAAGAAATGCTGGCCATTGTCTTTGACTGTGGACGCTTTCATGATTATTTGTACGGGCAACGAGAGATTACAGTTGAAAGTGATGATTCTCAGGATCAAGCCTTATGCAGTTAATGTTAAGTACCTACCTGGCAGCCAACTGATTTTAGCTGATACGCTCTCCAGAGCATACTTACCCAGCAAAGCTACAGACCAACCTGATGAGTTTGAAATTCATGTCCTGGACTCTGGACAGTTGTCTGAGATGATGTTTTACAAGTTGAGGGACGAGACTAAGAGTGACCCTGAACTTCAACAGTTGCAGAAAGTTGTCATGAGTGGCTGCCGCAGACCAAAGTAGAGACACCAGTTGAGACAAGACCTTACTGGAACTACAGAGATGAAATAAGCTGCTATGAGGGTTTAATGTTCAAGGGTGATCGCATAATTGTTCCCCACAGCCTGCGACCCGAAATCCTACAACGCATACATGCCGCTCACTTGGGAATAGAGAAGTGCAAAGCGCGAGCCAGAGGAGCAGTGTTTTGGCCAGGTATCAATAGTGCAATTGACGAGTTGGTATCCAAGTGTAGTACCTGTCAGCAACACCAGCGAAGCAACCAGAGAGAGCCTTTGATTCCTCAAGAGGTCCCTGAGAGACCCTGGGCGACAGTTGCAGCAGACATTTTCTACTATAAAGGGAGAGACTACCTGCTTGTAGTTGACTATTTCTCAAAGTATCCTGAAGTAGCTCGCCTTTCCAGTAAGAATAGTGAAGCAGTTATCTTGGCAATGAAAGATATGTTTGCGCGTCATGGAATCCCTGAGAGGCTAATCGCAGACAACATGCCTTTCAACAGTGCGAATTTTAAGGACTTTGCCAGCAAGTGGGAGATAGAAGTGGTAACCTCCACACTACCCAAAGTCTAATGGTCTCGTGGAAAGAAACGTGCAGACCGTTAAGCAGTTACTAAGGAAAGCTGATGAGTCCAAACAGGATGCATTCCTCGCGTTATTAGAGTTCCGTAATTCCCCTATCAGCGGTATGGATGAATCCCCAGCAGAACTACTTATGAGTAGAAAGCTTAGAACACGACTGCCAACTTCCAAGAGCCTCCTTGAACCGCAGCCTAGGTCTACTTCTCAGATTCGTCACAATCTGCTGACACGTCAACAACGTCAGAAAGCGTTCTATGACCGTGGCACTCGGCCACTTTCCAAACTACACGAAGGCGAACCTGTGCGAATGAAGCGGGGACGGGATTGGACACCTGCGGTGGTCGTCCAACAACACCAGACTCCTCGTTCGTACATTGTGGTGACCCCAGATGGAACGCAGATGCGTCGAAACCGCTTCCATCTTCAGCCGACCAAGGAAGAGGCATTGCCAGCCCCAAGCCCAGCATGGGAAGCAGTAGCCAGTGATGAGTCAAATCCTTGTATGCAACCAAGCACTGATGCTGGTATCGAAACGCCAGAGATGGAATCACAGCCTGATATCCCGCAAACGAATCAACCCGTCAGAAGAAGTCTACGGGTCCGAAGACCACCACAGCGTCTTATTGAAACTGTATAGTGATACCGTCAAGCTGACTACAAGTTTAAACTAAAAGAACCTTTGGGTGATTTTGTAGTTACACGCCCAAAACCTTTGGACTGTTAGAACCTTGTTTAATTGTTAGAACCTCGTTTATTTTCGAACTGTGTTAGAAGAGGAGATGTCACGTTAGAATGTTATGCGTGACGCGTGACACGCATGCTCATTAGAACTTTATACATTGAACTTTGGAATCGCTCGCATGCTCGTGGCTTTTGGGACTCGAATCTTATGACACAACCAGTCTCCCACCCACCATTATCTAATCACTTATAAAATGTTGCAACCGTTTTTGAATGAGTCACCATGATCTTGCCAGTAAAATGTAACCTGCAAGGTGTGAATATTTGCTTAGTAATATTGATTCGTTTATATATCCAATTAAAGAAAGAACATTTTCTTTTAGGTCCCGTCTATCAAACAATTTACAGATCCTGACTTTCCCGGATCATCATGAGTGGGCAGAGTAAGTAACAAGTTCTCCACAAGATAATGCAGCTATCAGTGTGAAGCCCAACAAGGGGATCTTTATTAACATCACCACCATGCATCGAGAATTTGGTTTAAAACCTGGGCTAATAACGTGTGGACGATGAATGTTTGATGAGGAGAAAATTACAATACTTGATCGTGTCCAAGGGCATGTGGGAAGTTTTATTTGATCCATATGCATGACCCTAGGGTGGGAATTTGTACCAAAATCTCTTCAGAATCCACATGCCATGCCCCGCATATGCCTGGCCTTTGCCAACCCCACCCTCCATCACCAAGGACCAGCACAAAACAAAAGCTGTTGCAAAGTTATGTTGGTTAGTTTTGACTGTAGAAACTATCACCACAGATGAGAAGCAAAAGGGTGTTTCAAGGATACCAGTGATCCTCCTTCCCACACCCTCAGAAGTAAAAAAAAATATTTAATGACTATTTCTGTTCATTCCATCATTTAGTGCTAAAGTGTACACAAAATGCGAAAAACAGCCCTTTTGGATCTCGTGCACGCAGTCGTCCGTTCATGAATTTTGTGAATTTATTAATTAAACAAGTCGCATATTTTTAGAGCTGTTATCAAGTTTTTAGGGATGTGCAAATGTTGTTATAATCTTCATCGAACTGTTCTAGTCAGAAGAAATAATATTTAAAATATTTAGAGAAAACAAATGCCATTAACTGTTTGCGTCTAGTTGGAACTGCCCACTATGAATACTTACTAAGACAGGAGTTTTATCTCACTGGATTTTAGCTTACATCATTATTATTTAACCTGCAGTGGATGTAGATGATGATGATGATGATGATTTTGACTTGATCCAACCCTCACTCCTGCAACAGCTACAGACCATACTAGATCAGTACCCAGATGACGGACAGATACTGAAGGTAGAACTTGATGTAGGGCAAGGGAAGGGGTGATGATTTAGAGAAGACTTCAATTGAATTGAATAACTTTATCAGGTATATGTTGTGGGTCAAAATTTGCCTTGATTGAAAATTGAAAAGAAAATGCATGATAATGTGTGATAATGAGTTTTAAACAAAGGAAAATAAAATTTGAACCAAGGCAAATTTTGACCCACAACATATACACGGTTAACTCATCAGGAGTTTTACAAATTACAATTACTACAATTAACCTACGATACTAAAATTATTGCAGGACTGCAAATAACAGTCGGTCATCGGACAATGGCCGACGAAATCGCAACCGCGACGAAATCGCAACTTGCAGATGGCTGACCGTGTTTGAAATCGCCCTACAATGCATTGCAAACCCTTGAGCATTGAATACGTCATGTATGCCCGCTTGTGATGCATGGTGAATAATGTGATGTCCGACCAAATTTTTCGTTTGTCCGACCAAAATGGTGCCCAAGTTGGACATATGTCCTTTCAAGAAAAAAATTATTATTTGCAGCCCTGTTATTGTACATTATAATAAATGCTTAAAACCTACTGTATATTATAAAAACTACTGTACACTGCAATGAATCATAAGTAACCTGCTTTACACGCATGTCGTGTGAAACTACTCTAGCTGTAACCACGAAACGCTGACATACAGTTTGACAGGGAGATTTAAGAGAGTACTGAAACCCCCGGAGGGAGGGGGGGGGGGTACACTTCTCTCGTGTTCTTAAAATTTCCCGCGTGCTTATATAACTCAACAATGCACTAGACGCGTTTCTTTTTTCCATTAGTAGTTTCAAAATCACGACCACGGTTGGCAGCACATACCCGTATAGGTATTTTGCGGGATTAGCGCCCCCCCCCCCCCCCGCCCCCCTCTTCCGGGAGTAAAGCTCCTTTTCCAGACCACCTAGTAAGCACTTACGACAACAAATAGGAGACAACAATCTACAGGACACCAACAGATTACTTGACCAGTCGTGTAACAACCCTACTACTCACAAATCGACGACTTTACGAACTTTGACAAGACGAGCGCGACTAGTTTGGTACACTGTACTAACCTAAACTTAGCTGCCTAAACCAGGTAAGGGACCAGTTATTATTCAGTGGGGGAGAAGGGAAATGCCACTCTTTCGTAAAAGTTTGACCCGAAAGTTGTGACCGTCCCCTTGCTTCTTTTTCCAAAAATGTGGCCATCTCCATATTTTGATCCAAAAAGCCGTGGCCCTTCCTAACCCTCACCGCCTCCTCTCCCCCCGTTTTTATTTTATAAAAGAAATAAAAAAAATGCTCCTCGTGCATTGTCGAGTTATAAAAAAGAGGGCATAACATAACGCAGAACATAAAACAAAATAATTTTGTCGTAGCGGGGAGGTCTTATAAATTAGTTTTTATGAATGACAAAATAGTTTGTTAACGGGGTGGTCTTAGGCCAAAAAAATCGTTTAATCTTTGTTTTGGTAATTTTGGCAATAGGTGATCTAACACGACTACATAAACAGTTAGTCTGCGTGTTTACCACTGCTTATTCATTACTTTTTTTTTTCAAGGAGCTCATTCAAAATGCCGAAGATGCAGGTGCAAGTCAAGTGAAATTCCTTTACGACAAACACAGCTATGGAACAGAGAAACTGCACAGCGATAGCCTGGCTGAGTTTCAGGTAAGTTTTATGTCACTGATATTTCAAACAAATATAAATACCCGGTAGCTCCGATGCTTCCTCAAGTTCCAGTATTGGTGTTGTAAATTTTGATACTTTAAATAGGTATTGGTGATAGTGGATGAGTGGTGGAGAAGAAGGAGGAGGAGGAGGAAGAAGAGGAGAAGGGAGGGAGGGAGGGTAGGGAGTGCAGGAAGGAGGGGAGGGAAGTTAAGAGGCTAAGAAGGGAATAGTAAGACTTCGGAGAAGAGTAGGATGTAGAGGAAATATCGCACCTTACCTATTTCCTGGAATTCTTCGCCTACCCTTTTTACGGTTAGGAATAGTCCCATTTCAAACTATCGTAAATTAACATCTGTACAGTCGGCAAGTAAGTGTACTGCTTATGTGCAGTGGGTGATTAAAAAACAATTGGTGTTCATGCAATTCTGATTCAACTGATACGAGACATTCAATGTGAAATAGTTTATTTAGGATGAATCAATCAGTCATCTGCAGAATGTATCCTAATAACTGATATTCTGTCTATTCTCCTGACCCTTTTAAATTACATTCCACTTAACTATATTTCAAAAGTTCGGAATATTGTGCCACGTTAGCTACGATAAGCCACTTGAAAAACCACCCTTTAGATGTGGCCAAAAAAATGTGGAAACGTACACTCCATATAACGATACAGTGGCACTGGACCTTGGAAAAGGTACAAAAACTGATAACATTACTTCATTACTTTGTATAGCATTTCATTTCCCAACGTATCAAAAAAGCAACGTTCGAGAAGACTGACCGACGTCGAATGATCAATATCTCACTTGACGCCATAACGACACGCGAGCTTTTATATCGTGTTGTCAGAAAAATAATTTCTGACTAGTTCGTTCCTACGTCACTCAGATGTCAGAAATTACATTTTCTGGAACCACCTCTACTAAGGAAATAATATAGCAGCTGTCTTTTGGCACAGTTTCGCCTGTGCAATGTGACTGGTAAAGATAAATGTTAACATTACCTTGATGTAGTAAAATAACACAGGGCAGAATGCTTTAAAATTGCCACACACTGGAGGCATCATATAACTGCTGACTCAACTAACATCAGTTGGAGAAGATGATTTGTCAAATTTCTTGTTTTATATCTACTAACGAATAGCCTGTAAAATTGATACGTATGTATGGTAACTATTTATGTCGGCACCAAATACGTACACAACGGCCGGGTGCAAACAAACCAGTGAAATTGATTTTTCGTTTTCTACAACCAAGTTCCTGCGTTGTTTCTGGCCCCTTGTTTAAATGACATGTGAAAATATTTCAAAGCTACCATTTTAGTGTTCAGCGACTTAAATATTTTGTTCCTGACAGGGTCCAGCGCTTTATGCGTACAACGACGCTCAGTTTACCAAAAGCGATTGGGAAGGAATAAGAATGCTGTGTGAGAGCAAGAAAGTCAAAGATCCCATGAAAGTCGGTCGGTTTGGCCTGGGATTCAAGTCAGTATTTCATATGACAGGTAGATCACCTCATGTATGTAATATTTTCGCTTCTTTATTGAGAGTCTTTGACCTTAATTTTTGAGAATCGCTGAACAGCCTGGCAAAAACCCGGGGGGAACTTCCATATGTAAGCTATATAGGTAACTTGTGCCGTGGGGAAGGGGAAGGTTTTTTAGGTGAACGGTGAGTCCTTAGATAGGGTATCCTTTTTGGTATTAGGGCCATTTATATGGGACAAAATAAGACGCGTCTTATTTTCTCCCGTATAAATGCCCCTTAATGATCCTTGGTTAGTGTTCCTTTTGAATTGTATTTGCTAAATTACAGTGGTTATGATTGCGTATTATTATTATTACATAGTATTACATATTATTTAATTTCGCCTTTCTACTTTAATTCTACGAGACAATTGCCATCAATGCACGTGCTAATAGAATAAAGTTCATGACTCTCTGCTATCAAGTTTGAAAGTTTAATTCCAATAGTTAATGCACATTTGACAGTGATCTGAGTAGTAGGATAGGCACAGCAGCTACCTTTTTTTTGCGGGGGAATCTAATTAATTTGCGGGGGAATACATTAACGTAGATGACGTCATAAGCTCTTGTCTTTTATCTCATGAATAAAATGCTGTGGTTTCTCATTAACGTGCGGAGGTATACATTAACGACCGTTGTTGCTGTGGTATTCCATAACCTAGAATAACCAGTTCCAAAAACCGGCTTTGCAAGATTTCACCACAATGGCGCAATGAACTCGCCCAGACTTGCCCAGACGTGCCCTATTATTATTCTCCCTTCCCCTGCCTTCCCCTGTTTTATAAATAAATAAATATTAATAAACGGAATCCTTTTTCAAAACAATGGAAACAATAGGTTTGCCCAAAGTTGCCCGCTTTATACCAACCCACTTCAAAACAAAACAAAACTGACACAGATATCCTTTACAGACATTGATCAAACAACATGCCTTGACCAGGGCTCGAACCTGAGTTACTGCGGCCACAACGCAGTGTCTTAACCACTAGACCATCAAAGCTGTGGATATTATAACCGAATAAAACTAATAGGAGGGTTCCGAAACATTCAAGTTTAGAAGCAAATAAATTGCACAGTATAACAAACCGCTTTTTACTTTACTAAGATCCGCAACATTCTTTTAGCCGCTTCATCGCTAGACTCTATATCGATTTTCAGTTTGCCAGCCATCACCCACTTTAAGTTTTACAACTTTACCGGTAGCTTCAAAGTTCAAACTTTTAATTATGCGAACTTACACTGAACTAAACTTGCATGAAAAATTAGCACCTAGGAAAAATAAACAAAGCAACCAATTACACGCGCGCGCTAAAACAATAAAACCACACTTTGTCAAGTTCAAACTATATTTATTGATAACAAACAAGTTCATAATTATACAGACAATTTAAAAGCTTAGATGGAAAGGAACAGAGTTGATTTAGTCTTATTCATCGGGAAGAGCTTGTTTGACAAACAATCGATTGAGTAAGAATTTTCGCTTATCGATGGCAAGTTCTGTCGATTCGAGCCAATCAAATCCCTCTGTGTCTTTTAACTCTTGCTGGGTTTGAATAACTTTTCGAAAGGTCGAATCTTTCTTCATAGCACGCATCCATTGTAGATTCTCTAAGAGTATTTTTCTCAGTTCCTTTCTATAAACAGGAAGCAAGGTATTTTCAGCTTTAATGCGAGCCACGTTGTGTGAATCTCCGTTTTGCTCGTATTCATTTATCAAAGCGTTGAACTCGGCTTCGTGGCGACTAAAAGCTTCATCTTGAATACGCGACCAAGGATCTATCTGCTCTTTCTCTTCTTGGGAAGATCCCATTTCTTCGCTAGATTGAGAGCCTTGAGATGACTGTTCGCTTTCTTGCGAACTTTCGCTTTCTTCGGAATACCCATTCCCTTGTTGATAGTCGCTCCACATCGTCAGTGATCTTAACTGCACAAGTTCTGACAACACACTAAACTATACTGAGCTGATGGGGTGTTTTCTTTTATATATTTCGATAAAGGCGCGGTTACGCGGCAAAATCCTAATGAATTGATTTGTGTTTTGTTTGATAACAAAATGTTAGAATGAAATAACTTTACGGACGTTCCGCGAATTCACTATAAGTGCCCAGTTTATCATCCAAGAAATTTAATATTCGAGGCTGTTTTCGCAAATCCTTGATCATATATAAAAAAGTAACCAGATTCCCGTATTTACTGTTGTGATCAAATGATAGGGGTACAGAAAGGGTACAGAATGGGTACAGGAGGGGTACAGGAAGGGTACAGGAGGGGTACAGGAGGGGTACAGGAGGGGTACAGAAAGGGTACAGGAGGGGTACAGGAGGGGTACAGAAAGGGTACAGGAGGGGTACAGGAGGGGTACAGAAAGGGTACAGGAGGGGTACAGGAAGGGTACATCCACGTCACGTGTATAGTTGGCGTTTCTTACAGTCACCGTATTATGTATACACTTTACAAAATAAACCATCGAGGAGGTGAATGTGTTGTTCTTTTACGACATTTGGCGGTTTTGGTTGCTTTTCCAACACCTCCTGTTCCTGTTTTCAATAAACCCTTTGCTCTCCTAGGTATAGATAGATTATAAACAACGCTTTTTTCTTCTTGTTGAGTTGATGGATATGTTTTACTTGTGGAACATACTCTCGAGTCTTTGCTGTTCTCCGTTTCATGATAGATAACCACTTTTACCCTGGGTTGCAGTTTGGCCTCTTGCAGGTACTTTCTTCGCTGAATGTGATCTAGTTGATGCACATCAGTGAGATGGTTAGATAATATCACGAGGTATTTTGCTCCGCATCCCGGAATTGGGCAATCGCGACACACTCGTTTAACCATGTTAACAGCTCGAAATCAGAACACATATGAAGACCTTTAACGAAATGTTTACCTTCAAAAAACAAGGACAAAAAGGACAAAATAAGGACACTAGGGACATTTTAAAATCAATAATCACAAAACGAGGACTATCAGGACAAAAGGAACAAACGGGACATATCTAGTCTTAATACCTCCCCGATCGCGGTCTCCAGACATACCGAGACTTGTCCAAGTGACGACAACCACAAAATATTCGCGCAAACGTTTTCTCTTAAAAAGATTACAAAGATTAAAAAGATTTCAAACAAATCGTTCATCCGCAAAATTAAACTTTCCCAAAATGATTACGGTTGCCAGTCGATTTTCAGTTTGCTGGAAAACTGAAAATCAACATAGAGACAAACTGAAAATCGGCATAGAGACTAACAAGTGCAACCATTAATTACCAACCTAAAATTTTAATAACATGACTTTTCTAGATCGCTTTGAACAGGTCAAGGAGCAAGAGTGTTTTTGTAGATTACTCTTAAAACAGTAAGTCTCATCTGTTATCGACCCTGTATCATCGTATGAATTGCTCTGAGTTGCTCTGAGTTACTCTGAGTTACTCTGAGTTGCTCTGAGTTGCTCCGAGTTGCTCCGAGTTGCTCCGAGTTGCTCAATCAAATGGTCTTAGTTGCTCGCTCAAGTGCTCTGAGTTTCTCACTTAAATGTTCTGAGTTGCTCTGAGTTATGCTCTGAGTTATTACTCTGAGTTGTGAAGTATATGGATTTGAGTTGTTCTAAATAAAAACAGCTTTTGTTGACATAATGATTTGATGAAACCTTAATGCATTTTGTTATTATTAAATTTATTTGAACTTAAACAGAGTGCGGGTTTATTGTTTTAGCACCTCAGAAAAATAAACAAAGCAACCAATTACATGCGTCCTTATTTTGTCCTTTTTGTCCTTGTTTTTTTAAGGTAAACATTTCGTTAAAGGTCTTCATATGTGTTCAGATTGCGAGCTGTTAACATGGTTAAACGAGTGTGTCGCGATTGCCCAATTCCAGGATGCGGAGCAAAATACCTCGTGAAATTATCTAACCATCTCACTGATGTTCATCAACTAGATCACATTCAGCGAAGAAAGTACCTGCAAGAGGCCAAACTGCAACCCAAGGTAAAAGTGGTTATCTATCATGAAACGGAGAACAGCAAAGACTCGAGAGTATGTTCCACAAGTAAAACATATCCATCAACTCAACAAGAAGAAAAAAGCGCTCTCAATCTAGCGAAGAAATGGGATCTTCCCAAGAAGAGAAAGAGCAGATAGATCCTTGGTCGCGTATTCAAGATGAAGCTTTTAGTCGCCACGAAGCCGAGTTCAACGCTTTGATAAATGAATACGAGCAAAACGGAGATTCACACAACGTGGCTCGCATTAAAGCTGAAAATGCCTTGCTTCCTGTTTATAGAAAGGAACTGAGAAAAATACTCTTAGAGAATCTACAATGGATGCGTGCTATGAAGAAAGATTCGACCTTTCGAAAAGTTATTCAAACCCAGCAAGAGTTAAAAGACACAGAGGGATTTGATTGGCTCGAATCGACAGAACTTGCCATCGATAAGCGAAAATTCTTACTCAATCGATTGTTTGTCAAACAAGCTCTTCCCGATGAATAAGACTAAATCAACTCTGTTCCTTTCCATCTAAGCTTTTAAATTGTCTGTATAATTATGAACTTGTTTGTTATCAATAAATATAGTTTGAACTTGACAAAGTGTGGTTTTATTGTTTTAGCGCGCGCG